>JAQMCX010000015.1:4823508-4891070 GCA_029814765.1 Acanthurus leucopareius
TTAAAGATGCGGTGAAAATCATCTTTAATCGGTCTGAACTACAAACTGGTGCTTGTGTATGAACTTGTGTTTACTATCGAAACTCCAACTCTCAGCCACTCCTCAGTTTACTTGTTGGTTGATAGTAAATCCCATTTTAAGCTGAACTTTATATCGCTGTAATCTGGAAAATTAACACACAAGGCTGATTCATCATGGCTGAGGAACCTTTTACCCCATCAAGGGCAATTAAAATTTTTATAGCAGTATTTAAGGGAATGCTAACTATTAATAGTCATATTATGCTAACCTCTGTGCGACGGTTTGCTTGGTGAAGCTTCTGATGTCAGATGGTATTAATCTGGTAAGCAGCCTTTGAAACCAGGAAAAGACGACAGTAAAGTGATTTCCTGAATCTGAGATGATACCAAGTCTCATATCAGGATATTGATTTTGCCCTCATAGTGACTATGACGCTACTAAAGCTGGTTTTGCAGGTTTGGGTCAGACAGCAGTAATTATGTTGAAGGTTGTTGATCACAAAAATGCTCAAATGCCTTCTGGCACCTAAACTCATCTTAAGAGTCTAACTTTCTCCAAGAGCATTGAACTCATCTAGTTTAGCTTGTTTTGAGCTGTGATGAAGCTTCATATTTGATTTTTCCTTCACTGCGAGTTCGTCCCCTCAAACAAAGCGTGGGCACATCTGACTTTTACTGCAACAAAGAGATCATTTGTTTGTTTCTCTTGAAAAATGCGATACTCCACATTGACTTTTTCCATCCTTGCACTCATCATGATGCATTTTATATCAGTGATGACACATAATTGTGATGTCTGTGTTGCTTTAAGGGGCCAAAAGGGCATGTTAGTCTCCTTATTTTATGTAATTTTATTTAAGAAAAAAGGGGTTAAACAGTCTCAAACAGCCTCGTGGGCTGTTTATGTGCCAGAAGTTACCCGCCACAGTTATAGAAAGTTTCAGCTATCGCTTCCTTCCTTTTTAAAAAATTGGAATATTTGGATCACAGCTTTGATAACTTTGTTGTTTTATTAATGATCCAATATTAACTGTGTCTTGGTCTCCAGCTGACGGGGTGGCACTGGGAGCTGCTGCCTCCACGTCTCAGACCAGCGTCCAGCTCATCGTCTTTGTAGCCATCATGCTCCATAAGGTAACAAAGACTCTTATCTGTTACAGTAAATCTGTGGTTTTCAACACTTCTTTTTAAAAAGCAGTCAGAAGAGATTCTCATGTACAAATTTGAGTATCAGCAGTAAAGATGAAAAAACTGATATGTTCATTGACATAAAACAAGTTTTCAGCCATTCTGTAATTGTTTTATTACTTTATCTGACTGTAATTTGATTACTATAACAAATGTTCTTTTGTTCCAGAGTCACATTTGTGAAAAATATCCATTCTTCTTTGTATTTTTTTTTATTGTGAACCAAAAAACAACTGATGGGCTCCTTTAACTCTTTCTGACATTTTTAAGACCAAAGAATTCTTCAAGAATTTAACCTGCTAACGATCAATAATGTAAATAATCATCTGCAGCAGAATCAGCAGTAGATTGTAAATGTTAACTCCACTCCTCTGTCGTCTGCAGGCCCCTGCGGCGTTCGGCCTCGTATCCTTCCTGATGCATGCTGGTCTTGAGAGGAACCGCATCCGCAAACATCTCCTGGTCTTCGCCCTGGCGGCGCCCGTCCTCGCCATGCTCACCTTTTTAGGCCTCAGTCAGGTAGATGATGTTGTTATAAAAGTTTGCTGGTTGTTTTTGGAGAACATGGAGCTTCAGGATGTGCAGGTCTCATCAGCAGAGAAGAGCACGACACTTATCTTAAAACCCACTTATCTCCAAAACCTGTTCTCTTTCAAAGAGCTCTGAGCCTGAAGCAAACTGTCACCTCAGTAGAATGTGTCAAACCATTAAAAGAAAAGATAACAGGCACAGGTTTGTCTTGGGAAACCAGTCGTGTTGGTGAGACTTCAAGATTCTCTACAAGAGACATTTATCAGATATTTTTAGATCCGCATTTCATTTCCTGTAAGAAAAAAAACAAGATAACAAACCGAAGTTAATTAATTTCATCAACATTTGAGCTGTCTGACCCTTTTTTGCCTCATTTGTTTCTGTTTGTTCCCCCTTTCAGAGCAGCAAAGAGGCCCTGTCAGACATCAACGCCACCGGTGTCGCCATGCTCTTCTCCGCCGGCACCTTCCTCTACGTGGCCACCGTCCACGTCCTCCCTGAGGTCGGGGGTGGGGGCCACAGCCACGCAGCTGCTGGAGGAAACGGGGGCAAAGGACTGAGCAAAGTGGAGGTGGGAGCTCTGGTTCTGGGCTGCCTCATTCCTCTGGTTCTGTCCGTCGGTCACCACCATTAGACCGGACGCTCAGGACGGATTTAAGACGGGTGTACAGGAGGAAGAAGAGGAACCAGAGACTTCAGACTTTGTCGGATCTAAATGTCTTATTGCTTGTTGTCTGCTGATGGACCTCGTGGACCAGACAGGTTCTCTTCACGGGGACGTCCAATGACTCCAAAACCGACTTTGAAACAGGGAAACGAATGACGTGAGGGGAAGCAGAGTTGCTGCAGCGACAAACCACGGCACGCTGCCAGATCTTTTTCTGCTGACACTGAGGATGAAACATCTTAAAGCTACTGTATGTGTACATTTTTGTTTTCACCACAGATCCTTTTAAAGAGAGGCCACAGGTGGACCCTTCAGCTCTGTTTACCATCACACGTCAGCTTGTGTTATTGTGTCAAAGTCAGAGAAACAACCCCGAGTCTCTGTTCAGTGACGTTTACTAGGTAGAAGTTGCACAGTGAGATTTAGAAGGTCATGATTTGAACCTGTGATATCAAAAAGCAAACTTCTTTTTTAAAAAACAAATGTACAGATTGTAAATCTCTCCTCCCCAACAATCCAGATCGATTTGAACCGAATTCAAGTGCCATAGTAAGATGAAACAGACGCCTGAGGAGACGAGCAGCAGGAAGATGAGACAGTTTGTAGAAACGTTTCTGACTTATTTTCTTATTTAGAGCTTTTTTTTTTTTTTTTTAGCAGTGATGATGAAAGAAAGATGAGCCCAAACAACCAGCCAGACGCCAGAGACGTTGTTTGCTTTGGCCAGTGAGTCTGTCTATCAAGTTGAGGTTTGTCCTGTTAGAAAAAAGCAGTTGTGACGAGCATTTTCTTGGCCTGATGGGAAGCATGTTTATGATAAATATACTGATGGTGTGTGTGTGTGTCCTATAAAGCCTCACACACAGGCTCACAGACCAGGCTGCTCACATTCAAGTCCTGTGTTTAAGAAAAGACACAACCAGCCTTGATGTGTCACTTCCTGTTTCAGCTGTTTAGTTTATTTTATTTCTGTTTTTGCTTGGAGAGTAAATATAAATAGGGGTTGAATGAAAAATCTGTATAGAATCATCTTAAGTGATTGTATAGAGTAAAATATGAATCATCCGTAGAGGTGGAGGGTCATTTCAGCAGCTCTTAATGAATGAATGGTTTGCTCCTGCAGAGAGCTTTAACTGTGTTAAACGTGTACGGACCATCGGCTCAGGAACACACACATTTTGCAGATCCTGTGAGCTAAAATTTTGAGCAAACCTACAGTATTTTTTTTTTCTTATTTATTAAAAAATACCTGAGCAATAATCATAAACATGAAATCTGGGCAAAGTCACTTTTTTCTAAGGAGCCGCAGAGTCTGAAACAGGCACCGGGAGCTTATCTCTTATCTTCAAATTGCTTGTTATGTGATTCACATATGAAGCTCCATCAGCTCTTGAACGCAGCCCTGCTCTTCAACCCCCCCATTAACACCATTAACACAGTAACAGGTTGGTGCATTAAAGTGTAGGCGGGCTGCTCCCTCGTCCATCAGGACCCGTGGGTGTCGTGGGTGTTGCTGTATCACTGTGCTGCTCACAGCAGAGCTCATGTGTATGTAATGTAAGTATGTTTGTGTCTGTACAGAGAAACTCCTTCCTACCACAGTCATCACCGACTCTTGTGTGAGAAGAAAAACTGCTGACTCACAAACACATCTTCTTTGTTTTGATTTTTTTGGCGACATGAATGGACCATTTTTGTCACATGATGCTTCAGACTGTCTGAGGAGCTTCTTGTTTTTGTGTAGAAACTAAACGGTTTTACACTTTTCAAATGATTCCAGTAAATGATGAGAAGAAACCCGTCGAGGTGGTTCAAGGCCTCCTGTGATGGTTGTGAGGGAAAAGGGCGGGTCGCATGCAGACCAGCAGCTGCTCGGCTGTTTTCTTGTCAATGAGACAATGTGTGTGTGAACAAAAGGGAAAAGAGAAACTACTGTGTGTCTCTGAACATGGACGTGTTGGTGAACAGCCCCATTATGTGCCGACTCCTCTGAGTTTCATCCAAACACCTGCTGAGATTTAACAACAACATGTTTCTCATCTTATTACAAACTGCTGAATGAATTCAGGGTCAACTGGTGTTTCAGTTTCAGGCAGCAACAAAGGATTCATGTTGTTATTTGTTCATCTGCCATTTATTTTCTGGATAAATTGTCTGGTTGTGAAATTTTCTAACAAGATCCTGTCATAAATTCCCAGAAATCCAACTTTACTGGAAGAGAAAGAAACCCTAAAGGTACTCAAGTCTGAGAAGCTAAAATACTTAATCAGGATTGATTAATTATCAAAATTGTTGCCCATAGATTTTCTGTCGATGGATTAATCGATGAATTGTTGCAGCTCTGTCTGTTTTGTGTGCATATCGAACCAAACTACAGTTATTTAGGAACATGTGAGCCTTTAAAAACCTCTGAAAACATAGTTTAAAATCAGTTTTTGTCCATAAAAAAGGAAGTGAAGTAATGACGTCACCTTTTTCTCTGCTCACATAAAAGCAGTGAGAAGAGAGCAGGAAAAATATTAAATTTATAATGTGAAATATCTAAAATATTTCTCTCTCTGGTAGAAAACAGTGTCTTCATGAAGGACCATGTCGTTTACTGTAAGAAGCTGATTATAAAATATGTTTTCTGGGCCTTTAAAGGTTGTTTTTGTTGGTCACATGGTTTCTTTTAGGAAGTAACAACAGGTCAACAAGATCCAAAAGTTGGATAATTTTATGAATTAAAATTAAGATGTAGTTTGGTTTACCAATATTTGCAAGTATTGTGACTCTTTCCTGTGAAAACAGTGTATTTCCTAATTTAGCAACTGTATTTTTTTGAAAAATGGACACATGATGCGTCTTTAATGGGTTCAGATCATTCTGGTGCTTCTTAAAGGAAAACTTCATTTTTCAAGTCTTTCTAAAGTGAAACTGTCCACATGTGCAGTGAAGTTGTAGGTTACTTTAGTTGTTTCTTCTCTTCTTGCTGGCAGTGAGAAGATCCTTCATAATGTGACTCAGATGTAGGTGATGTGGGACAAAATGTCCTCGTTCGGAGCAGATCGGACTGATTGATAAACTGGTGGCCTCAGGTGGAAGGAGATCAGATGCTCTGCTCTCCTTACATGCATGTGCAGGTCAGCTGGTTGGATGATGATGCAGAAAGTTTGAGGTTCATAACTTCTGTGGTGTTTCTGTTTCAGGTTATTGAAAGTTGCATGTGACAACACTGGCTTTTTCTCCAGGACTCACTCACTGAGGTCCACGATGATTCATCACTTGCAGTTTTCAATTATGTGAAACAGAAAAACCACAAAAGAAATAAACCTCAAACTTTCTGCAAACTCATTCTCATGCATGTAGCCTGAGCTGGATGACTCCTCTTCTTCTGCCTTATCTGTCACCTCTTTTATTCATTGTAAAGTTTAGACAAAGTAACTGCTTCATTGATGTGAGTTGCACAAGTGTTGATCTTCAAACCATCAGTCTTTTTACCACATTATCTTCTTCTTGTGCTTCTATTTTGCACTCAGAAGATAATCAGTTTAGAAGATTCCCATTTGATTCGTCAAACTTTTAGCTTTGAATGAAATTTTAAATGATTATAATGAGGAACAGTTGTAATTTTTTCCCACATCTGTTGCTTTGGAGTAAGTTAGAGGTCTCTGAATGTGCAGATGGACGGGAGGAATGATTACAGCATCCTATAACTCTCTGCAGGCTAAAAACGAGCACCTCATTATTGTTTTTAGAGAAAATTGGAGAAATAAATGTAAATTTGTGTTTTTCATAGAACAGCAGTGTGACATGATTTATGGTTCTAAAGGAGAAATAATGTTTGTTAATGTTAAAGTTGTTTTTATTCAGCAGGTATGAAGCTTCATTTTACATCACGAATAGTTAAAATACTGGACTCTGATTGGCTGGCAGCTCCTGCGGTTTAGATTTAAATGATGTAAACACGCTTTAACTTAAAACTGGCTTGAATTTGAAGCTGCTTGGTGGTTGTTTGGTCATTCGTTGTCAAGTTTGTGTTGTTAGTCTGATCATCTTTAAATGCAATAACCTCTTTAACATTTCTACACTTTTCTCAGTGTGTCTGCGCTTAAAACGGATCACTTTTTGCATATAAATTGAGAAAACTGAACTGTAGAAACCCTTTAAACGGCCAGATTTCTGCAGGTGAAGCTCAGTGGTTCCAACAGGAAGAGGTGGAGGCACATTTTGGGGCTGATTGGAGGTTTTAGGATCCAGTTAATATTTGTAATAGTTTCAGTGGGAGTAGGCGTGTCTTTTTTCTATCTTTTATTTTCTGTCATTCCAGGATGAGTCTGCCTTATTTCCATACTTTTGATTGTGAAAAATCAGTTGTAAAGCAAATGTGTTTTATGAGGATTAAATTAAAAGTTTTTTTAACTGGAAAATGTTTCATGTTTTGATGATTTCAGCTCGTTCGTGTGTGAACTTTTCATCTTGTGTTCATCAGGATGAGAGTTGTTTACGTTTGTTTGTCCCTGACTGGATGTTTTACTCTTGGAAAAAAAAAAAAAAATGACAGGCTCATGCATTTCTCTGTTGAAGCTAAGCTGTCAATATCTTCATAATCTGCTGTCCATCCACTCTGACACATGTCCTGTAAATTAATCTGATACTCACGACGCTGAGCTGCACGTTAACCTCCCTGACTCGCCATCCTCTTTGCTGGGAGTCGTGCAACCTCGCCTCTGCTGCCACAGATGTTCTCCTAATTCACCGCTGGAGTAATGGATGGATGGATGGATGGAGTGATGGAGTGGATGGATGGATGGATGGAGTGATGGATGGAGTGATGGAGTGGATGGATGGATGGAGAGACCAGAGAGCTCATACCTGCCAAGAGCTGAAGAGTGCCGCTCCCTGCGAGTGCAGTAATCTGAATAACGGCTTTTACTGGCTGGAACGTATCGACTGGCTTCAGATTTAGCAACTCTTCTCTAAAGCTTCCTGCCCTCCCCCATCGCCTCCCAGTATCCCTCCTCTTCCTCCCTCCCTCTTTCTCTCCGTCATCCCTGTTTTCATCTCCTCGGTGCTGTGCAGTCAGTCTGCCTCCAGCTGATGAGCGTATTGGCAGCTGTGTTATTCCACCCTGCTGAGTTATCGGGATTTGTTTGCTACTTTTCCTGTTTTGTATCGAATGCGTCCCCACCGCTGTGCATGCACATCTCTGTGTGTGTGTGTGTGAGTGTGTGAGTGTTTGTGTGTGTTATTGGGGTAATTGTTATTGACTGACTGTGTTGTATTTCAAAAAAAATTTTTTTATTCTATTGATAGTTTCTCTTTTTTTTTTTTTTGGGCTCCACCTCTCTGAGGAGTGTGAAGCCAGAGACGATGTTCTCGTCTTCATCCAGAAACTCTCTGTTCTCGCCGTGGTCGTCCATGGAGCAGTCGGACTCTGAGGCGCTGGACTTCAGCACCAAGGTGCAGCTGCACGGCGTGCTGTGGAAGAGGCCCTTCGGACGGCCGTCGGCCAAGTGGTCACGCAGGTGAGCCGGGAGTTTAACCGACCTTTCTTTAGTGGTTTTTGTCTTTATTTCTGGAAAAAAGTTGCATCCGTGCAGCTCGTAAAACCCTTTTGAAAGAAAAAGAATAAAAAAAATTAGAGGTTTAATTTGCAAAAGTTAACATTAACATTGGAGAAAGTTTTCAAAAATGCAGATTGTTCTCAAAGAATGGTTTAAATATTTTTTACTTAACAGACTTAAAATTGATCTATTTCAGTTTTCTGAGAGCAAAAACTATTTTGTTTGTTTTAAAGCTGTTCTTTAATTATTTGCACTGACTTTTCCTCTTATGAAAATATCACAAATCAGAGAAATTTAAGTTTTTTTACATCACAAACTTAAGTTTTAGTGAACTTAATTGACTGTGTCTCTGATGCAGTGATTAAAAATGGACAATTCGGATTCTGTAAACCAGACTGTCAGCATGAGGACTGCTTTATATAACAAAAAGGGTTCACTCCAGTGGACCCGGATGTGAGGGTATATTTGGATGTTAAAATGCCTGGATTGGTACCTTATGTCATGATAATGCTCTTAGTTTACATAACAGTTAAAACGACAATACACGGAGGATCCAAACAGCCCATTTGCGGCACACACACTCTTTGTGACCTCTCTCATTTGCTTGTGTCATAAAGGTCAGAAAGACTTTGGTCGTGTTCGGTAAATGCTGGTTTGGTTTCCGGTGCCAAACCGCAGACGCTTGAGCTCAGAGATTTCGTGGTGTTTTGTTTTTTGCCACCAGCTTAAATAAAAAGCGTCAGTTTGAAACAAATCTGCCGGCCGACGTGTGTGAGTGACGTTAAATGAGTTCAGTCATAAAGTGGCAGAATATTTAACAGCCCTGATTATTGTCATCAATTAAAGATGCTATTTAGTTGCATTATGGGAAAAGTTGGTATTGTACATTTCCGCTAACCACTGTTAGAACAATACCAACTTTTTTATTTTGGCACCTCGGCTGCAGTTTTATGTTGTGATGTTAGGTTGAGGCACAAAAACCATCAGGTGAAGGTTTGGAGAAGTTTTGGTTGGTTTTGTTGCCACAGAAACGTCAATAAAATGTCCCATGATCTTGTTAAAAAAAAAAAATCTTGTTTAGATTTCACGATCTAAAGTCCAGCAATTAAAATACCATTCAGTCGCCACAAACACGCCTGTAAAATGTCCTGAAAGTCATTAAAATACTCAGCTTTGATTTGATTAAATAGACTTTGACTTGTCTTGAACTCCGTCATGTTGCTCCGCCTCTGTAGCTGTAACTTCCTCCTCCCCTGGATGAAAAAGATCATATTATATGTTTTCATAATGATTCACATCTTTTTAATATTTTATATGATGTTGATAAATAATTGTACAAATTTAACATTTTCGTGGTTTGCAGAAATGTACAATGCTAAAAGTTTATTCTGTCGACTTGGCTGTGAAATCTCAACCTCTGCTGCAGAAAATTCAACATCACTTAATTTAATCCGTCCCTGAAAAGTCCCCTAATTTTATAGGAGAGTAAAACTAAACTTCTACAATTTTCCTTCATCCAGAATATGAAAGATACTCTTATTTATTACCCCTTGTTATATAAATGCTAGTTTTCAAGTTTACTTAATTCCAATGTTCCTTCCAAAAAACAGAACACAGAAGAGACAAAAAACCCCATATAAATATCTGTCCAATGACGCATGAAACTCCTGATCAAATCAGTGTATCAGGATCAAATTTATAAAAAAAAATACTAATTACTGAACTCTTTTTAGCTCAGTCAATGCAATATGTCCTCTTATAATGACTAGTTTTGTTCATGTGAGGCAGATCTCTTTCCAAATGTTTTAAAACTTTCTTTAGTTATTTTAGGTTACACTTCTAATAACTTAGAAGAAACAGCCACATTATTTATAAGAACAAGTGGAATCCTGCAACAAACCAAAATATATGTATTTTACAGAAGTTAAATCCTAATATTTGTTTTTTCTTATTAAATGCGGAACGATTTACAGAAACTGAAGCTGAATTTTCTGGAAAAAGCAGCTTCATAGAATGAAACATAGAGGCCACTTCTTATTGATGAAAAAATATGAATTCATACATAAAGAGGCAAACTTTGTGGAGTAATTCAGATGCTCCTCATCTGATCAACGCACAGCTGAAACAGATCATCTCACCTGCTCGTTAGTTTGTGTTGAGAACATCTGCAGACGTTGGTCCCTTTCAGCTTCACAGGATTGACTCACTGCTGCTTTCATTGTCTCCCTCGCTACAAAGATTCTTCATCATCAAAGACAGCTTCCTGCTCTACTATGCAGAGAGCGAGAAGAGGAACTTTGAGACCAACAGGTACTTCAACATCCACCCAAAGGTGAGCAGCTGCATCTCCTCTGAACACCTGTAAGAACAGAGAGAAGGTGACTGAAGATGTTTGTTTTTGTACATGATGACTGCATGCTTGTAAAGATAAAGGAGGTTATAGATGAAGAACTATGTGTTAAAGTCACATTTTGCTCCAACAAAAAGATGTTTTTAGCCTAAATGATCCAGACACAGCATCATAATGAACAGTGTGATGTGTCTCTGTGTCTCAGGGCGTCATTCCTCTGGGAGGATGTGTGGTGTCGGCCAATGAAAACATGGGCATGCCCTTCGCCATCGTGGTCAACCTGGAAGATTTTACAGTAAGACAAAGATCTTTCCCTTCATTATTTAATCATTTATCATCCTGAGAGGGTTTTATATTATAAATTTTAGGACAGACTGAGGCATGTAGGTGCAGAGTGAGTTTTAAGTCCCTGTTAAAACTAAAATCTCTCTCTCTAATTTGTGCTTTTGCATCTGTAATGACGTGAAAAATGAGCCTAATCCTCCAACAAATGGGACATATAATGGAGTGAGTTTAACTGCACGCTGGGACACAACAGTGTTACATCAGCTTTGTTATTTTAGCAGCAGGAGACGGAAGTCCACTCTCCATTTCACAGGCTGAGTCCATTTATGACTGAGCTGATGTAAAGTATGAACATGTCCGTCCTGCAGGGCACCATAGTGCTGGCTGCTGAGTCTGAGGAGGAGCAGGTCCAGTGGATGGAGATGCTCCAGGAGTCGGGCAAAGTGTGAGTATCTGACTGGACAAAAAAAAAAAATATGAGCCCTGAAGCTGCTTTGTGTACAACTTTAACAGGATTATAGATTATTGTGATCAGAGAAGATTTTGTTTGTCAAAAAGAAAAAACAAGGCCGGCCTGACAGTAGTAAATGTTATAAATAAAACACTGATTTAAACACAATGACAGCATATCGTGTACAACAGCATCAGATGTGCAACAAACCAAAAAACAACCAAAAAACAACCAAAACAATAATTTTTAGATGATTTCTTAAAAATTACTTTCCTTTTGTCATAAAAGCTTTTAACCAGATAATGAGTTACAGCAGCTCTGTGAGGCTGAACTAAGCTAAATGCTAGCATGCTAATGTTATGATGCTAACATGCTAATGTTAGGCAGCTGTAATGAGGCCATGTTGATCTTAGCTTAGCATCCTAGCATGCTAACATTTGTTATTAGCAGTAAACAAACAGCACAGCTGAGGCTGATGTGTGTGTTTTCACATATTTGTTCATTAAAATGGTCGAGTAAGATGTTAAATGATAAGCTGCTGATGGCGGTAGAAGAAAAGTTTCAGATTAGATTAGATTCAACTTTATGATCCGTGGGAGGTCAGAATTCATCTTGTTGGGATTATAAATCTTGCAAATTTCATTAAAACTCATCCAGATCCCATCAAGATATTTCCATCTGAATCAGGAATAAAAAAAAAAATCAGAAATTCAAGAGAAAAGAAAAAAAAAGAAAAATCTGAAGGATTCATCCGTTAATGTTTGTTTGAAGTTTAATGGCAATCCATCCATCCAATAATTGTTTAGATACTTCAGATTGGACCACAGAGCTCGTTGTCGTCTCTAAAACAAGCTGCTTCTCAATCAGGAGCTTCTGTTTATTTGCTCTGAGTGTTTTAAACTTACAGGTTTGGTAAAAGTTGTTTTTGTTGGACAGCACGTGGAAAAACGCTCAGCTGGGGGAGGCCATGATCGAGAGTCTGGAGGCTCAGGGGCTGCAGCTCGCCAAGGAGAAGCAGGAGTATCTGGGTAAAAACACGGAGATTCATCTGAATATATCAAGTTTTTAAAGGTTAATCAAGAAGACGAAGCTTAAAGGAATAATTTTTTTTGGTCTGCAGACAAACTGATGGAAGAAACTGAGGAGCTGAGTCATCAAAGAGCACAAAGAGAGGTGAGACTTTCTTTTTTTTTCTTCTTCAAAATCACTGAAATAATCATGAACTTTGGATGTTAGTTTATGGCTGAAACTGACATTTTTTCCATTTAGTATTTTTTGATAAATCACTTAAATGCTTATTGTACTAAATTATATAGAAAACAATGTAAAAAGGTCATTGCAGTTTCTCGGATTCAAAGTTTGTTGCTTCGTCAAAGTGACAGTCTGAATTAAAAAATATATATTCAGTTTCAAGTGAAAAACCACATTAAAGAAACTGAATCTGGAGAATATTTTTTCTAAATTAAGAAACTTTACACTTAAATAATAATGGCATTTTTGTTAAATAATTTTCTTTCAATAACTTGTTGGTTAATTAATGGCTGTTTTGCTTTATTTTATTTTTCAATTTCAATTTAATATTATTTTTTATGTATATAGTATATTGTATTTATCCATCCTATTTTTATTTTGTTATTATTATTTTATATTATTATTTTATTTTAACATTTGGGTATTTAAATAAAAGGATTCTTTACACTGCTCATGCAAAGTAGGGTTATTATTTTCAGCAAGCCTAATTCTGTAGCTATGTGATAACAGTGTGATCCTTCATTTAATCCATCAGTGAAAATATTCTCCAACTGTTGTGTTTGTGTGTTTGTGTGTTTGTGTGTGTGTTTGTGTGTTTGTGTGTTTGTGTGCAGGAGCTGGAGCGTCTGAACCAGGTCCTGGAGGAGGAGAAGATGAAGTTTGAGGAGGTGGTGCTGGAGCTGAAGGCGGAGCAGGAGCATATCAAACTGTAAATAACTCAGCTGTTTCCTGTTGATGCTGACTGATGCTGATCAAAGTGCATCATAAGTGTGTTAATGGAGGCTTGTGTGTGTTTGTTGTGTGTTTTGTGTGTTGATGGCAGAGATCTGGACGGCACGGCTCAGTCTCTGAAAGGTGTGGAGACTGAAAAAGAAGAGCTGAGCTCGTTAACCATCATGCTGCAGAAATCCATCGAGGTATGAAAAATAAATCGGTTTGTTTCTCATCCACAGATGCTGCAAGAGTGAAACAAAATTAACTTATTGATGAGTTGATGCTGCGTTCAAAGCGTTTCATGTTACAGCTGCTGATGTAATAAGTTATGTAAGGACGTGTTGATGGTCTAATTGTCCTACTAACAACAAAATTTGATATTGATGCAACTTTAATTTTGTGGAAAGGTTAAGGGGAACCACATGAAGAAAATTTGTTTGTGAGGAAAAGAACTTCACATTCAATCACAAAAAATCAAGAATTAAAGGAATGTTGGACATATCTTTCAAAAAATGTGCTAATTGACTTTGTATGTGAAATAGAGAAGATTGATTCCTCTCATATCAGATAAAAAATATAGTGGCATGCTGTTTTGTAAAATGAGGTTTATTCAGTTCAGTTGGTTGCAATCTGCAACCTGACAGCTAGGTGTCACTAAATCCTACACTTAAGTTCTTTAACTCAAAGTCCACTGATGTTAAAGCTTTTAACAGAGTTTTTAAAGCTCAGTGGGCCCTGATTTCGGGCAAATTTAACTTAAATTCCATTAAACAAGAGATTTATGTCACACTTGTGCACTGCAGCTTTAAATCTCTTAAATGAAACCAAACAGATGGAATATTTTGTTGTTTGGGATCTGACGAGCTCCTTTTGTCCTCCAGGAGCTCTCTCAGGAGAAACAGCGAACTCTGGAGCTGCTGGGGGTGAAGGAGCTGGAGGAGAAGGAGGCGGTGGCGGTGACGACAGAGCAGGAGAGCGCCACATGCAAGACGTCTGAGGATGGCGGGGGCGCCAGAGACGTGGACCTGCTGCAGGACCTGCAACACATCGAGGAGCAGATGAAGGTCCTGCTGGAGGAGAAGGAGCAGGCTGACGACAGGTGAGCGACGCCTCGGGAGCAGAATCCAGTGACAAACTGGGAGTTCTGGTTTAGAGCCGCACAAGCAGACCAAGACCAGTTCAGAAACACCGACTGTTCATTTTACTTCTGTCTTAAACGCTTCAGAAACCTTTTTTTTTAATAAGAAATCCTCTATAGTCATGCTAACATTTACAAAAATAACTTTTAATCAAAGTGTCGGAGTCACATTAGAAACAGTCTTTATACTAAAATTTAAACAAAAATGAAAGAGAGGTTCGTCAGAAAGCGTCAGCCTGTGATTACATTTCTGCATCCAAAAGGTCAAACACTGTGGCTTTTCTGAGGATCCTCTATGCTAATGGCACAGAGGATGTAACTACTAGTGGAAATGTGTATTGATCCCTAAACAAGCAGCTCATTGATCAGCTACAGTAAGTGGGATGTTACAGGCAGCTGCTATCGACTGTGCAGCACTAATGTTCCTGACGCCGAAACATAACGTTATGTTTCCATGAGCTTCACACCCGTTCTTCTCTCGATCGTCATCAGACTGGAAAAAATCATGATTATGTGACCAAAATAATACGGAATAATTTTTATACCAAATGCAAATTCAAACTGATTTTTACCTGCTTTGCAAAACAACAGTCTTGCAACAAAAACAATCTGTTTTTGTTGAGATTTTCAATGTAATTTCAGTTGCAAGTTGTCTCTATTAAAACAGTGAAAATAAGACTTTTAGCTCAGTTTGTTAAAATTGTATAAAAGTTCCTTCAAAATATCAGAGAAGCTCATCTCTGGTGCGATACTTACAAGAAATAATCTGTTCAAAATCCATACAGATTGTTTTACACAAACATCCTGAATTCACTGTGTTCAATATTTTGTTTAATTGTACAATTATTCTGTATTTTTATTGTAATGCATTAAATATATTATGAAATACCAACGAAATATGTCACTTAGTCAGTTTACTCAAAGAATGGAAAAGAGTTTCTTAGAGAAAAAAAAGGTTAAAACCACAGATTTTAAGTAAAAATTTGCACAAAATGCATTTTAAATGAAGATCTGCTGAAACATCAAATTATTTCTTCATTTCTCAGAGATAAAACTGGTCTTTTTGAGATAATAATCTGTTATAACTACAGCATCATACTAAAATATCCATCCCTGACAGTGAAAAGCAACTTTTACAAAAGTTTAAATGTCTCTAAAACCTTTTTGCAATAACTCAGCTTTTAATTTACTTTGGTGTTTTTAAAAGAGCTTAAATGTCATGGTCATAAGAACATTTTCTGATTGGAAATGATGTCTTCTTATGTCGTTTATGTGCAGTTTCCTCCCTGTCTGACTGTGTTTCTGTCTCTCAGGCTCAGGGAGAACGAGCAGCGAGCCAAAGTCCTGCAGCAGGAGAGGGAGTACTACTCGACTCAGGCTCGGACGCTGCAGCAGTCGCTCTCTCAGCTCACTGCAGACAAGCAGCAGACGGAGGCCGAGCTCAAGGTAACGAGGCGTGACTCAGCTGCTCTCAGCCTGCAGCTCACACAGCAACACAACACGACGCACAGTCCGTTTTAGGGTCACCTCTGTTCATCAGCTGCTGTGTTTGTGTTTTCAAATATAATGTCAGAAGATTAAAAAGTAAAGCAGAAACGAGGTAAAGCTGCACTTACTGTAAAATTAAAGTCAAATGAACAAATTTGACTTTAATGTTGTCAGAAGTCAGTTAAATTAACAAGTATTACATTTAAATCACAAAACTACATATAATTTTTTAACATAATTTTTGATTAGATTTGCACAGAAATACATAAATAAAATGTTTAATATTTGTAGGTTCATTCTGTAGCGGCTGCTTTTCATTTAAAGGTGCATGACATCCATTTTAAACCCACACAGATGATTTCCTTCACTCTGTGATTGGATCTTTTTTCAGCTCTTCTAGACTTCATGTTGGCTTTGTTGCACCTGATAGATTTTAAAAAAAATGAAACCTTAATTATAGTTATTAGCACAACAAGTCCTGTGACCTCTTTGTTTTTTTCCCAGGACCGCAGAGAAAAACCCTGGCAGAACTAATGACAGTAATTATAGTTCATAAACCTGAGTCATCAGGCGAAACACGAGGCATCTCTGTGGCTTAAAGAGCTGATATTATATTTCACTTACTGGAGCAAAAAAGCCTTCCACATCCTCATCTTTTGTCCATTTTTTCTTTATAAAATCACTTCTCTGCATCTTATCATCACCCTTTTACATCAACTCACACTGCCTCCGTCTCCCTTCAAGCTTCTGTCAAACCTAAATATACACAAGCTGTTTAGGATATACAACTTTGTATTGTTAAAGTGCCCTTAAGTAATATCCAACCACGTCTATCTGGTTATACAAGTCACCTTAAATAAACTGCAAAAAACAGGATACAGGATTCCCTTTGGTGAAACTAATTAACTGTGGAGCAAAGGGAAGCTCCTCACATCCTCAGGAAGACTCAGTGTGGGCTGAAACTGCTCTGTGTTTTTGGTTTTGAGATATATTTTAAGTTAAGTACGCTCCACATAACAAAGAGTGTTCTAACTCCATCCTGTTCTTGTTGACATGTGTCTGAAGTAAACCCAGAGGCTTTCACTGTGTTTACAGCTGACACCGAGTCAACTGTTGCTTTAAATGATGTGCAAGCAACAACAAGCTAAAAGTAATAATAATATCTATCAGTATTTACTCTGTGTATAAAAACTGGCACTGTTATATTTAAATTTATTGATTTAAGTGATGTAAAAGCCAGTAGTGCTGCTGCTCTCAGTTCGAGTGTGTATTAAGATCCAGATGTGTGATGCCTCCATCAAACATCATTAGACAGTTAGATTTAGGTAAATCTTTGGTTGAATTACTCGCTAACATTAAGTCGTCACTAACATTGTATGTGTGTCACAGGCGGAGATAGAGTTTCGGGTGGAGCTGGAGAAGAGACTGAAGCAGGCAGAAGAAGCTCTGCAGGATCTGGAAAAAGGCCTGAACTCGATGGAACGAAGCAAAGAGAGAGACGAGAAGATGAAGGGGGATGTGACTCATCTGAGGAGTGAGTTCATTCACTGAAACTGTCAGATCTGTGTCCGACTGACCCAGTGAGAGCTGAAACGTTACATTAAGTTCACATTAAATTCACTCTGAGCTGTTAAAGAAGTTGAAGGAATAAATATATTATTTTCTGACGGGATATTTTAGATAACAGAGAGGACCTCAGCTGTGTTTCCCCATCAGATACAGAAATAAAATATGCATTCAAGCTTAGTTACTCACATAATGAAGTACAATATTAGATCTGCTCTGACATTTACATTACTGCCCTCCTCTGGACAAAGTTTGTATTACATGTTCAAGTCAGGAAAAAACAAGATCTCATTTAGCAAACTCATGTCAAAGATACTGAACCATGTTTTATTTTTCTTTAAGAAGCTCTAAGAAGTCCATTAAAAAGAGTTTTATTTGTGTAATTTATTCATTAGAAGCTGCCTCAAACTGTTCAGGCTGCAACTAAAACTGAAATTGATCTTTAATTATTCATTTGGCCTATATAATGTTATTAAAAGTGGAAAATACACATAAAAATTATTATTTTTTGATTGAAAAAATTACTGATATAAGGATTTGATCATCAAAACAGTTGCCTTTTAATTTTCTGTCGATGGACTGATCAATTTATTTGTACATAAGTACAATACTTGAGTCAGCTGTTATCTCAAATGACCCATGAAGTTCAATCAGCTGAAGAAAACAGTTGAAAGGTCTGTGAATATTAGTTTTAACCTCAGATTCTACATTAAATCTTGTCCATCTTTAAGGTCTCACGAGTACCCTGTGTATCTATATTAAGTGTGTGTTGTGTGTGTGTGTGTGTGTGTGTGTGTGTGTGTGTGTGTGTGTGTGTGTGTGTGTGTAGGATTCTTTGAGGATTGTATCTGTGCAGCAGAGATTGAGGCGAAGCTTCCAGCGATAATGAAAAACGCTGTGTATCTGCACAAAGCTGCTGCACGCCGAATCAAGAGCTGCCGAATCCAGAGGAGAGCCTCCAGACGCCACTGGTGTAAGTGTAACACACACACACACACACACACACACACAGACACACCCCTCCCTAACAACATGCATATTTTATGATTTCATCCATGTTCCCATGATGTACAGAAAAACACAAATATCCAGTATTCTGAATATTTTTCCATTAAGTATTTTTAAATTATTTCTGCTGTTTGTTAGGACACTGAATTAAGTTTAGATTATAGACGCTGTTAGAAATATGAGGCAGATTAACCAGCAAACACAGGTGGTAAAAGACTCATCAGTATGGAGGCTGAGAATGGACAAGATTGGAAGTATTTTTAAAAGTAATTTTATGGAGATTCAGTTACATTTGTTATCACTGTTGCGAAGCTTCATAGCTTGTGAAAATGATTTAATTTATCAAGATAATTTTCCCAAGAAAACAATATTCTCTCTAGATCATGAGAGCCGATAAATGAGTGTCTGGTTCTCTTTAAGAACCGATTTCAGGCTTTAACATCACTGTCATCACTGCTGAGGAAGATTCATCTCTGAACCTTGACTGAATTAGAGACTCATGCATTTATCATTAATGTCCTCGATCTGACATTTTCAACTGAAATCAGTCGCTGCAGTTGTAAAAATCATCTGTCCGCACTGGCATGGCGCTGCAGATCTCTTGATTATCATAAGAAGTAATAAAAGGAAACAAGTGACGACAGGTTGATTTTCTCAAGATAACAAATCATTAACTTGTGATCACGAGATAATGGCATTAAAATCATTTCATTCTTGACTTTATGTCTGAGTCTAAATATAAAGACTAAAATCTAAAGTCTTTTTTTACAACAATTTCATATTAATTTTGATTCAAATCAATCCTTTTAATGTATTTACCGCTGCTCTATTTTAAAATATCTTAAGCACTTCACTTTATAAATGTACAAGAAACAACTGTAGAAAAATATTTATTCTTACCAGCAGGTGATGTAAGGCAGAAGGCTCTTTTTAAACACATGCACAGTTTAGCTAATGATAAGTTAATATCATATCATATGACATCATAGACAATATCAGCCTTTGTGCAGCACCTAATTACTACATTCTTACCTCTGGTTTGTTACAGTAAAACACTCCAAGTCCTTTGCTATAAGCAACGCAGACGACGGCAGCATGGAGGAGCTGCGGGAGACGGCGAAACGACTGACCTCGGACAGCAGCTTCAGAGAGAGTGTGTACAAGATCATCACACGCAAAGACGCCACAAACAAATCAGAGCTCTGAGAGGACGACCGGTCCTTAGCTTAACCGCAGTCCACACAGCGAGCAATGTAGAGATCCTGTTCCCAAAACCACCAGTAAAATATTGTAGGGGATTGTACTCAAAAATCAGTTTGGACGGCGTCTCCGGCTGCAATCTTAAGACCTTGAAAATTAAGTTTAACAGACAGTTATCCCGTTGTGAATCTGTTCTTTATGACAGCACTGGTCTTCACTCCATTCATGAACTTGTTGGTTTAAAGCCCTTTTTCAGTAAACAGTTAGAGGAACAAAACACTGAACTCAGTAACTAAAAATTGCTTTTAAATCTCAGTAGTTTTAAATGATTCGGTAGAGATCTAGTTCCTGAAATTGTTTGATTGAAAAGTGCAGTGAGATTATGATTAAAAATTGAAACTTTAAGACAGCTGTTGTCTCTGATGCTGTAATGTTAACGTGACTTTAACAAACACTTAAGTCAGTTGTTTTAACTGCAACATTCAGTCGGCAGTGTGTTACTGTAGCCTTGAACCTAGACTTTCTAGTGTTTTCATTTATCTCTAAAAAACACTTCTATAATAGATTTATTGTAAACAGAAAATACTTAGGAGATAGCACAGAAAATGCAAATCCATCTTGAAAAATGTTTGTTTTTATTCTGGATTTGATTGTATGCACAGATTGTGTCCTTCACTTTAACTTAACAGAGGTTTTAAGAAAATAACGATGTAAACACAGATGTGATAGCAACCATTTCATTATTGCTACATCTGAAAATCTGTCCTTGATGAAGCAACTCAATGTACTTCTCTTGCAGGTGTTTTATGATAATGTACAAATGATAATTTAACACCAGACATGATACAGAAAAGAAGCCCACATGTCAGGGTAAAGGAAGAGGGAACATATAATGGACTGAACAACATGCCTTGATGCTAATAAAGCTGTGTTTGAACCTTGTACTTGTCATTTCATCTATGCAGGTTAAAAGGCTATATGTTCATATCCAGCTCAGCTGTCTCAATTTCCTGTTCAGCAGCAGAATCGATGGCACTGTTGTTGGTTTAAAATGACAAAAAACCCTTGATAGGGTTGTCTTTACCCTCAGAGGAGAGACTTGTTTTTGTGAAAGTTCAGTGTGGGAAGAAAAGTTGTCACAAGGATCGTATGTGACATCACCAGCTCTTGTTCATCACCAGGACCTGCAATGACAAAAAAGAAAAGTGTAATGAATGTGAGTATAAACAGCAGGGTTGAAGTCCATTTACTTTGATAAAATAGAGGATTCTACACCAAAATAATGATTAAAAGTGTACATACAGATGGAAACATTAACACTTATAAACATGAAAACATTCATACTCAATTACATACAAGGAAACATTCACACTAACATATATGCATATAAACATGGACACATTCATACATACATGCATACATGGGTAAAAAAAATAAAAATCCATACTTTCATTCATACATAGCCTACATACATATATACATGCACCCATGAAAATATTCATATATACATACCTAGAAAGAAACATTCTGACACACGTATACATGTGTGAAAAAAAACATTATACGCACATACAAAGAAACATACTCTCATACAGTATATGCATAAACCCATTAACACATTCATTCATACATACAAACATAAATACATTCATGCATACACACATACATATATACATACATTCATACAAGAAAACATTCATACTTACAAACATAACATGCATAAAACATTCATACTTAAACACATGAAAACATTCATACTCAATTACATACCAGGCAACATTCACACTAACATATATGCATATAAACATGGACACATTCATACATACAAACATGCATACATGGGTAAAAAAAATCCATACTTACATTATACGTACATATATAAACTATATGTACATACATAAAAACATTCATACTTACATTATACATACATAGAAAAATTAATTCATACATATATACATGCACCCATACATGCATTCATACATACATAAATACAAAGAAACATTCAAACATACATGCATACATACCTGAAAACATTCACACATATATACACATGTGTACAAAGAAACATACTTACATATATACATAAACCCATTAGCACATTCATTCATACATACAAACATACACACACAGAGACATACATACATACATGGAAACATTTACACTGACAGATACATTGAAACTTTCATACTATCATGAATACATACAGCTAAACACACATACTTGTGTGTATATATATATATATATATATATAAATAAATGTGTGAAAAAATTCACCCTTAACAATCTCTTGAATCAAAAAGATATAGTCTCTGTTCAAGTCATAGAGAGTTTAGGGGAAAATGTTAACATAACTCTAAAAAATGTCTTCAATATTTTTACAGATTTTCAGAACCATATTGGACCACAAGGTAACAAACCTGAGCCCCCCCTTTTTTTAAGTAATGCATTATTTCCCAAGCTGCCTGAAGTAGCTCTGACACACAGACAAGTATCTTTTATGTATGTCTCACTATAAATTTCTAGAAAAAATCCAAGTAGTGCGTTGGGGAGCAGAGAGGATTTCACGCCATAAATTCATCCAAAAGGCTGCAGATTAGCTTCCTGTCTTTCCTCTCCTAACTCCAAACATTTTCTTTTTTTTATTTAGAATTAAATTACAGCTGCATATTTGGGCTTTACTAAGAAGTATCCAACATGTTATCCATTTAATTCTAACCTTTTCTAGATTTGAGCTTTTCAGTCACTGTCACCTTCAAATCTGCTGTCTCATCCCTCCAACCTTACATCACCTCTCCATGATCATCTGGCAGGAACAGTGTGGCTTAGTCACTGCTGTACACATGTTAATCCCCACTGGGTTTAATTCTGCATTTCAAATTTATTCAAGCTTATAGCTCAGTTAGTGACATTAGCAGGTTATCAGTCTATCTGAAAGTCGTTTTCCATTCTCACGCAGATGTGAGTATGACAGAAGTGTTTTTCCAATAACTCCACGCAGAGAGATAACCAGAATGAGCCCCCAGAGAGCCCCCTCCCCACACCGAGCCCCCTCATATTCCCACGCACCCTCTCTGCTCAGTCATTCACCTTTCGCTACTCCATCCTGATTTCTATTGCCATGGCAACAACTACATCTGAGGGCAAAATCTCATGTGTATCTCCCTTTTCCTTTTTTTTTTTTTTTTAAGTCAGAGATTGTAGGATTAGCACAGCCAAAGGTTTTTTAAAGCTTGTTGTTGGCTTCTATGTCGGCTCATGAATAAATGCATTTTCACTCTCTCTTTGCACTCTGAAGTCGGGGTCAGTGTGATCTAGGGTTGTTGTGTGTGTGTGTGTGTGTTTTTTTGTTTTGAAATTGTAAATGCTAAAAAGCAACAGCGCGTAGCAAAACGGAAGGCATTGCATAACCTGTGAAAGCAATAAAAAGTTGTACCTGTTGACCTTGACTCGGTCACCAGGCGGTCGTGCTGGAAGCAGATCCACTGCGGGGGCGTCGAAAGGTGGCTTCCTCTCAGAGTCTTCCACTGCACTGTCAATCTGACATGCAGAGGAGAGACGGGGGGGGGGAGTCCTTGAAGGGAATATCAGAGTTGAAGAACAGCCTCTGCTGCAGGAATCAACGTCCTCTGATGCTTCATCAGCACAGAAAATGTGCACACGGCCCTCCGATGCTGCATTGTCAGCGGTTACGTACAGACAAGCGTCCAGCCCGGGGCTTTCTCTCCAATGCTATATCTAGCTGTGTCACAGTGCATGTACAAAAGAATCCCTCAGTTGCTTTGGGGGTTTAAAACCATTTGCGCTTAATTTTGCCTTACAAGAGTGCTCTCTGAAAAGCCTCTGCAGTTGTCATGGAGTTGTGCTTCCTGGAAAACAATGACTCTTTTCATTCTCACACAGCTTTCAGTCCAGTAGCTGAGATAGACAGAGCAGTGGGCAAAGAAAAGGAGGAGAAGAGGAGGTGTTGTGTTGCTGCTCAAGGCAGCTCTCTCCAAACTTTCATCTTATAAGAAGTCTACTTATGTCCCATACAGGCTTTACTGTTGGTTTATATCAGCTAAAATAGTCTGTAGTCTCATTACATCCATGATATAAAATGATATGGTTTGCCTTGATAGCATCTATTAAAAAAAAAACTGATGGTCAAAAATCATTCCAGCACATGGGTGAAGATATGTAAGGAAAAAAATGAACACTCAGGGTCATCATGAGAAGAAGGATAAAGCTGTTGGCTGATAAGGGCCACAATGGAGGCGAGAGCCAAGCACATGACCAGAAGTGAGGAGTCCACGACAAATCTATGGGTTTATTTCTCATCCAGGTTGGCTTTGAGCTGAGCTTCCAGGGCCATTTTATCAAAAGTACGCATGTTGGTCTCCTCCCGCACTTTGTCTCGTACATGAAAAGAGGCTCGAGCCACAGAGCGGGCGCTCTCCAACACCGCCCTCTTCTCCTTGAAGATCTGCTCACTCTTCTCCAGCTTCCTCTCGATGGACTGGAGAAGCTCCAGGCGCCTCTGCTTTTCCTCTTCTTCCACTCGCTGCCTGTTGAGCCTCTGGAGTTTTTCCTTCTCCTGCCGGCTCTGGATGGCTCGTTGAGCTTTTTCTTTGGCCCTCTCTTCGGCCACCAACGCTGCCTGCTGGGCTCGTTTCTCTGCCTCCTTCACACGAGCTTCAAGGAGCTGCTGCTGTTGCCTCTCACGTTTCTCTGCTGCCTTGCGTGCTTTCTGGATCTGTTGCTCCTCACGCTTGGCCTTCTCTCGCAGCTCCTGCCCACGACGTTCAACTATCTGTTCATAATTCTCCAGGGAGCGGCTGAGCTTCTCCTCTGCTGCCCTCTTGGCTTCCTCCCTCTCCTCCTGCTCTCTGCGGGCGATCTCCTGTATCAGGGCAGCATGACGTCTCTTTTCTGCTTTGTTCAGACCTCGTCTGTCCTCCTGGGCCTGGTGCTCCTTCTCTTGCCTCTTCAGCTCAGCCATGGTGAGCTTCTCCTTCAGCAGCAGCCTCTCCTGCTCCAGCATGGCTGCCCTCTCCTCCTCCAGAGCCTTCAGATTCTGTTCCTGAAGAGCTTTCTTATGCCTTTCCTCTCGTGCTGCCTGCTGCAACCTCAGCAGACGGCTGCGCTCCTGCTGCTCCGCAAGCTCCCTCCAACGCTCCTCATTCTCCTCTACCTGTCGCATTTTGGCAGCTGCGGATTGTCGCTCTTGCTGGCTTAGTCTTCGCTGACGAATCGACACCTGGGTCTGCCACACTCGCTGGCACTGAAGCACTGCACGCTGCTTCTCCCTGTCCTCCTGCTCCCGTCGTAGCTCCTCCATTCTACGTTCACTATCCCACTGAAGGTGAGCCACGTAACGAGTCTGACTCATGATGTCTTCCTCCTGGTATCTGGCGAGCATCAGAGCTGCAATCTTGCGGTCGCGCTCAGACACGGCCTTCAGGCCTCGACGCTTCACCTCCTTCACTATGCGCTCCACCTTCTGTGTCGTCTGGGGAGAGTGGCTCAGGTCGCCAAGGCTGAGGCTGCGGCCCATCAGGGAGTTGAAGGTGGCCATGGTGCGAGCTCGAGGACTGGAGACTTTAGCCCAGTGATCTCTGGCTCCATCCCAACTGTAAGAGGAGGAGGCACCTGACTCTGATGAGGTACATGTAGTAGTAGTTGTGGTGGTGGAAGTGGAAGAGCAAACGGGATCCATCCTCCTCTGTAAGGACTCCAGAGAATGGCTTTTTCCTCGAACCTTGGAATGAAACCCAAGATGTCCATTGTGCTGAGAGAGCAGAGTCCCTTTGACGCCATTCAGAGGCGCCACAGGGCTCTGAACTGCAGGCTTTGACACTGATGACGTCAATGTAGAGTTGGCTCTGGGGAAGGAAGGGGGCTTTGGTGTTGATCTGGGGAAAGTGTTTGAAGGTTTACCACCTGAGGACTTCCTTACTACTGGTGGGGGGCCAGATGAGAGAGGACGTGTGGTTTTTACTTGTTCAGTTGAGGAGGACAAAGGATGCTTGACAGATCCTTGGAAACTGCCCTTGGAGGATGGTGTCGAATGTGCGGAACCAGTTTTTGGGGACTGAGTAGGTCCTGTGGGGACAGATTTAGGGGAGGTACTGACACTGGAGGTTGGAGCTTTAGATGAAAGACTTGTCGTTTTAGAGGTCGGACTTGATGTTGCTGCTTTAGAGGTTGCTGCAAAATTAGGGGCCGAGCTGGAGGTCACCGGCCCAGATTTAGGAGGCTGAGTGGTGCTGGAGGAGGCTTTGTGCTGCTGCTCCACAGAGGAGGATGATACACTGCTGCTGTTAGCTGTTGCCTGCAAAATCCTCCTTTTTTCCTCTCTTATAATCCTTTCCCTCTCCTCCCTGCACTGCCTCAATTTGGCATGTCTGTCCCTCTCATAGACCTCGAAGAGCCCTGTTGCAACACGCATGGAGCGGCCGGGAGCCTCCCGTGCAAAGTCAGCCAGTGGGCGGGGCAGGAGCTCCACAGGTTTGACCCCACATCGAGCACATGCTTCCAGGGAGTGAGGGCTCGTTAACACGTAGCGGCTGCCCTCTGCAGCTGGCGAGTCGAAGTTGTACAGGTCCAAATGCAATTTGGGTGACTGATCTCTGTCAGTCTGAGTCTGTGGTTGCTGAGGTGGGGGCGCCTGAGAGGCGGTGTCTGGCTCCACCAGGGAAGCAGCGTGGCTGGGGCTCGGCTCAGAACTGCCGGTGGGCGGTGTCTCAAAACCTGCATCTCCATCCTCCTCTGTTGTGACATCAGCCTCTTCTGACAGTCGAGGGTCTTCGGTGGCCACAGCTGGTGTGTCCAGTTGTGGGCCTTTACACTTAATCTGCTCCTCAGCCTCTGAGGGGTCGACCATAGTTGGCTAATACTGCAGGTAAAGAAGAGGGAGAGGGATTGGAATCAATGGAGGGAGGGACGTTGTATGAAACATCAGGGGAAGTGGGAAAAAAAAGTGGGAAGAGGTTTCAATTAGAGGATTACAGCATTCAGTTCAGGGCTTACCAGAGATGCAGTCTGTGGGGGAGGGTCATAATGCAGGTTTAGAGATGCATGCATGCATGCATGCACAGATTTTACTCCAGATGAGACATTTTCCCTTTAGGGAAATGACATAACATACGGAAAAACCACACAGTCCTTGAATAGATAGGCTATTTTTGGCAGAGTTACTAGGCTGAGAGTATTTGATTACTGATGCCAATATTTCTCACTCTATATCACACAACTGACCTAAAATCACCTTTGAAACCTTGGCGAGCAACATATATTATTAAACATCCGATAGTAAAAGCTTAATTTAAAACACTTGAGTGAGATTCCGTGTGGTAAACAACCACTGGACAAATCTATTAAGCTGACTGCCAACCATAATGGACTCACACCTTGCAAACTGCAAAGGCCTAGACTTTTCTGCACCAGCTGAACACAGGCAGAGATCATCTGTACTTCTGAATGAAAGAACGAGTGCAGGGTCGGGTTTGAAAGGCAGGTTTCATCAAAAGTCTGGCTGCTGGTTGCTATTGTGTCACAAAGACAATGCTGATATTTACTGTTGTTTCATGTCGTGCACTGGTTGTACGAGGATTTCATGCTGGTGGCGCAACACACAAACATCCACTGACCTGCCAGTTTGCAAAACGTTACCTAAACCGATGCTTTGTTCCCCTTTGATCCTTCCAGGGCCCCTTCTTTCCTGCATAATATCAGGTTTCAGGGAAGAGGCTGCGGCCGTCGACTCAGCGTTGGAGCATCACATCGTCGCAACCTCCAGCGACACGACAGACACAGACGCTGCCTTTCACCGCCCGTCGGTCGGCGGAGCAGCTGAGCTCAAATCTGTGCAATCCGCGATTAAAAATGAATACAAACCCGTCCCCAGGGTGAAATTTTCCTTTCAAGACTAAAAAAATATCTCTAATCCAGTTTCCTCAGATCCTCCCTAAGAGAAGTGCATCCCGTAAACATCAGCGGTCTCCACCTGCTATCTGTTCAATAGCATCCCTCCATCTCAGCCTCCTTAGCTCCGCCCGCTTGTGGCAAACGTGCTAAAAATACTGTCTGCACGGTGCAATTCACCAAGCGCCCCTACACTCACATTGTATGCTTTAAATATAAAAAAAACACTGACCAAATGTGTTAGCCTTGAGAAAAGTACCTCCTGTAGGCTTTACCTATCAGAGACAGGAACATTAGGCCTCTACATGATGATGTTATTTAATTAGTGAAACTATTTATTGCTTTATAACTTGTTTTGTGTGATGGGTGATACAAGAAAATGTAATAACATCGATCTAAAAATAGATGTTTGTTTAATCTGTGCAGGCGGGTCCCTCAGACGTGTTATCACTGCATGTCAAAGCTGCCATCTGTCATCCTGACTCTGACATTAATCAGGCTGTAATTACTCCAGACAGCCACTAGAGGACATTGTAATATAATGAATTAATGCTTTGGGATTCTCAGCTGTCAGCAGCCAATCAGCATAATTACATCAATAATATTTTTACTTGTCTTTAACATTGCTATGGAATCCTTGATCTATAAACACTCTTCACTCACTTTTAATATAAAGTGGAGCCATTTGATCTTAATCGCTTCCTCAAAAACACAAAAAAATCCAGCGGTTCCACCTCCACCATAAACACGTTCCTTTATAAAGTGTCTGCATGTGAGGTCTTCTTCACAGAACACATTTTGTTATATGGCAGTTTCAGGGTCCCGGTATTTGTTTAATGTTCCACTCACATGGTTTATGAGGACATTTGAACAGAACAGAAGCCAAAAATATACTGCATACAGACTGTATGTGATTGTCTGTTTATCTGTTTACTGGGAAAGGATATTATGGTTATGTTACAGCAACAATTTCCTACTTGAATAAAAAATATGCAGTAAAATTGACCTGATATGACTTTGCATACAGGGAAAAAGTATGAAGCAATAAAAACATAAACAGCAAGTAAAATATGTTTTATAAATCAGAAACACACCAATTTAAAGGTATGTAAGAAACAAAAGAGAATTCAAATGACTAGTAAAAACTGTGGGAACGTCAAGCAAAACCTTAAAAAACTTCCAAATTTTACAAGTAGTTTACCCACTTTGTTGTGCATTTAATGTGATGTTGATATCTTTAAGCCTGACAATATTTATTTCAATTCATAAAGCACACAGTTCTATTGAATAATTCTAATTTTCAAACTGACTCAGTCTCTTGCTCAAATTTCCGAGGCTCCTTAAGCACTACATAAGATTTCAGAGTTAGGGAGCTCTTAACAGCCGAATGCAGCCCTCGTTCCCCTCTGAGTCTGAATAGAAATAAACTGGAGTTATTTAATGAAAATGAACTACTGAACATGCACTGTGTTACCTAATTGATCTCAGTGTAGGAGAATTGGTTTGAGGTCAAAGGTCAGAGTCACAGACAAGACAACAAAACAGAGCTGCCAACAATTTGAGAGCACCTTCATGAGCGCAGTCGATGCGTCTGATGTTTATTTTATCTAAACTTTATCAATAAAGTTAATTTGTTGAGGCTGATCTCTTTCAAGGGGAAAACTCGGAAACACTATTTCTCCTACTGTAGTACTACACTTAATGCCAATCTTTCTACTGCTACTTTGTGTATCGGTGCCCCAACAAGTACTTCTTCAACAATTTTCACTACTAACAATATTACTGTTATAACAGTAGTAATTACTATAGCGTCTTTATTACAACGCTTTGATCTACTGCTTTGACTATTGCTTCAGCTGTTATTAGTCACAGAATTAGTAGTAGAAGTGTGGGAAAAGGTGTAAAAAATCATGGTAGTTGTAAATGTTGTGTATTTCTGTGCCAACGCCGCCTACATGAACAAGTGTAGTGTATTCATTAAGAGCTACTTCATTAAGACGGACCGGTCTGGTTTGGTCCAGTCGGTGCGGTTGGATCAGGATTAGATAACTCTGGGTGAAAATCACGGTGATGATGACCCACTAAACTCCTGACCCGGTGTGGGGAACAGTGCGAGTTTAATTGGCCCCGCCCGTGAGCCGTATCAGGAGGACAGCGGGTAAGAAGTGACAACAGGGAACGTGCTGGCTGGCTTGTTAACCGGGGGCATGGGGTCTGGGAGGGGGGCCAAAGGGGAGCGGGGCATGGTGTGGTTGCTGCACAGTTCACTGGTGCAGGGGTATGCTCCACAGAATTTTTGTGTTTTTGTTTTTGGTACTGTAGGGCATGCTCCCCACCACCAAAGCTGGACTGGGGGGTTCATCGAGAGGTGAGCCGCTCTGTGCAGTCATGGAGACCACTGCAATACCCTGCCAGTGGCGAAAGGCCCAGTGCATTCCCTACTTCTACTGGTTTTGTGGTAGGAACCATCCTAGAGGTGCCAAAACCCTGCGTATGAGGTTCAGGTTATGAGGGAAATAAATAAGATTTTAATACATAAAGTATGATATGTGTACAGGAATTTATTATGAAGGTCTCAAGACTTCAGCTAGCAGTTTGGACGAAAAGACAGTTTTAACTAGCAGTGTGTAAACCTAAAAGCCTAAAGGCACATCTTCACTCTGTAATCTACTTTCAGTTGTGGAGATGGACTGTACAGATGGTTTCCTTCAAATATGGCAGATCTAGATGGCACTTCCATGTGGTGCTCCAAGTGCTACAAGAATGGATTTTAAAACTCTGTACCGATGTGTCTTTCCAAAAATCATGACCCACTTACCCAAGATAATCCACAGACTTTGTTATAAGCAGTTTAGGAACTATTTTCTTCAAACAAACTACATCCACAAACTGTATCAGTAACAATTAGCTATCCTATGTTGCAGCTTCGCCAAAGACTGAGATTCATAAACAATACCATGGATAAGAGGGAAAAAAGATTTTATGGTGAACTGTCCTATATTACATTATATCAAAGCTTTAATGTGGCATAAAGCAAACTCAGGACTCTGAATGCAATGATGTAAATTTTCTTCAAAACATAAATCCATTATGGACATTACTGCAATCAGTTGATACATCACTTAGTTTATTATTTAGAAAGCAATTTAACAAATTAAATACATGTGTTTATAATCTACTGCTACCACACTAATTTGTTTTGTTTGCTGTTTTGTGAATGAAAAACTGGCAACTTTAAAATAATTTAAAAAAAAAGAAAAGTCGATTAATTTTGCATGACAACACAAACCCGATACAGAAAATATTGAAAGAATATTGAAACAAAGTAAAAACAGTGAAACAGGCAACTACAATTTCAGAATAAAATGTATAGGAATTTGACACGTGGTACTTAAGATAATATCGTTAAAAAATAACAAAGACAATTTGTGAAACTAAGCACAATACTTAAATAAATCTGTCTATCTGCCAGTGCAGAACATTGTGCTCTTTGGCTTAACATAACCAAGTATAAACTGCCTCTATATCAGTTCTTTTAGTGTGGAAAATCTGTTGGAATACTGAGACATCTCGCAGCAAATGATTGATTAAGACGTATGAAGTTAGAATAACAAAGTGAAAGCAGTATCAGTACAGTTAAGAGGATCTGTGAGCCTATTTTTACACAGAGGCAACAAATGAATCCGGCCAAGAGATTACAGACGGGGGAGAAACTCGGGGAACTCAGACAATAACCACTTTTGGCTACATGACTCAGCAGCCTCAGCTGAGATGAATTCACCCATTTCATTTCCCTTCAAGAGGCAGATCTGATTTTCAGCTCTACATGCGTGCTGACCTTTGAAAAGTACAGATTAAGACATGGCAAACTCTTTTTACAGACCTGGAAATAAAGAGGATACAGTCGGTCTCATTGCTTTTCCACCTCTCCAGAGGGCTACTGATTTTCCACATTATTATATTTTACTACTATTATAGTGGATCCTGCCAAGAGGACACTGTAGGGGTGTTCGCTCACAGCGGAACATTTTAAGTGAGTGTAAAATGCTATTCAGACAAGTTCAGTGAACCAAATATGATGATACACCCTGAACATCCTTTACAGTGTTATTCATGTCACATAAACCTGTTCTTACTGCTATCCAAAGACAGGAAAATGTGAGTAATAGATTTTAAATTACAGGCTAGGATGGTTTACATTCATTCACTTCTGTTAGTATATGTCTGTTTCTGCCCGAGCTCAGCGAAAGAACAGAAGCCTCTGCAACATGAAATAAGATTTTGATCATGTGTATATTTATTGATTATTGCAACAAACTCCAAATTTCTTCTCATGTCTGAGTCTAGGCAGTTCGATAATATTTTATTTTATGGATTTGTAATTTTTTATATTTAGTTTCCTATTTATATTCTTTTACTCAGAGTCTTAATGAGGCTCGTTTCAACCCAAGTTAATACAGGTGAATTAAAAAACTTTATACTTCATATAAGTTGGACTTAACACATGTATGAGAGCAAACATATATTTTTGCATGTTCAGTTGACCCTCTGAGCAATAATGAAAGGTTCCAGGTTATGTACGCAATTCACTGATTTAGATTAATCAGAATTGCACCAATCGTCTGTAGACTCCCTGGACTACCGCAAATTTCTGTTTACAGATATTTCAAAAAGTAGGTTAAAACTAATCTGAAACTCAGCTGCTGGAGGACTAACCAGAACATTAAAGAAAATAGAAAGTTACATCACATTACTCCGGTTCTTTCGACAACCTTCACTGGGTACCTGATGTTTTCATAACACAATTCAAAATCCTCCTTTTAGTCAATAAAGCTTGCTGGTCTGGTCAGTTTACAATCCTAGGAGATCTCTGTGGTCACGAGGTGGAAATCTCCTCCATGTGCCTCGGGCACTTTCAAAGTCTGGTGAGATGGCCTTCAGCATTTATGCCCCTCAGGAATGAAACAGTTTGCCTGCTGATCTTAGACACTGTGTTATTTTAAAACCAAACTAATAACCTTTCTTTTTATTTGAAACGTTATGTTTGTTTGTATGTGTATCTATGTGTGAGTATGTTTAGATACTTTTTATGAAAAGCGCTTTGAGCTGTTCTTGTACGAGATGGTGTTACAAAAATACAGTTTTAATTGAATCAAATTGGGTCACATAATTCTATTTAGTAAACTTCCCAGAAAGTTATTTAGCTGTAAAGTAAGATGTTACTTTAATATACTTTTATTCTACCTCAATATTTATCTATGCTGCAAAACAGAACAATAGAACAAAGACTGACAGACAGTTGGATTGTGAGAAAGTACCACTACACTCAAATGTGAGTGAACCACTGTGCTGTTGTACTGTTGGCAGATGTTGTGTATGCTCTTAACAATCCCATCTTTTCACTGGTTCTGTCCTGCACACTTGCTGCCCTGCTGGGACTCACTGGTCCTGTGAAGACTGAGACCTTTCGTTGCCCCCAGTTCACATTTCCAGCCTCAGTTTGCCAACAGAAAGGGACACGTTTTCTGGACAGTTTCAACAACTCCCCCTTCCGACCCTTCGCTTTCTCCAGCCGCCCACCTTCCCCCCTTCCCTCTCCCTCTGTTCTGTCTTCTGTGGGACGGTACAGGGGTCCCATGCGGGTGTGGAATAGTCCCCCTCCTCGGTGGAAGGGGAAAAGGTCCCAGAGACAGAGCTGTTAATTCAATCAGGAGAGCGTTATGCTCAATTAGGCATCCATAAGGGCCCTGGATGGGTCCAGGGGCCCTGTAGAGGGCAGGCAGCCCAGTCCCTATGAGGTATTAATTGTGGATGACAGTGTGTAAACAGTGGGGTGAATAGACAGCGCAGGTGCGGGACACCCCAGTCCAGACTCAATAGCCCTTTTCACACCCTCGGCTCTCTGTTGCCACTTTCTCTTTCATTCTCTCACTACGCAAAAATCCCTCACATCTCTGATTAATCTCATGGATAATTCCACATTGTGGGCTTATTTATTTGTTGCTGTGCATGTACGTCACTAGGCTTGCTCCTACCTCAGCTTCAATATGTGTGTGTGTGTTTATGTGCGAGTGTGTTTGAAGAGGGTAATAAGGTGCCAGGTTGCTGCTGTCCAGAACTGTCGGCTAGCCAAGGGCTATACGCGGCTCCTCGTTTTCAGGAGCTAGTGAAAATTGCGGCCAGTACATGTAAAATATGGGGAATTTATGAAATGAAATCCAGATGACACTTTAAAGGGAGTGGGCTTTCTATCTGACCTCAGATTTTTCCGTTCAGCACACCACCCAGGCCCCCTTCCCCCTGTCTGTCTTTCATTCAGTGCTGCAATTGTTTTTGGTGTTTGACAACAGTACCTTCTCAAGAACAACCATTCATACAGACTCTTGATAGAAAACTGTAGTGGAAAGAGAGATATTTATACCTGTACTTCAGCAACATTACAACAGCTTAAAAATACTTTGTTACATTTCAGCAAAAGTAAACTGTGTACAATGCAAAGTGGCTCCTTTAAAAATGTTATGTTGTTATATTTCATTAAATTATTTATTAGTGAGCACACTACTTTAGTTAATGTACTCGATTATTTTCCACCACAGTTTAAAAAGTACTATTGTCAATTTTAAATTTTAAGTTTCTTACATTTTATGCAAAGTATGTCAAAGATAATCTGTGAAATAACTAATAAATAAAGTAACTTTAGCTCAGAAAAAGTATATTTCTCTTTAAACTATAGGGCCGAAGTACAAAGCCGTACAGAATCGAGATACTCGAGTAAAGTACAACTAGCTAAAATTTGTAAGCATGGTACTTCTACCTCTGCAGTACACCTGGTTTCCCCTGTCTACACTGTACAGTTGACATTACATTACAATCATCATGTGGCCTAAAGAACTGACAACAGCAATTAAAGCTTCTAAAACTCTGGAAAAACACTAAAGGAGCTTTAAATCTGAAAAGTGAGCGAATAACTGTAAGAACAATAAGACAACTGACTAATTTGAACCTCCATTATTACATATTTTTACCCACAACATTCAACATACCATATCTGAACTCTGTGTGTGTGTCTAAATTGTACTTTTCCTACATGTGACATCATGGCTGAACATCTGTGCTAAATCCGCCTCCCCCCCGCCGGCCGTCGGATCTATGGGTGGCCTCTGTCCTGCTCTGTCTGTTTCTGTGTCTACAGACACCTGCTAATTTTCGGCCGTATGTAGTTGGTGTAAGCTGGTGGGGGGACAGCGGCTGGGGCGTCTTTGGAAAGGCCGCTGCAGTAATTGGGAAATACATTTCCTTTCAGCGCGCCCATTCAGTCCTTCTTTGTTTTTGTTGTCAGAGGTTCTCTTTCATGCTCGGCCAAATGACAACAGAATTAAAGTGTCGAGCCATGCTTTCCCTACAACAGCTTTACACCCCAGAAAACTCTGTCTTCTTTGTTAAGGGTGGAGGGTTGAAGCGAGAGGGAAGAGCAGATATAAACTGATCTCGTTAACATTCCAAGAGACACTCCTGTTCCCCCTGCACTCTGCTCCTCATCCTCACCTCCTACAAGCGTTGCCCCACTCACACCAGGACATGAGTGAGCCGGCGGGGCAGATCAGAGAGGCCGGTGAGGGTGAAGCCCTTTGGGTGAGAAACAGCACTGTAGTGAGGAACATCCCACCTCTCAGAGCTCTGATAATGATACTACATGGAGGCTCTGCAGAGTCTCCACGGTGGTCCCACAAACAAGAATCTAGATAATTCAGAGTCTCCAGTTCCTTTAGGCTTCAGTTTTTCTCCCCTTTTTTCTTCGACCGACCCTTCTGTTTTCTTCTCTCGCATTTGGCCTGACCCTCTTGAAGAATCTCTCCATCCTTTCTGAGAAAATAGCCCTTTTACTGAAGCCGCCCGGTGCACACAGAAATCATTAATGCTGACCCTAATTGTGCCAATTCCAGCAGCTCAATAGCTCTAATTACAAGGCTCTTCACTGAGGCACTCAAAAAGCCGCTGAACTGTCATAGCCAACAATTAAAAAATATCTATAGGGACAAAGACTGAGAGAAGGGGATTGGGGGGGGGTTACCCATTTTAGCAAAGGGTGACCGGATGGCCCTTTTCAGCTCTTAAAAGCCTACTTTCTGTGGATTGAGGGGTGGCTGAACTGAAGCTGGACACCTGCACTCAGCACTCTGCTTCCCCTCGCTCACCCTCTTTGGTCTCTTCACCTTCTTTTTTTAACACACTCTCAATGGGCCACACAATTCATCTGAAAGGGAAAAGATGGAGAAAGAGTGCACAGAGAAAAAGAGGACGTGGGAGCCAGAAGTTGAAAGTTTGCACGACAACGACTGCAGTGTGGGACCAGCGTTTATGAGTCCATTTATTCAGTGTTTCTCCGTCAGGCTGGATAGTGATGCAAATATGATCGAAGTGGAGAAACATTCAGATCCTTTATTCATTTAGAAGAAGCAATTTCAGTAAAATCTGCGAGTATTATTAAAGACAACAAAAGTAAACATACTCAAAAAGCAGAAAAAGGCCCTCTGTACATCTTATACTATTTAATATTACAGATTAAACATTACTGCCTTCTATTCAATTATTATTGTAAAGTAACCAGTTCCTGCTGTAATTATTGTACATACTATATATTGCAGGTCAGTTAATCAAGTACATAATGTGTTTAATCTCAATCTGAAATATAACTGTTAACTGAGGCTGTTAAATTACCTGTCATGTAAAAAAAATATATATCTTCACTTAAATGTGAAACAGTAGAATAAAAGGAGAGCACTCAAGAAAAGTGCAAGGAGGTCACATCTGTGATTATGATACTTAAGTATATGTACTTATCTATATTCCAACACATAATATGAACAACAAAAAAATTTAAGATGGACTATTGACTGTATTTCAAAAAAATGTTTTGCCCAAAGTAATGATTCCATTTAAATGATGGTTAAATGAATAGAAAAGCACTCATTCAGTTGTCTAATTAAATGCTTTTTTTTGATAATAACATATTAAATCGGACGTATTTAACCAGTGCAAATTATCGTACATCATTAGTAAATGTTGGTTTTTGAAACACATTTATCATGTATGGTCACATCAGGCAGCCGTTAAGCATGAACATGTTATTTTTATTAGCCTGTTGTTTAAAATAGACGCTGTCAAATCAAGAAATCCTGACTCTTGAGGCGAACTAATGAATTGTGTCTGTTGCAATAAATTTTAAGTGTTCAAACGTGTCAGGGATCTTTTAAGGACAACCAGTGATTTATACGGAAATAAAATGTGTCAAGGTTGATTTCTCGGGGGTTTACTCAGTAAGTTGAAGTTAAATTATGAACAATAATTAGGGATTAAGTGACACACACAGCTGTTTTGCCCAGAAACCTTCGAACACTCTCACACACACACACTCTCAGCCAAATCTAAAAACACAGGCTGACCCCCTGCGGTGCTTGTGACAGCTATTGACTTTACTCAATGGATGTTTTCCATTGTAACCCAAGTACACAGGCTAAATGTCACGGCAGCAGGATACTAAGCTATTAAAGAGCATTATGTGTCTCTGAAAGGGGATGAGAACCTAAAATTTGACTTCGGAGTTGCTCTGCCATTGTCCCCGCTCTCAAAGACTGATAATAACACACCGAGCGTCCGTGCAGCTGCGGCGTCTCCTGCCTCGCACTGACCACAGCAGCCTTTTCTCCTCTGCGGAGAGTTAATCTTGGACCAGTTAGCGGTGGGCGTGGCCTTTAGCGCCATCCCTCGCTGCTCATTGGACAGGCGGAGTGTCGGTCAGTGCGGCTTCTCCCTCCTCTGCTTTTAAATGAAGTTGCAATGGATACAGGCGCGACTCAACCTGTGGAAGCCGCGATGAACAGCTGATCCCGCCGCAGTGGATAAAACCGATCACCATGGTCACCGCCGAGTCGTGAAGTCTCATCCCACGCGGGGCACTATGTGAATAGTTATCGGAGAAGTAGACAAAGGAAAATAACTTAAAAAAAAAAAGGAAAATAGAAAGAAGGAGTGTTTTTGGAGCGTGTTATTTTTTTTTTCCACGGTTTGGACCCGTTGATCGGTGTGACACCCGGACGCACACCGTCTACCTGCCGCTTCCTGCTCTGCGCTCAGCGACCATCAGTCATGTTGCCGTCACGTCTCCTCCTTTTCACTTTTTCTCACCTTTTCGCGCCGCTGTTTCTCTGTTACCTGCCGCAAGTGTCCGCGCAGAAGCCTGGTTCTCGGGTGAGTGCTTACCTGTGTGTCCGCAGGTTCTTACCTTTCTGTCAGATAATGATACACTTGGATTCATTCGAGGCATTGTGCAAAAAGTAACAGCAAAAATTAAAATAGTGGTTAAAAATGTATTAAAATATAATTAAAACAGCAGTTTGAAAGGGGTGCTACTTGTAATTTACATACAAGTATTCATCTCGCATCACTAATGTACTTAATGTCAAAGAAACTATAGGAGTCACAGATTTATGGGATATAAAATTATTGTTAATAAAGTGGTGAGGTGGTCTGTGTCCAGACCGGGTTTAAGGTCTAGAGTAAAATATATTTTTGATCTTAAAGTTTTTGAAACTTAAATTCTCAAAAAGTGCATTTAGTGGAATCTAAACAAAATGAAATTTGGACTACATGCAACTTTAAAACCCTGTTTATTACTAATAATCTTTTCAAATGAATGAATCCTGCTGCTGCTGCCAAAGAAAAAACAACAGTTAAGTAGTTTGATGGACAGTGTTGGTTTTTCTTAAACACACAAACTGTCACCTACTTGTTCAAAACATGTGTTCACTTTGGGGAAAAAAATAGTCTCTGTCCTTAGAAAGGTGACTCTGAGTTACGAGCAGTGATCAGCCGTCTTCCAAGAGAAAGATATTTTGGCTGTTGATGGCTAAAATATATTCAGCTGAATCATTAGACAAACAAACTCTGGTCTCTCTCCTGGTGTGCTAGCAATGCTTGAACCTACCAAACCAAAATTTGTGTGCTTTTTGTTTGGAAAGTTTAATTTGTGTTATTGTAATTGGAGAGTAAACCAGCAGGCTGTTTTCAAGGACATGAAGTATAAATGCAGGTTATTCTGTATCCACTGATCACTGACCAGGATTAAACCTGCATTTCCTTCACCGCAGCATCTCTGCTCACATCCACTCAGATCTTTGTCACCGTTCATGTCTCTCCATCTCTTCTTTATATGTCTAACACACACACACACACACACTGCCTCATCTGTTCCCCCTCCTGTTGAAGCTTTTTCATACCCATGGCACTGTCCAGGCAGAGTGGGAAGTAAGTGATGGGGAACAGCATTGTTTCACAGATGCAGTGTAATATTTGTGGCCGGGGTGACTCAGGGAGGGGGGTGGATATGTAATACTCTCTTACATATTGGAACTATTTCACAACATCTCTGAATCCCCCCTTCTCCCTCCCTGCACAATAAACTGTGGTCAAGATGGCTCGATGGAAAGAGTCACAGTGATTTTATACTTTGCATTCACTTCTCTCTTACTTGCTTTGTAACTGTTACTTTCCTAAAGACCAAATAATGAGAAAATACAGTTGTGGTTTCACTGTCATACTAATGGGTTTGGTGTTTGTGGCAGATCTGTGGTTAATTATATAGGATAATACAACAATTGCTGGCAAGTTTAGGGAATTATAATAAAGGTGATTTCAAAGGATTTTCTGTGACTTAAGACCTGTCTGAGCTGTCCTGCTGTGGTGAAACTTTCCAAACTGCTGTCCCTCTTTTTTCCTCTGTAGGCTGAGAAACTCAACCACGCTTGGCCTTAGAAAACCCTTTAAAACTGACAATGGATTAACTCCAAAATACAGAGTGATGTCAATTTGAAAACAAGGCTGCGTCATAGTCCTTCAACAGTTGACACTTCAGAGACAAAAAGCAGCTTTTCAGCAGAGAAGAGATAAAAATCTGAAAACATGTCGAAGGTTTGCTAAACAGTCACAGCATCCCTGTCACCTAAATCAATAAAATTAAACACACTCTCTGCATCCACTTTCTCGCCCTCATGGCCTCGATCGGGCACCGTGGAGGAACGGTCACACGCTGCCTCCTGCACACCCCCGCTCACACCACAGCAGATACTTTTACCATTGCTCACAGCTGCCATAGTACCAGAATTCACACTGCTACTTTCCATGTTGATATCAGGGGTGAAAGCATGAGCTAACTTTACTGCATAGCACTGCTCCTTTCTCATTTCCCCTGGAGGCTCTATGACGAAATAAGTGCACAAGTCCAACATTTCTCACAACTAGGGAATTCGAGTCATTGGGACACTAACAAAGCTTCGGAGTTTTCGCCTTGTGCTCATTGCTATTCATGCAGTTCAAATGAGTCTGCCTCGCCCACTCCCTCCTCACTCTTGAAAGTGCTACTTTGATGTCCCTTTTATTGTTAAACAGTGTGTTCATTGGCTAGAAGGAGGGCAGCTCCGCTCAGATGATAAGGTTGTGTGATGATGGTTGAGGATGGTGATCGCACATTTTCCAGTGATGGTGTGGCAGTCTTTGTAATCAAAGTCACAGTCTGGATTAGAGAGAGGACGTGAGAGTCACCTTCATGATCTGACTGAAAAACTGTCCTACGAATCTTAAAGCAAAAATTCAATATATTTTTTAAGTCTAAAAAGATTCAAGTTCACTTTTACATAACTGCAGGTCTTAATGTCTGCAACAAGATATATAGCAGGTTTTTTGGTCCTTAGCACCAGGAATGATCTGTTTAACGAGGCAGGTGGTGGCCAGGCACTAAGAAACTAAGAAACCTTTTCCCATGGGAACATATTTAGAAATAGGAGTGAAAAAATGAGATTGCCCCCCCCCACACACACACTTACACATCTATCCTTGATCCCTTCATCAAATCAACCTGTTTGTGCCAGGGATCAGATGTTATGTACAGTCGACCTGCATTCTTTAGTGACAGCATCAGTGAAGACTCATAAACTCATTGAAAAACAAATATAAACAGCCTGATCAGAGCTGTGAAGCAGCCAAGACTGCATACCTCCAGCTTGGGAAAGTACAACTTTGGTTCAAAAGCAGGAAAGCCTTTTTATTGGTGTGAGGTAGATCACAGCCACAGTGCAGGTGTGAGTGGTCTGCATGCAGTGCATGGGTGCAGATGCCTGTGTGTGATTGTTGTATGGTCAGAAAATGACTCTAAATTATGCTTACAGTGCACACAGAAAAGGAGGTCAGAGACTGGACTTTTTTAAGAGAAAGAAACAAATATAGAAACAGCAGTTTGTGTTTGACTAATGCAGAGAAATCATGTGAAAGAAAAGCAATGCATAAGAGGCAGAGATTTCATTTTTGCCTCTGCAGAAGGAAATGAATTTCTAGTCCAATCTTTTGTGTTTTTTCTTGCATCTAAAAGAAACAAGCAAAAGCAACAAGTTCATCTCCGTTATGTCACAGTGTGTTTGGGGAAATAAAAGAAACCAGGAACTGAAGATAAAACAGATAAGAAACATAGGTAACTCGATACAAGTAAATAGCAAAACAGAACACAGACAGCATGCGTTGAACTTCATCAGATTAAGGATGAAATGAAAAAATATCCAAAGCTGTGGTGCTTCTTTGTAAGTTTTCAGCTACTGAGCACCTAATTTAACAGAAGCTCAGCAGTAGTACAAAGTATTTGTATGAAACTGTGATGTGATAATACTTTTAATCAGCAGCATCTTGAGAACTCATCAGCTTAGCCGTGTTGTTGTCATTCTGCAGCCAACAGAACGCCAGCAGCAAAATAAAACAATGATGAAGAAATGCAACAAATGGACTGGACTTTCAAGGAATCCTAACCATTCCTGCAATGTTCTGGGAATGTGTTTGTCAGTACTTGGGACAGCTGTTCAAATGAGAGCGCTCTGAAAAATTTTTTGATATAATAAGAGCTGAAAGTGAAGATATTATGAGCTCTGTACATACTTAATGGTCAACGTGAAAAGGCCCACAACCAAAAATCCATCTTGCCTTACTGAAAAAGCTTTCTCACAGAGTACTGAATGAGGGAAAAGATGTTACAAGCAAATAAAAATCTTTTTGTTCCTGATTTTATCAATAGAACAAGCACATAGCATCACTGTAATCAAAGCCTTTCCAAAGAAGGACAATGTTTTGGCAAAAATCTACAAACTTTAAGTAGAAGCAGAATTACGGATTCAGCATGCTTGCACATTGAATTAAAGTTCAATTAAAAATTCTTTAAAAAGTCATCACAAAATGTTTGGTAATAATGAGGGGCAGATTGAAGAAAAACAAAAAAAACCCCCATAGTTTAGGAATAAATTTTACATTGTGCTCTTGGCTTGAGAAAGTGTGTGTGCAATTAAGTAAAGAGACACTGATTTTAAGGAACTGTTTTAACTGTTACATATTACATAGTATTGCAGAATCATTGACCTGAAATAGAGGTGAGATGTTTGTCCTTTAACCATTAAACCACTGAGCTGCTGACCATCATTACACAGCTTTGCAGTGCATAGTTCTCCATTTGGTCCTAATGAGGGAAAACATTCTTGGCAAAGTGATAAGGTCACAGTTTGTCTTCTGTGAAGAGACGTCATGAAATACAAACCTTTCAGATTAACTTTGTCCTGACTTTTAGTTCGGCAGCAGTTTCTGATTAGGCACTTAAAGGAAAATCCCTAAAACAGTTTTCGGTGAAGAAGCTTGTGGTTTGGGGTTCTTTTGTTGTATGGTGGGTTGAGTTTGAATACTGAAACAACAACACACGATGCATGCATGATTTTGCTGTTCCTAGAACCTAGAACAGATGATTGAAACAGCAAACTCAAAAAGATCCTTCCTCTGGGGATCATGAATACACACAACCAGCCAACTACATTATAAAAAACTGTACATGCACCTAAAAGTTATGATGCAGTAATAATGCTAGAAATAAACAAAGTATTACAAGATTCACACTTTTTTTAACCCCTAAGGATAATGAAAACAAATTCATAACAAGCAACTTTTAACATTTTGATATTTGCTGTGTATAAAGTTGCTCAAGGAAATTTTTGTCCAATTATTGAATAATTTATAACAATTTGTTAAATTTTGCTTTTTTTGTGTGTAGAAGCTAAAATTTTTGGCTGGTACAACAGAAAAGGGTTAGATGCTTTAGAAAAGCTTAACAGATTGGACCGACATTTGTGATTCCTAAAGGATGAAGCCTACTGACTTTGATGATCTCCTGACTTTTGGTCCCCTGACCACGTTTTGGTAACTTTTGAATGGAAGATACCAAATTTAACAAGAATTACCACAAAAGCCGTTTTGAGCAATTTTATGTAAGTCTGTGGAAAGATGTTGTCTATGTGACAGCATCACACCTGTGCAAGATTCAGTCAGAAAACTATAGGTTTGTTGTTGAGATCAAACTGAAGGTGAAGTTTGAAGATGGGTGTGGTCTGAGCAGGGCGTCAGAAGTAGGAGGGCGTCAGAAGTAGGGTAAATCTTTTAGGCCCACATTTGTTTTAGGTTGCAGTTCACTGTTTACTGTTTTCCATCATTTCTGTCCCCTCTTAAGAAATAAAGTGACCTTCCTGAAATGAGATCACACTGGCAGTGATGCAGAATTAGTGTGTATGGCGCGATGGAGCAAATGACATTAGAGAAGTTAACTGTGCTGTATAAAGTACGACTAACCATCCCCCCATGGTCAAATATTAACCATGAAGCTTAACAAGTGTATAGTTGGGTTAAAAATGAAGACTGGGTTTGAAAACTGCTGTGGCCCAAACCCATGAGTACTGATTACTTATGTAATAGTATAGTAATGACCACCAAGTACCCTTTTACAAGATGGTCTCTAGTTTTCTTAACAAAAACCTCGCAGCCTTACAGTGCCATTAGTTTGGCTTTAAACTCTTAAACTTGTAATCTCACATTTTCCCCCAGAATCACACATTTCTACATTCTTGAAAAAGAGAACAGTAATCACAGCTTTGAAGGCATTTTGGAGAACGTGGCAAATCTAACTGAATTAGAGAAAATGAGGCAGGTTGTGGAAATATGGCTCTCTAAGAAATTAATCAACAACTCTAATGCGCCAAAATAACCATGAATTCCATGAAAAATCCAAAAAACAAGATTTTCTTCACTGACTACTTTGTTAAATCTTTACGCTCACAAGCCAAGGCCTGACATGACTGGACTAGACACCTAGGCTCCAGTTATATTTCACAGGACACTGACAGATGGCTTTAAGAGGGACTCCAAGAGTGACCAGTAAAATTGCTTACATATGTTGATTCCCTCTGATAGCTATGTAATCAGCAAACACATTTCATGCTCAATTTCAGGGCTTTCTAATCAGTGTAATGAAATGCAGTCTAGCTCTGTGATTTCAAGCCCGTGAGCTCTGCACACGGATCATCTCTGCTTCACGTAGCGTCTTTTCCACTGCAGATCCTCCTGATAGGTGTGGTTTATATGTACATTTGCATTTAGAGCATTGTTTGGTCCTCTATGGGAACTTATTCTCTAAAAGTAAAACTACTGTGTTAGCGACATGCATTGGTTTGAAAGAGAATATTGCCCGTTGAAAGAATTATGGCCTTCTGTAATCCTTCAGATTCTTATGGCGGTAGAAACACTTCCTCTTCCTTATCAGACTAGCTTAGCAGATTAGCCTCTGCTCTGTCACATATTTAACGGTTTCCTTTGATATGAGCGAGCGTGTGGTCTCAGCTCAAGTACGCAATGGTGGGCTGGAATCTATTGTAATGCGTGATGGACATACACATAAAGAGAGAGAGACACGCACTGCCACACTTCCTGAGAACAACAGGGACAGCTGACTGTTCTGTAGCCAGGATGTAGCATTAGTGACAAACAAGGAATGTTGTTAATCAGATTTAGAGCCATTTCCGAAAAGAAGAAACGCCACCCTCTCCCCATTAGTCACTTTCATTTTGATTCCTTTACACCACTTCAAAAGAAACATAAGGAAGTCATCCATTTTATTAATCTTGTACTTCATCTACTTACCATCGTGTTAAGAGGAAATGTGATTTAAGCATTGTGTGAAATTGTTTTTCATAGACTCTTTGTCAGATTATTATATTTACTGGGGTTTCTGGACCGTTTTAATATGTTATAACAGTTAAATTCAGCATTTTCATGTAATGTTGTAGTGTGAGCGTCGTAGAGAATGATTTTTTCACTCTGAGGTTCCCTGAAGTGTTTTAGTGTCTTTTGCCTCGTTGTTTTTGTTTAACGTTACGACTTTGGCTCAGTCTCACAGCATCAGCGTCAAGCAGCAAGCGGATGCTACAGTACGTGCTCTGCAGACAGACACATTTAGCAGCTAGCTGGTGAACATAGTAAAGCATTTAGCAGCTGTAATGTCAGGTAGTTCCTCCTGGATTTGGAAAAGATAAAACCCTCTACTTATATCACTTGGCAGAAAATTGGCCCCAAATAAAATCTAAGGATGTTCTGTGTCCAAATAAACAACTGGTTACTTTTTAAAGTTCAAAGAATGTAAATTTTTGTGTTTACAACTTGTTTATGCTGCCCCCAAGTGGCCAAAAAATTGTTTTTTGGTTAAAAAAGGGTACAGATAAAGAAAGCCTTGTAGACAATAAGACTTCATGCTTTAATGATGACACTAAGTGAACTGTAAAACTTAGATAGTTTAAGCAGGAGGATGTCAGAGTTGTGTGTTTCTGTTGGCAGCAACAGCAGTTTGTTTGATACTTCAGTTAAGTTACAGACAGACACCTTATTAAGCCCTTAAGCTCAGTTCTTTGCAGTCCTTCATTTCTTTCGTGATTCATGCCAGTGAGAGAGATCAAAGAAAACCCAGGGTTATTACGTTGATCTCCACCTTTCTTGAATTTACTGCGCTACATTTATCACACAAGTCAACTTTAAAAACTACGTTGCCAAAACATCACCTACTAAAACATGACAGTAATTACATAAAGAGGTCACATTAAAAGAAATAGAGGGGTAGGGGACTACACTTTAACGTTTTAAGTCCAATCCCCACCCACCTGCTGCGAGTGGCACACACACTTTGCACCTCCTGTGTGAAAGCTGTCCTGCTCCTTTATTGCTTGCCAGTTCACAACATGTAAGACTTGTGTTTTTTAAGGATATTAAAGGGTTACTTTGAGAACGTTAAATAACAGCTTTCTTTTTTAAGACAAAACCCAATTAGAAATTTAAAAGGGATGAGGGGGAGGAGAAAAAGGGCACAGCTTTTCATACATTCCTTTTTATTTTTTTTCTACTTTTATTTTATAACACGCCTAAGAAAAGTGTGCTAATTGAAACAGCATGAGGGATGGCATTCGCTTTATAGATTTCCTGAAAACTAAATGCTAATCATCGGACAAAAGTGATTACCTCGGCCCGTTAAAAGTACGGAACGGTACACAATTAGCCCTGACTTTGGTAGACAACTTTCATGGCCTTGTTACCTCTGTGGCCGCCTCACTTTCATTCTCCTTTACCGCCATTTGACCAATCTACTCACTGGTTAGTGAGAAGATGCCAAAAACACCCGGTGATTAATGGCACAGAGATGCATCACATGGCCCTATATGTATTTGTGTTGTTGTTGTTGCATTGTTTGTTGTTGCTGTTCCCAAAGGGGATAATGAGCCCATCACACGTTAGCGTGGAGCTGGCACACACAGCTCCCTCACTCTCTGTCTCACACACACACACACACACACACTCATGCAGCCTGGCTTGTAACGAATCTCCATATGTGCGCATGCAAAAGCCTTTTTCTCAGAAGCAGTGATGTCATTCATGTCAAGGTGCATGTTCCTGTTAGTTAAACAGAACAGACATTTTTATCCCACAGCATCTGATCTAACCATCCCTTGTGATATCAGATCAGAGTAAGAGCTTCAGTGCACCTTTGTTAGAACAGCTTGGAGAAGGTGGTTATTGATTTAAGATTTTTGATTAAGTGAAGTTTCAATTATGTGAAAAATCTGGAAAAAATGTTGAGAGAGCAAAACAAAATATTTATGTATTTTGATGTATAATGTATTTGTATTTTTCTGCCAGTTTCAGTACACACAGTATTATTTAAACACGTGTATATAAACACTTTGGAAATGCCTCTCTAAGTTAACAAACATCAGGCTTTTTAAAACTATATAAATAGCCTTGTAGCAGCTATATTACCTCTGGATCTGGACAAACAACTCTCCAAAACAAATCTTTAATTAAAAATGAAAATTTATTGTGAAGCAAAGATTCAATCAGATATCTAAAATGATGCCAAACCATGCAGGAATTTCCTTAAAAATATATGCACCTCAAATTTTCTTGTGTCATTAAGTTATTGAGAGGTTTTCTGTCACTGTTATTGTAAAATTAAATTAGATCTGGCAGTAAAATTTTAAAACTAACCAGAAGCATTAACTCTAATGGGTGTGGGCTGTTAAACTATAATTTTTAGTTTCAACAATGTCAGCAACACAGCCAGTGATTTCCAAACCCAACATCAAATACTCAAGTGCATCAACATCGAGCTTGCTGCAGGAAAGCGTATCTCTCTTTGCAGCTCATAAACAGTATTGTACTAACAGTTCAATGAAACAACAGTCCAAGGAAACAGCTGAAAACCTTCCACATAACAGCAAGAAACACACAAACACACAAAGACTCAGCTTACCAGAGAACTACTTTCACGACTGTATCAGCGAACATCGCTTCATGCTAAGTCAAAAGACCTCACCAGTGGGTTGCAAGTAACTAAAAAAAAAAAAAAAAATTCAAAGTTGAAGCTTGTTGTGATTAATTATGCAACTCTAGCAAGATTTAAGAACCTCCCGATAGAGCTGGGTGTTGTAAAACATTGAGTGAGTGTCATTACCTCAACGTCACTGGTTGCAAACAGATACATTCAGTTCACTGTTCACCAAATACATGAGTGTTGTTTTTTAGCACTTTTGAACAACATTGTCTCTGGACCTACAGCACAGAATTAAGTCCTCTTTAAAAAAATGTCGATCTTAAGTTCGTCAGTGTTACAATTGTGCAGAGCTAAAAATTCTAGAAAGCCAATTCACCACTAAAAAGAAAGTTTCCTAAAGGTCAAAATGGGATCAATAGAGCACCAGTTAATATTGCCCTTTGCCCATGTTTTTATGCTCAGAACCTGTCCAAAGAAATGGGCTCTACTTTATGCATGTTAAGCCAGTGAGAGAGTTGTTTAACTTAATTGCATTTACTGTAGAAGACGTAATCCACAGATTTGTTTACTACCTTTGTTCCATTTCACATAACCTACTTTTTCTCCTGTCAAGCCATTAAGCAAGCATATATATAAAAATAATTATTTTCTAATCATAATCTTTCTTCTTGTTCCACGGCCGAGGCACAGGCTGGAACAGATTCCCTGCCAGTGATGGTAAAAAAAAAAAAAAGGAAAGAAAGACCATTTTGCTAATGCTGTAATGGTTGCACAATGGGGGTTGCATTTCACTTATTTTATGAGTGGTGGAGAGAGAGCTCAGGGCTCTGTGTGCTTCTGGCTGAGATGTTTTTGTGAGATTGTGTGTATTTGTGTTTGTAGAGGGAATGTGGCTTGTTAAACAGGAGATCTCATCGTTTCCCGGTCAAGATATTAATACCAAACCACCCGGTAACTCCCTTGGTGTTTTACCTTGAGCTCATTTTAGACTTGATCTCTTTGGTGGGCCATTAGCCAAAAAAAGGATAGCCTGGCACAGCCTCACAATGTTAAGGGATTTTATATCTAAGCTTCTCTACATTCATTAAAGATATAACAATATGCACTACATGTTTTTTTTGTTTTTATTTTTGGAATTAAAGAAAAGGCCTCTGAAACAGTTGTCAAAATGAGATTTTTCCCTCTTGGGTGCATTTAATACTCCATTATGTTATTCAGTGCAGTAGCCTCCCTGTAATTCTTTGATGTGCTGCCTTCTGCACTAACTTTGCATAATGACCTACAGGGTGGGAGTATGAGTAAGTTTCTCCCAACAGGTTTAGGTAATTGATGTTATTTTAAGCAGCTTATGTTCTTCAGCAGATTCAGCAGTAGCTTCTGTTACATGTTGTTGGTTTAATTTAGACGTGTTTGATTAGAGGTTTTCATTATGGCACGTCAGGCTGGTCTCAACTCCAGCCATTATTGGCCTAACAAGAGGGACTGTTTCCCCTTAGGAGATAATGCCAAGTCCTGTCATTCTGTCTAATACTGTAGCAGCTGATTGCTGTCAAACAGACCTGGGTCAGACAGTAACTTAAAATAACCCTAAGTGTTTGTTTTAACTGCCTTAACTTGCCAGATGGGTGGGGTGAGCCACATTAGGACAATTTAGACACTATTTGGTAAGATGGAAAACAAGTGTAAGACTGTTGTCCAATTTTTTGCTGACAGACTGCCTGCAAACTGCGCTGTCTGGTGCTAAAAGACAAACCTCATTTATCTTGTCCTCACGAGTTAAATGAGTTGTTTTTTGTAGAAATCATGCGACTCAGACTCACTGTCATTCACTGCTGCTGCGACTGAAGTTTATTTTGGCAGAATTAAAATGTAAACTACATGCACATTTATTATAGTGAGAGTAGAGCATGAGTCCCTCTAGAAACTGTTGTGAGACTCAATCAGACCAGAGAGGTGGCTGGGATACAGTGCAGGGAGGCTGAGTCAGCAGATTAGATTAGATAGGGTTTAGTTAAATGTCTGCTATTTGATATTCTCTACAGGAGACTTGATTTTACTTGATCCATTGGTTCATTTATTTTTAATCTGAAGTTTCTTGATTACTTAGAAGTAATTTAGGATTTTGAAAATTATGTATTAATATTTTTATTACACAGATTACATTACACAGCTCCTCATAAGGATTTCATCAGTATTTGGCCATTGGCCCTTAGCAAGAATGTTTATGGACATTTTGGGAAATATGCCTCCTCTTTTTCCTGACAAGAGCTGAATAAGAAGATTGATAGTACTTTCATATCTGTTTGTTATATATGGAACCAAGGCCAAGAAACTGTTATTTTAGCATTAAGACTAGAAACAGGAGGAAACTGCTAGCTTTTTTAACTATCCGCTTTGCGGCTGCGATACTGTAAATTTCCCCCTCATGGGACTAATAAAGATTTATTTTATCTTGTCTTAGCTCCAAAACACACCATGTCTAGTTTGCTTAACCTGTCAAAAAATAAAAGAATGTAAAAACCACAAGTTTTCATCCACTGATTGTGTATAAATACTACTTGAAAGACCTTTTACTACTTGCATTGTTTTTTAATTGAGAGTTTTGTTTGATTGTAGAAAAAAAGAGCTCCAGAAAACATAAACTAACACTTTTTTCACATTAAGTAAACTTTAAGCAAAGTTATCTGTATTGTGTTCACTAATAATGTGCATGCTTTTTAAAAATTTTTTTAACCTTCAGTTGAAGTGAAAGAACTCCCAACCATTAACTGAGAAGCTTTTTCTGACCTGCTGGAGTCTCTGGTTTCACCTTTACGGGAGACGAGCCTGAGGTTGGGACAGTATGACTAAGAAATGACTACGTGTGGGAGACTTGGTCGGAGTGTTTATTTCCACTTACCGGACAAAGCCGTCTCAAAATCTGTGATTTAATGTTTTAATATGACAGTGGAGGTAGAGTGGCTGCATCCATTAAGCTTGAGTCAGGGATGGGGAGGACAGGTCAGTGTGTGGGCAGAGGCCAGACTATGTGGCTCTTAACCTGGAGGAGTTGCCGGACAGATTTAAATCACTTTTTTTCAGAATAGCTGGCTTTGGATACTGATTTAACGATTTAACAGTTCATCACGTGGACAAATTGCTTTCCATCCTCAGCACTCTGGCTCATACTGGTCTATTCTGTTTAACCAGCTCTGACGTGGAGGAAACATGCCACTGCTTTCTTTTTGCATTAAACAGACAGTTCAAAGCGAAGAGTTATTCTCTTTTACTGAGCTTTGACAAACTAAAACTAAAAAAAAAAGCAGGCAGATACAAAGCAGACACATCCTTTTTTACCTGATGATAAAATAATTCCTGTTTTTCCTCAAAGCCAGGAAGAGGACACCAAAGTAAAAAGTGAAATGATGTCAGCTCTCTCTCAAAAGGGAAAATGATGATTTATTTTTACTTTGAGCTCTCTGACAAGAGATTTTCTACGATGCTTCATTGCCAAGGCTGAAATCACATTAAACTGTCTGGCTTGTTCTGGACGAACTTTTACAACAAGGCGAGCTGGATTTGTATCCTATTGTATCCTCTGAGGTATTATCCCTTCTTTGTTTAAATTTCCTTTCACCTTGTTTTACAAGGGGCTTTTTGACTCATCCTATGGGAATTATCAACATTTCAGCTAAGTAAATGCAGCAAAAAGAGTCTCTCTGTGCTCGGGACAAGATTATTTTAACAGCTAAATTGTTTAATGTGGAGATTATACCTGTGTTCATCTAGTTTAGGAACATTTTCTTAAACTCTGGACCACCCTGCCACCCTGTTATCTCATCTCCTGATTTTATTTGGCAGATACTGTATCTTTTTCTATTTCAGGAAAAGTGTAATCTCTCTATTTGTTCTTTAGAGATTATTGGGTATCTGCCTGTGCTGACAGCTGTGATAGTTGCCATGACAATCTATCTAATGCAAAAGAAGCCCAAACAGTCTACCTTGAGTTAAATTTAGCTGTAAAAACCTTGTTTTTCTGTCATAGTTAAAATATCCTGCCTGCAGAGTGAAATAATTCAACATTTTTTCCAATGTGGCTTCATCTGTTTAAGTAAGAGTATTGAAAACAAGCCAGAAAAGGCAATTCTCTTCCGTAATATGATGAAACTGATCCAAACAAAGTCAAATAATTTGCATTGGACACAGGTTATATTAGCTCACCACTTGGCAGATTTTTCCACGTTTTAAATTCTGGACTCAGTTTTAATTAAATAGCTGGAATTTAAGAATTAATGTTGATGACTGTCAGAACTGTCAGTTTTGGCAGATACTCTCTACTGATGGTAAAGTAAAAACCCACAACGACTGTAAATAGATTACTGTCTGACCTGCGTCTCATTTTCTTCACCACATTCTGGATTTGCAGTATGTGCTATAACCAGTTAAACTTCTGTGTTGTTTCCAGGTCGTCAGAGTGAGAAATATTTGCCAGAATATGACAGGGAATATAAAATTTAAGCAGTAGTAGTATGCTGCCACTGTGCCTGGATGAGTCTGCATCTTTTTTTTTTAGCCACACAAGCAACGTGGCCCAAGGGACAGTAAGTCGCTCCATCACTTTGGTCTAGACTAAAATATCTCAACAGCTTTTGGATGGAAAGGCACAAAATTTTCTCCTAACATTCATTGATCCCAGAGGATTAATTATAATGACTTGGTGATCATCTTGCCTTTAAATCCAGTGCCATTATGAGCTGATTTTAGTGGCTTTGAGTAAAATATGGCAGCAGTTATTGGATGAACTGCCATGATATTTGCTACACACATTTATGCTTCCCTCGAGATGAATTATGACAACTCTGGTTATTCCTTCACTTTTTATGCAGAACCATCATCAGATCAAAATATAAATTTGGGAAAAAACCATCAACTTTAAAACTGATGACATTCCCTTCATTCAGGTGACTTTGTGTTTAGTGCTAATTACAGAACATGTTTGCATGCTCACTCTTTAAGGTAAGATGATTAACATGGTGAACGTTAAACCTTTTAAACACCAGCAAGATAGCATTGTGACTGTGATCATGTTAGCGTTTAGTTTAAGTACTGCCTTACAGAGCTACCCTCTAGCAAGAATTTTGACTCTCAAGGCTGAATTATGGTAGAGAATTCAACATTTTCTATAAAAGCGTCACTCAACAAAAATTAAAATCTTTAAAATTAGAATTTTAACGTGTTCTTAAAACAAAGTTTTCTTCAAATGTTAAACAATAGTTTTTTCAGTTAGTGTTAACCTAAACTGAATTCTCAACAAAGAGCAAACTATTGGTGATTAAGTGTCGAGTGATCCATGAAAGTCAGTTTGTCTGGCAAAATAGTGTCACTGGTGGTGATTATTTTATGGCAGTCATTAGTCAGAAAGGATGGAGAGGGAAAGAATTCAGACGGAATGATTACGACCATTTTTTGGGCAGACTGAATTTTTTATAATGCTAAAAAAATAAAGGCAACACAAAGGCACAAAAGGATGAACTACGCTGCTTTATCAGAGAAAAAAAGAGATTACCATGCAGTGTTTTTTAGAGCAAATAAGATGAAAACTCCTGGTGATTCATTTGTATATGAGATCCAGTTGTACACTAGCTCATTCATGACATCAGCGGCTTGGCTTCATTACCATCTACACTTTGCTCAGGTCTGTCTGATTGCTGGGAGAAAATCTGTCTCCAAGCAACATTTTTGATGTTTTTCAAAATACAGCTTTTTTGAGTTGGGCATTAAGATGAGGAGGGAGAGGAAGAATGACAAAGAGTGAAAGTGTACTTGTGTACGTTCAAGCTCAACAGATGCATTTCTATGGATCATTTTGAAAAGTGCCTCAGATCGACTGATAGGATCTGGCGAGTGAGGGAAGGAAAGTGTGCCTTTTGTTTCTGGCTGCGTCTCTTTTTCCATCACCTTCTTGCCTCCACACCTGCCCTTAATGAGATCTCCTGTGTCAGATTAAGAGCTCCAACGAACATTCTGGTAATTGCTTGAGAGACCTTGAGTGAAAAATGCATTAGAAAAACTTTCCTACTGGACAATTCAATTTTTTGGGAGTTTTTTTCTTTTTGAAACAGGTGTGGCAAACATTTAATCCCAACATTCAATCATCACCTCCAAGATAAAAGAAATCAAGAGCTCCTGGTGTTTTTGTTTCAATAGTTGAAACATTTTCAACATGAGTGAGTTCATCTGAGCCACTTTTCACAGCAGATGATTCTGGTGCTGCTCAGTGTTCACCTAGTCTCTCTCCTCACTAACCCAGAACTCCATCTTTTTGGCAAAGTTCGTGCTGAAAATCCTCTAGACCCAAAATATATTTGAGACGGCTGTGACGCCAAGAACCATTACTGCTGTCAGAGAAAAGGCCGTCTTCCAGCAGTGGAGTAGAATGGACTTACTAATAGATCATGAGCAAAGATCTGGGGAGAGGGAGGAGAAGAATTCCCATTGCTCTGAATGTGGTTTGGCTGCTTTGAAACTTAATCAAGGTTCAACCTGTCTATAGCCAAAGATCAATTAGATAAATTAGCCTCTAGGTTGAGCTTCATTGCAGTGCTGCTCACGCACTCGTTTCAGTAGCCTAAAAAAAGAAAGGCAGCGGCCGACAAGTGTTCAAGGAGCAAAGAAACGCTTCAAGCAAAATGGGCAAGTGACCCATGAGTCCAATTTGTGTGTTACTTTGGCATAATCTCAGATTCAGCTGAATGTGGTCTTTGTTCAAACACAGTGAAACTAGAAAGAAAGAAAAAAAGTCAAAAACAAAGAACAAATCATTTTTTCAAAGGAATGAGGAAAAAAACCTTTAAGTTCAGTCATCTGAAGATGTATCTGTCCAGGTACATGAAACCTCTGGTAAGTCAAAGCTCTCATTTAATGTCATGCTAACATGTTGCTATTGTTCTCATTGCAGTGGCTGATCGGGGACAGAGACAGTCACTGTGGGGTCATCTGCTCACGAACACAGGGGAAGCCCGTGTGCGGCTCGGATGGGCGGAGCTATGAGACCGGCTGTGAACTGCAGAGGGCGCGCTGCAAAGATAAAACACTGACACTGGCACACCGCGGTCGGTGTCGAGGTGAGATGTTATCAGCGGTCAAAGTTTGAGTCAAGAATTCTACGCAAAGAGTCTTGAACTCTTTTTGCAATGAGTAATATCAGGCTTTATTGAAGGAAACCCAGATTTGAGATTTATCTGAAACTTTATTAATGCAGGAAACTTTGGTACCCAAAACAGCCAATACGTAATGTGCATGTTTGCACATTTTTCTTATTTCCATGCAATTCTTGTCAGCAGCTGGCACTGAAAGTCTTATTGGAGGAACTGTAAATTCACCAACAAGGGTTCATAAACAGACTGTGCTTAGTAGTGCCTGACAGTAAGTCTGAGAGATAAAACATGTAGCAATAATATACAGTCAACTGAATCTAGGTATTTTATCACAGTCATGCAACTATCACATACATACTTATATATATATATATGTGTGTGTATATATATCTCCAATACTGCCATTTAAGCAGTCATGCACATTGATTTGCAACACTTTTCAAAATGGTCTAATACATCCAGAGGTGTTTTAATGGACAGCTTACATTAGCAACAATGAGTCTCTGAAAGCTGACAGGTGTACATTGTCTTAAGGTGTATATGTTGCCACATTGCTCGCCTCTTTCTCCATGACTGCTGTAGAAAATTAGCCTTAAACCTGAGAACATCCACCCCAAACACTCGGGCATGAATAATCACCCCCAAGTCTTTCGCAAGTTTTTGATACCACATACAATAACAGTACTGTGAAGTATACAGACAACATGAAGTTGATGTCCCAAATTATGCATCTCTAGTAAGCTGCATTCATGACAAGATGCCCCCTTCAGACATAGAGTGTCATGTGACTTTATTTGTCTTTTAGGTAAAAACTGGGTGAAAATTGATCAGTTGCCAGTGGCTCCAGCACCGACTTCCACCTCTGAGGGGAGAGATCTGGAGCTCAAAGGTAAGTACAAGGAAACCTTTGAATACCTTTAAATGTAGGCCACAGACTTACAAACAGGGAGTAACTATGAAGAGATAAGCTCCAATGCTGGATTGTTCTACGTTGCCAAGTTTAGCAAAAAAAAACAAAACAAAAAAACCCAGCACAAATGGTAACCTGAAAGTTAATCTAAAAACTACAGTGGTTTCGTTTCTAATTGTAACCTGAAATAATCTCCCGTTAGAGACTGCACATTTTAAACTTTTAAAGACTTGAGGAGATTTTTGAAATGTTGCAGCTCACCCAAAGTGAACACCAGACAGAGAAGTGGAACTGAATGACAAGATGTCTTTCATTTTCCGCCTCTCTGTAGGCGTGTAAGTTTTAACAGATCAGGATCACACACTTCCTCAGTCTCTGGATGCCAGCCACTCAGCAACAGCAGAGATTGATAGGTCTGGAGTCAAGGTTGGAACTTGGCATTTCCCTCCCTTTTTTCAGCCCCACTGTCCATTAGAAAAACAGCTTTCCCAACCAAATACATTTTTGGAGTTAAATTCGTTCCCTCTGTATAGTAATACATTTGTTTCATAATATCTGTGGTGTGCCAAGGAAATAAAAACTGGGCAAAGCTCACACAGTTTATGCAGATGCAGCAGCCAGGCCTGTTTTGTTGTAATGAAACTGTGGTTTATTTAAGCAGGCAGTTCACGAACAAATCCTTGTTTACAATGGCAAAGCCTGGCAAAGCCTGGCGAAGGCTCACTGAGGTGTGCGTGAGATTCACATTAAACACAACCGATGCATCTGACAAAAAGACTTCAAAAACTAACACATACAATAAACAACCACAAACAACAACAGACACATTATTATGGTACTTACAACAGCCAGATCTGTTTTTTTATTATTTAGCCATGAATAAAATAACACGGGCAAAACCCACACATCATGAACCAACTCATTATCCATCTCTTAATTAAAGATAATAAAATGATTTCGGTTTTATAGTCAGGATATGTATTGTGTGTTTTCCAGTCAATCAAATTTTGAAGTTTTCAAGTGGTGGGTACGAATTTTTGAAATAGTACTTGAGAAGTGTTTCTTGCAAAATAAATAGAGAGACAAACCTTTGAATGTGCATTTATTGTTGCCTTGTCAGAAATAACAAGCACAGACAAGCTTAAGCCCAGAAGTGATGAAGAAACTGCAAACAGCCTCTCATCAATGAACTGTTTTTGCTCGCTCTCCTTAGGACTTGAGCACCACAGTATTTAAGGAACGCTGTTTCTCAGAGCAGACTAAATATACTCAAAACTCAAAGTATTCGTTTATAAATTCGAGTAACCATGTCTGTCCCTTTCGGTGACTTCATCACCTGGCTCTGACTCTGTCAGTCTTTTACTCTGGAGGAGACAACATGTCTGTCTCCTCTCAGGTCGAGGGATGACTTTTTTTTAAACTTTTATTTATCCGGAGAGAATGTTTGCCCAAAGTGGAGGACTGCGGTCACACTGGTCGGCTCCCTGGTGTCAATGTGTATACACAAAGTTGAACATGGAGCTCAACTCTACAGGAGCTGAGTGCAATAAAAACAGAGGCTGCTGATGGGATCTTGAACCAGTAACCAGCTGGTGTGGAGCCCACTTCATTCTCTGACCTTTTAGTCACTTCCATCACTGTCCCTTGTGAGCAGGTCTGGCTCATCAGACCTTCAGGAACACAGGCTCAGTTTCCACTGACATTTTAAAATATCAGTGTAAGGTACATGACGCACTCCTCAGCACTAACAATGGGGTGCTCATAGTCTACCTCTGGCACTGCTAATGGTCAGTGTAGAGGAATGCATTGCTTTATCCTTTTAAATTGAGTGATGAAAGGTCTTAAACTTGTTTGGGCTATATGTATCTGCTGCTAAAAAGGTTTTTAAAATCAGTTTGGATGGAGAGTTCTCTTAAAATCCTGAGCAAGCATCACTGCAGCTTGTTCAGTGCCAAAAACCTGTTAAACATTTGAACAAAGGCCCAATGCTGACTGGAACAGATCAAGGCAGAAAATGAATGAATGAATACATGTTTTTCTCCTTGTATTTCTGTCAAAAAGGTAAACTTGAGGCACTCAAACATCAGGCGGTCCTCAGTGGCCAACAATAGTAAACTGTAGTTGTCCTGGTGAGCTCTCAGGTGTGATGAGGATGCTGTTGACAAAGAACCTGCACCTTCAGTAAGGAGAACAACTGGAGTGCTGAAGGTTTTTTAATGCAGCATATGAGAGCAGCCTGTCCTGTCAATCTGTTACAGATGCAGGTCAGTCGAAGTGTCGTGTTGAGAGGAATCAGGCTTTAGAACAAGCCAGGAGACCTCAGGAGTCCATGTTTATCCCAGAATGCAATGAGGATGGAACGTTTGCCCAGGTCTGCATTGCTACCTCCACAGAATTTTCCTTCATTTATTTTTTTTCTTGCTCTTCTTTCTCTCCTACTCTGAACCATTCCCCAAGTCATGTATATGACATAGTCATTGTCATTTTTTTGGTGCGACTAACCTCTTTGCGTTTGCAGGTCCAGTGCCATACTCTGACAGGCTACTGCTGGTGTGTCACCAGTGATGGAAAGCCAGTGAGTGGCTCCTCTGTGCACAACAGGACCCCGGTGTGTTCAGGTACTGGGTGGAAAACAGCCTGGCAACCTGAGGATGAAATGTCAAGACGTTTTCAAAAGAATCTTAAAATGTTTATCCTCTACAAGGTTACAGATGTGTAACACTCTGCTGTCAACTCAGCTTAGATGTATGCTGCCTCAGTGATGTGCACGCTAGTGATTACAATTATTTGAGCTACCAGAGCGAATCAGTGTAACATTTTACAGGTTCTATGACTAAAATGGGTAGAGAGGTAGAATTTTCCTGACAGTTCTTTATTAGAGTGGAAAAGCAGCATATAATAACAATAAGTTTCAATATTGAATAATAATTAATGACGTATGAAAAATGACAAAATCCATCAGAGGTTGTGGAGGTTTGATGAATCAAATACTGGACATTCATTCAGCTTTTGTAGGATCTAGAGTCATTAAAGTTTGGTGGCCAAGTCACTGAGATTGGGGCCACTTAACTGTCAGTCACTCTTAAAGCTGGACATTTTTCAAAATTCATAACCACCTGAAAAAAAATTGTTATTAATAGGCTTCAGTTCCCTATCATATATTTTATCATAATATTAAGAAAATATTAAGAATTAATGTGTTATAGATTTAGAATTTAAATTGCAGAAATCATTAGTAAACTTAACTTTACATCTAAAATGACTGAGTGAACATGGCCTTTGGGTTACTGCTTTAGAGGTTCTGTCTCACCATATAAGTGGCACATGTGTATTACATGTCATGTGACGTATAGCAGGTGCAAGGTCAACATAAAGGCTAATGGTCATACATCCAGGGGCCTCTCGGGCCTCTCACTCTCCCCCTCATCTAAGTGCTCTCAGCAGTCTGCAGAAGAGACAGTGGGGCTTTGCACACTCATCCTGGATGGGAACACTTTATGATAATCACCGTCATTTTCCTTCAGAAGATAATACACAGGGGTCTTTGCCAGAATTGGATTGCACAGCCACTCGAGCATATGGTGCAAATTTTGTGTGGAGAGTGTGGTGAGAGTGGTCGCATGCCCTTCTGAAGCTGCTCAACAGACGGCCAGAGGCTTCCCGCTCTCTCTGCATCTTTTCCTCTCTCAATCTTTTTTGTCTCTCTGCCGCAAACTTCTCTTTTCTTTCTTTTCTCTGTATTTCTTACTTGAGCCACTAATAACATGTATGGTTTCCCTTAGCACCTGCTGTTTTTCAGTCCTAGGAACTGAATCTGTAAAGTTCACAAATGGAGTATGTTATGTATCCATTCATACTAGAAAACCACTCTGCTTTTGCAAATAACAAACGCAGACTAATGCATAGGGGCTCAGAGTTGAGCTCAAGGTATTTTTTTATTTTTGCACCGGAAAAGAAAATATTTTAGAGCAAACAATTCACCGTACATCTGGAGAATGACTCTCATTTGCCCAAAAGGACACTAATTTACTCAGGAATAAACAGACTTTCTCAAAATCTCCAAAGTACTCTGCTGGAAGCTTCCTGTGAACGTAGTTCTTTCATGTTTTTGGACCGTACACATCAGTCTTACGATTGACTGCAAACCATGCTGTACCTCTTTGTGAGGACTATTCTTGAGCATTGTAAAGACAAAGATAATTTTTTTCCTTTTTTGGATTTTTAGCTCATCCTTCTCTCACAGGTGGCAGAATGTGCGTGTCGAAGGTACAAAATTTAAACTATAGCAATGTTCCACACAGTATTTACTTCGCCTCTGGAAACTGGATGTCAATTAGGCTATCAGTTCCATAGTAGAAATGCAAGCATTAGTCAATTAGTTTATTAAAAAAATAACTAAAGTTAATGAATTAATTTCAATTATCCATTGATTATTTAAATAATTTTTCTCACAAAAAGTGCAAAATGTTGGCTGGTTCACACTTTTTAAATCTAAGTATATGGAATTCTTCTTATCATAGAAAATAGTAAATAGATTTTGGATTTTGAAACTTTGCACAGAGAAATTAAAGGTGCATACTGTAGTTATAAGGGGCTCTGGTAATGTAATGAAAACAGACTGATTCTTATTTTTACGCATTTATACACCAATAAAACATAATTATCAATGTTATATATCGTTTTCTTTTACATTCTCTAAAAAGATTACCCTAAATATTACACATTTCACCTTTACGTAATCTGAAAACTTGGGCCTTGCGAATTTGTGATGGCCACTTTTCACAATTTTCTTACATTGAATAACCAAAAACGAATAACTGATTCAATGACAAAAAAATTAAGCAGATAGATTGTGACTCTACTCAAAAGAAAAAATAAAAACATATCTAATGCAGAAATGAAAAATTACCAGTAGAGTTCTCATGTGCTGTGAGATCTACATGTAGTGACTCTACCAGCACTCAATAAAAAAAAAAGTTCATTTGTCCAGGTTTAAACTCTGTATGAAATTCTGAGTGTAGTTTATAGTACAACACAGTCTCCACCTGTCTCCTTTCTGTCCTGCATAAGATCCAATACCTTCATTGTTTCTTGCAAAGTATGTATGACACTGAACCCAGAATCCGGGCACAAAAAACCTGAAACAGTATACAGCTCCTACATTTATACGTTGCCTAACTCTCCTTCCCTTACGTTCCCATCCCTCTCAGCTGACAGCGAATAACATTTACTGACATGCTCAGACACCCCATACACTATGACCCAAATCAATCATCTCACATACATTTGCAGGAAACTTCCGTGAATTTATGGGAACTCATGCTGGGACAAGTGGATTGTCAGGTAGTAAATTTCCTTCCAGTTGCCTTCACTTAAAATACATCCCTTTTGCCCCTCTATTGTGATTGGTTGCACTGCCTAATTTATCTCTTTGCCACATGAAACATGCATGAAACCAAATACCTGCATGCACCAAAACAGAATGATATTTGAAAACTTATAATCATTTTCAACAGATGGTGCAGATCTCTCGGGTTTGCATTGATCAGCATTAGGACCAAACAACAAGCCGAATGTTTCCATGTATGCTTGCTATCATGTACTAACAGAATGTACTCATCAAACAGCATCTAACTCAAAGTCAAGATTCCAGCAGGTTGGGTAATTTGTGGGAGTGATGTTTTTCTTTTGCCCTGTTTTCTGTGTCATGTTTGAGCAATCACATTTAATTAAATCTCTCGCATAATGATTTATACGCAATTGGGAGTTAATTTTTCATCACAGGGTTTTGTTTCTAAATTGGAACACAGCATTTTAGAATCAGATTCTGTAAATGTTCCTGAGATTTTACCACTGTCTAGTCTTTGCTCTGGACATGTTTGGGTTTTTTTTCTTTACAGGGTCAGTAACCGATAAACCACCTGGGCCGCCGAACTCTGGTAGAAAAGGTGAGTTGAAATCTGCTGTAGGTTGTGTGTGCATGTGTGTGATTGCTTCTATTTGTATGAAAAAAAAAACCAGAAAGAGAGCAAAGTTCAATATGTCTTTTGACCTGATTTCTTTTCATCTTATCTGTACAAAGTCCATATTTGTGCAGAGCAGAAAGAAACAAGACCAATGTTTTAACTTGTAACTTTTAGATAATTTAGATCACAATGATCTTTGAGGTTAAAGAATTCCCTTTTAAACTACCATTTACTTTCTTTGGCAAGTTTGCATGATCAGTATGAACAAAAAAGACTTCATACACAAACACAACTGTGGCAGTACCTTATGTTGAATGATAGACACTACAAAACCTAATGATTTTCTCCTAGTTATGTCTTTTATTGTACCACATCTGCTTAAATAAAATAAGATGAGCTAAAACCGTAAAGAATGACTGTAGATGTAGTACTATAGTTTTCTGTGAGCTTTCTCAAACCAATTACATTAATGCAAATAATACTGAATTAAAATTGGAAGATTTATTGCCTAAGTCTGTGTATCATCAGACCAATCTCAGTAAAAGATACGGGCAGCTTTTGAAAACCTCTCTGTTTGTAAGCACTTTGGTTGTTTCCCACCACTGCATGCATTACCAGTGTGGACTTCAGGAGAATCTTAGGAACTTGTAAAAACAAAATCTGTAGAAAATCTGCAGAGGCTTGTTTGACCAGGTTCGCACTTGTCTGAGACCAGCCTTGTAACTACTTTATTTTATTCACAGTCTGACCAGATCAGGTCAGTTTGACTCCAAGTGTTCCGATTTGCTGACAAGTCATCCGATTTAAGGACGTACTTTAGTGTTTGTAGAATGACTTCAGTTTCTGTGGTGTGATTTTGATTGAATTATTTCCAAAGGAGTGTTCCAGATGCTACAAAACCGCACATGGGTGAGTAATCTAGGTAGCTCAATTTACAGTATTATAAACGATCCGTTACAACTAATCAGTTTCTTGGACAGGAAACTGACTCTTTTAGAATATTTTTTTTGTCTGTGTTACAGAATAATAGCTAAAAATATTTTTGGATTCTGCGATAGAAAAAAAAATAAATTTTGTTATTAAGTTTGCAATTTTTTCATTCACTGTTTCACTGTATCACTCCACATTTGTGAGTGACTACCACAGACTAGTAATGTTTGTTGGTTAAACTTGGGAAAATATTAACTGTCCCACATTTACCCAAGAATAAGTATTTGAATTCTGCTTTATATAGATTTTCTTCTTAACACACAGTATTGCACTTGTGACAACAAGACCATGGAAAGATGGTGTTTACTGTTGTTTGTAACCAAATCATTTTTCAAAGTGACACTTTTTTGAGTAGAAGGTCAAGGCCACAAATCTGAGATCATACTGATTTGTAAAAGAGTTTTGATTGCCAAAAGTAGGTCATTTATGTAAAGTATTTTGAAATACTTATAAATTCTGATGGTGATACAAAGATCTTATATAACTATTGGATAAAAGGTACACATGACTACAATTTTAGGCCAATTGTGGCACATGCCACTGCCAAATTCCAAGGTAGTCTGGCTGCTTGTTGAGATCCATCACTGGACTGGCACTGGCATTCATAATGGGAGAAAAAGTCTTATTTTGACAATCAGGAATGATGAAGTCCACAATGCTTCTTTTCATCAGAGGTTCATTTACCTCTGTGTTTGGATTCATTGTGGGTGGGCCTTTCTGTGCCTATCAACACACCTGCACTGCACCAATGCAGGTCCTGATGAGGATGGTGGTCTTCTGATGTGTATGTAACGTGTGTGTGTTATGTGTGCGTGTATTTGTAGTTTAAATATGATAGCGACGCAATATGATATAAGTGCAACTTGATCATGTGGGTGTGAGCGTCAGTGTAAAGAGTGGATTCATTGATGTGTATGTGAAAGATGGAGAGTTGCTTGTGGGTGGTCGTTTTCTTTTTTTCTTTTATTTAATCTGTCTGTCTGTCTGTCTGTCTGTCTGTCTGTCTGTCTGTCTGTCTGTCTGTTTGTCTGTCTGTTTTTCTATCTGTCTTGGCCGGGCCATGTGCAAATCCCAACCATTCAACAGTTCTGGAGAGTAGATTGTATTAACCTCAATAATGGTAGTCTCTTTCCGTTTCTTTCTCACCCTCAACCCAGATGATGGCTCTAAGCCCACACCCACCATGGAGACTCATGTCCCCCCAGAGGGTGATGGTAAGTCTCTTCCAAATATTCCACCACCTGTAACATGGTGTTAAGATTTTAATGTAGCACAGTGGGCAAAGGTGCACGGCATATACTATTATAAGCTACTGTGAGATTAATGTCTTTCACAATATTTCTTTCTTGTGCACTTAAAAGCTCTTGATCCTCAGATTAGTCTTCACTTCAATGAAGCTGCAGTGTGTCAAACTTTAAAAATTCAAACTCAATACATAATAACTTAAGAATGTGCCATTATTTCGAAAGGAAAACTCTAGCGGTCAAAAATACCAGATGACGAAATTGATATTTTTGGAAATAACTAGGATCTTGGATGCAATTTTTACTGGTTTTGTGGGTAAAGCTTGGCTGTGCAAAAGTTTGAAAATATGCAGCTACTGGTGGATACGGCACGGCTGGTTAAACAGAGCTAACAGAGCCTGGCTGTGGGGAATTCTGTTTAGATTGTCTAAAAGTATTAAAGCTATTGATCTGTACACTGTCTTCCTGTTATTGCAGAGATAACTGCTCCAACACTGTGGATAAAACAGCTGGTTTATAAGGAGAATAAGCAGAATAACTCCACTTCCAGGAAGCAAGGTGAGACAAAGACAGCCATCCTCATTTTGAAAACTTTTACATGTACTTTTCCTGCATATGAATGGCAATTGACACTTGTGTATAATGTTTAGATGAAGTGGTTTTGTAAGCTGAATAGTTCCCTCCAATGGCTGATTTTTTAAATTTTTTATTTTTTTAAACAAAGACAACAAATCAGAAGACAGTCTGTCAGTTTGACAGATCAAAACACTGACTTCAATCTACTAGAGCGTTAGGTGGTTCACATGCAACACATTAAATAACTGCATGAGGACTACCTTTAATGGACCCCCAGTCAAGTTGGACACACTCAGAGCAGAGTCATGGAAGTAAAGATTGTGTTAGAAGAGGTTACAAAAAGGCTTGATTGTAAATGACACGCTAACTTGCTGATTATATTAGTGTTCTTGTGTTTTTAGCTTAACTAGATCAGAGAATATTTGGTTTAAACAAATAGATTATGCTGAATTGCCCTCTTTGTTTTCTTTGAAGTTTGCTGGAAGTCATGTGGTATTGTAGTCCAAAAGTAAGTTTTTATGTGGAGTAAGGAGGATATTTTAAAAAAGATAATATATTTGTGTAAAATATTTATGATTTAATTGCAACAATAAATTAAAAGAATGGTTAATAGATTATGACAGATTTTGTATGACCTTGTCAGTCAGTTGATGAACAAGGTGGGATTTTATTGCAACCTATCTACAGAATACAGTCTAACAACTAGGTAACCACATCTGCAAGTATCTCCTATACATCGTTTTTTAAAGATACATTTATTTGCTTCATATTGCTCTTAAGATGATTATAAGTCTTTAGAAGAAGAGTAGCTCTAATAGAGCTTTAATAATCAGCAGTGCATCTGGTTTCAAAGCTGCCAGATTAAATGTAAAACATCTCAAGTTTAAAGACAGACCTACACTGCCAGGATTATATTTCTTGGTTTCTTTCCTCTGGTGTATTTTGTTTAGCTTTCCCTGTCTCCTTTTCAATTATGCTTTGACGTGTTCACTACCCTCTGGGCAGCTGAATGGCTTTCACGCTTCTACAGCCAGTCAATGAGGGGTTGTGGTGGGGTTGGGTGTCTGTCCATGTACAGTATATGTGTGCAAGGGTTGGATGTATATATTGTTAAGTGATTTATGTCAGTGGTGCTTGACTTTCATTAAGCAGTTTGAAAAATGTGTAATTCATATTGTTTTTTGCACATTTTTGATTAATTCATGTTAATGTTCAGCTGTGCTATCTTTTAGGAATGTCCACTAAAGAGTAAGGTCCTCATTTACAGCTCTTTTTGAAAATGGCCACATTATTGGCCATTTTCAGATGATGGTGAAAAAACTGTGGATAGAGGAGTGTATGTTTTTTATTTTAGATGAGACTTTATTGTGACTCTTTGAAACTTCTGTAATACACCAGCTTCCTGTTTCCAATTAGCATCCTGTGTGAAAACATAAGCAACAAGGCTAACTGAGGATGTCATCACATTTGAGACAAAAGCAATGTGTGTCTGCCACTGCATCTGTGTGTAATTGTGTAGAATTTGATTGTGTGGCGTTTCTTTGTGATTGCAAAGAAACAAAGTACATTTATTGAAGTACTGTACTGATACAAGTACCACTGTGATTAACGTTAACTTAGCTACATTTCAGTAGAGAATATTCAAATTTTTACCTCACAGCATTTATAATTACATATTGCTATTCTGTGCGGTTACCACAGTAAACATGCAACATAAGGCAATCAAACCATCACTGAGATAGTTATTGTTGTTCGTCTTTGCTTTCCTGTTTTACATCATTATTGTTTTACTTTTTTTATTTAACTATTTTAATGAAGAGACCTCTAGTGGAAAAAATTACTATATGTTGTGTTTTACCTAATTGAATGTTTAAATGCAGGAAACCAATTTAAACTCCAAGGCACACCAGGGTAGTATGCCTCATTAGATTTGTTTAAAAGCACAACTTTAGCTTTTTTACACAGAATTCAATTTGAATATTTTTCGGTCACTGGTGTGTATCTTTTTCAGTTTATTTAACTGTCTTGATAGATGCCAGTGTTTTAGACCAAAATCTGGAGAGTCTAGAGAGATAGCTTGAGATCATAACACAGAGCTTGCTTGCTCTTTTGGCCTTGCTAAAATTGTTTCCAAAGTAATGAAGGTTCTGTGCAACAAATCCTTATATTTAAACTCCTCAGAATAAGAATTTCTCTGTCAATGCTCATCCTACATGCTAAAAACTCTGAGTTCTCAGAAAGCAGTTCCTCTGTGCACAAAAGCTATGTTATTCACTTACTGGCTTCTGTCTCTGGATACCCCATAATTATGATTTAGAGCGTTGTGGAGATGGTGTTGGTTAAACATGTTTGCTTGGGCAGAGCAATGCAAAGGCCATTTTTCAAAAAGATGCTCTGCTGCCAGACTTTGTCATGCTGTTGTTTCAGTGTTGTAAGGGAGGGAAAGCTCTCTATCATGTTCTCCAAAGTGTGTGGAGAACCCGAAACCTGATAATCATCACTCTTATGTGTGGTGAGCCAAAAAAAAAAAAAAAAAGAAAAATGTTGTAGAGATATAATATGATCATACCATCCAAGAGTGACCTACAGAGACTATTACTTTATATAAAAACATGAAGTCTTAAACACAGGGATTTTGTTTCTTTTAATCCAATAACAGTACTAGTTTGAAACAGTGTGCAATTGTGTTGTACTTTTCAGCACAATAAGCTACAAAAGTACTGCCTAGCGTGCAAATATGTTGACAGATGATGTGTTGAAAAGTAAAACATTTGTTAAAAAACATTTATTTGAGTGAACTTTTATACATCTATGCTTTTGTTGCACTCTAAGTCATAAACACACACATGCATCCATGTACCTACTCAAAGAGTTCCCCTATTACTCACATTTCCGCTATTTTTACTGCAGAGAAGGCTTGCAAGAGACAATATTGCAGTGATTACCCCACAGCTGAAAGCCATTGGAGTGAAGCGTAGAGGAGAAAGCACTTGGGTGGGGTGGGGGTAGACTTAGAGAGGAAGGTATTTGTATAGAGAGAAGCAGAGAGAGAAAGAAAAGGAAAGTAAAAGAAGAGACAAAGACACTCAAAAGGTGGGAGGAAGGGACTGAAAGAGTGACAAAATATAAATTATAAAGAAAAAAACTGAGAAATAAGGGAAAGAGAATATGATTTGAAACTAGTTTCACTTGGCACAGAGCCTGAGGGAAGAGGGCCAAAGTGAGAGGCATTAAATGGGGTAAGTCAGTTTTTACAGACACTGAAGACGGTCATTTTTTGTCAATTATTAGTTTGCCTTAAAAAATAACAGTAATAACAAGAAGCAAATTATTTCAACTGTTCCTGACATCCACTTGTGTGGGTTTCTTATTTTTGCAGGACATTATTTGTTTTGTGAGGGTTTTTGTTTCTCATCTTTTGGTTCCTGCCAGGGCTAGAGAAGTAAAAGTAAAAAAGAAACAAAAATAAAAAAATAAATAGAGCAGAAATGCAAGGCAGGCAAAGAAGTTTTATATTGGATTTCAACTCTGCACAAAAATGAAAGGATTACATTGCAGGAGTCCAGCCTTTTTCCACTTATATGTATAAAAACAATTTTCTTTTGGGAATCCTAGCGCCTGGCGCCAGCATAACCTCTGTATAATAAACAGTGCTAAATAATTTTGATGTGAAGAAGCCTTGGCGAAGACCAGAGCCACATGGCAGCGCTAAGAACAC
>JAQMCX010000015.1:4900759-4924475 GCA_029814765.1 Acanthurus leucopareius
TAGTTTTAAGATTTCAAATCAGTCAGTCATCTAGAGGAGGGGATGATGTAACCTTGGTGCATGTGACTAACAGATGTGTTGGCAGTCTAAATTGGATGCACTTCTCCACTTAACACTCACTAATGAATATTTAGACAAGACCAATGTATTCGTTGATCCTGGACGCCATCTGGGCTGGTAAACTTAAACAACTCATCATGAGTGTACGGACTAGTCCTAATAGAGATAATTACAAATTGTCAAAGCAGCTTAAAATGAGAAGCTGCTGCCAGCAACGATCCTAATGTCATACAGCCAAGAGATGAAGAAGTGATGAAATTGAATTTTAAGTAATCGGGAGAAGTTATGACTCACATTTAACACATGAACAACAAAGTAAACTTAAAATTTATGAGGGAAAATTTATATTATTTTTGCAGGTAGTTGTTTTTATAGAAAAAAATCCCTACATTTAGAGTGTAATATCATTGTTATCTTTCAAGTCACATTCTTAGTGTCATTGCTATTGTGTTAAATCTTTGTTGTCTTTTCCTCTCCTGCAGGTAGCTCAACGACAAGTGGAAGCCAAGGGACAAGGCAAGGGACAAAATTGTTCAGTAAGGCAAACTAATATGCTTTCACTAACTCTGGCTGCCTCTGGCTTTGAGTCTTGTAGTTGGCTTAACATGTAACCCATTAACATGCACATTGGTGAAATGCATAAGTTAGGAGTAGATATGGCTAGTTGACACAGCAGCATTTTATTCCCGCGATTTGTACACTTAGGTTTCAGGTGTGTGTCTCTGTTTATCTGTATGGATGTGCAGTTACACGTAATGTGTAGGTGTGTGTGTGTGGAGTACTGTCATTTGTTGGTATTTTTAGAGAGTGCTTTTGTCTCCAGTGAATGACATCTCATCACAATTTATGACCCTAAAGGTGGAAATAACATCTTATTCTTATTCATTGCAGTGATCACCCTGCTTATTTTTTATTTTTTTTGCCATTAATAAATTATTTTGTTTATAAATGTCGAATAGTTGTAAAAAAACACACTAGAATTTGCTACAGGCCATGGTATTATCCACAAATGTCTTGTTTTATCAGACCATGAGTTCGAATGACAAATATATTTAGTTTAACTTACATGATGTATAAATCAAAACAAACTTAAAATTTTACAAGCTGAAATCAGACATTTGACATATTTGCTTGAAAAAGTTGGCTGAAAAATTCTTCAATTAACAGAACAAACAAATGTTTAAAAAGAATGATCATACTTCTTTGCTGATTATTTTTCTATCTTTTAGTCTCTTCTCTCTGTTTCTCTTTTCTTTTTTCGATCTGTTGGGATTCCCCCCAATGAGCAATTATTGGTCTCATTGGTGCTGTTGTCTCTAGCCACTGGGCCGGTTCAGCGCCACTTAGCACTGAGGTCATGTGTTTACCCTGGCACTGCCCCACCGCGCCTGAAGAACAGTGGCTCGAAGCGGGCATAACGTCAGGCCTCTCGGACCCTGGGCACAGCTGCCAGGATAAACAGCCCTGATATTGGAAGAGCAGAGGAGGAGGCTCGGTCAGTTGTTTTTTGCTTTGGTCACTGAATCTCTCACCTTCATGCTCAAGAGCAGAAGGTAAATGGCCTGACACCTTTATACGGCTCCTTATGCTGCCACTCTGGCAAACCAGAGCTAGTAATGATTGTGGAGAAAGTGAGGTATTTAAAAAGAAAAAAAGTCTAAGAGAGCCTGTGTGAAAGAAGCAGGAGTCTATAAGAACATATGGCAGCATTCTGCCCTGACTAAGATAGACGGCCATTGTTTTCAGGTATGCCTAGCTGATCCTCAATGGCCTGGATCCCTTTAAGTCAAGCTGCCTTTGCCAGGCATTAAATCTCATCATGCTCTGTCGCTGCTTTGAATAGCCACCGGAGTGTTGTTGGACATATTTACAGTTTACAGTACGTGCTTTTGGTGAAGCAAAGGGAGCATGTGGGGTAGAGTGGAAGGACATCTGTATGAGGCTCCTTGCTCTTGACATGTTGGCAACAGCAAAGGGAAACATCTGAATACCTTGTGTGAGTTTTTGAAGCGCTGGAGAGGGTGGCATCCATCGTCAGAGGAGACTGGAAACCTCATTATAGATGAGATATGAAACAGAAGCCCAGGAGCAGCAATTTTCTCAGTAAACCCGTCTCACAGGCCATTGATGAACAGCAGGTCTGGTAGTTCAGATGGCCCAAGAATTATTTTTCATTCACTATAATAAAATACAAAAATATTTCAATGTTAAATTTGTTGCAATGAGCTATGGCAGCAGGGTTCATGATGTTCTTTTCGAAAGTCCTAATTCCATTTAGAAATACAAGTAAACACATGTTGGAATAAGTACAAACACATGCGGGTGTGCGTGCATAAAGCTTGCACGCACCAAAATACACCGAAAATGGGCATAAACAGTTATAAGATATTCAAGGATTTACTGTGAGCGCTTATTACAAGGCACAAGATATAGCTAATGAATTCATCCTTGTACAACATAAGGTTGTGAAACAAATTTAAAGTTGGAAGTCCTTCATGCTACACACATAGAACATAAACACAGAACAGAATAGGATAAAGAAAGAGCAATAGATACAACTTATTATATCTATATTGATGTAACACCCAGGAATATTTCTGTAATTTATTTTGGAATTTGCATCTAACAAAATGTAGACAGCAGCAACAAGATGGGATGACAAAATGGTCAACAACTGTACACTGAAGGTTCAACATCTGGGAAACACTGTCAGTCAACTTTAACCCATTATTGCACTAAGCATCACTGATGTGAAAGACAGAGTCCACGTCCCCTTCCCCTGCAGGAGTCCTGCGCTCTGTCAGTTCCAAACACAGTCTGTCCTTTGAGTGCAACAAATTTAATCCCAGATGTTGAGGTGGAGAAAGGTCTCTGCAAAGATGTGGGCACAACAGACAGTTTTCACTGCTTGGCCAACCCCGGTCTCATTTCATCCATTTCATTTTACCGCAATCAAATATTAACCAGAAGCAGTCTTGGGTCCAAATTGTACTGACGATTCTTATCCCAGCTCTCTTCCCTCTCCTCCTGGAGCAGTCTGACTGGTCTACTTGGGTAAGCAGAAGATGCTAAGGGAAGTGATCGTCTCAAAAAACATACAAAAGAGTATTTGTGTATTTGTATTTTTTTCCTGCACAATACAGTACATGCTGTTCTTCACTCTAGTTTCATCAGACACAATTTCAAGCATAGTTAGACTGACAGGTACTGACTCATTAAATGCGTGTTCAGCCGTCTGTTCACAGCACCCCTTAGCTGCAATATAATCCCAACATACCACAGCCTGTTGTGAGCTATTGCTTAATTATGAATTATCATTAAGTTTATGATCATATATACATCAATTTGACATCAATAAGCAAAGATAATTGAGAGGGGATGTTAGGAATATAGTCAATGTGTTGATGAAGGTATTTATGGGCTGATTTCACCTGTCAAAGACCAATTTAAACTTCATACAGGTGAGGTTTGCATTGATTAAAAAAACAGAATCGAAAACATGCTTCTTTTCCCTTCTCCCTTCCTGCTCTCTCGTCTTTTTCTCTCTTGTTTGTCCTGGCTGTGCCCGTCATTAGGCAGGAATGAAAGGGGAGCATTATGAGGCAGGCCTGGCACCGAAGCCGAAGGGCCATTAGAGAGCCCGGAGCCCTGTCCTCTCAGAGCCAACAGCAATTACTCCACAACACTTGTGTTTTAATTACTGTGACATCAACTCGACACACTGTATCACGTTAAAGGTAACAGCGGTCGACAGAGCCGACTGTGACAGTTAGATAATCTTGAGATGAGTTTGATACAAAAATATTGTAAACCACACAGCCCAGTATATCCAGGCCGATGTATCCAAGTCCATTTTTACCCAGTGTCCACCATGCAGGTATACCATGATTCCCAGCTCTTTAGCCAAGTGTCTTTATTGGCTGGTCCCAGGTGAGGCGAGGTGATTCACTGCTAGGCAGGATCTGCTTTCAGCTCTTTATCACAAGTGGGGCCAAGGTGTCCAGGGAGAGGCCAGGGAGCTTTGTGTTGTTAATGGCACAGACAGTGTCCTCAGTGACTGAGAGAAGAAGAGGGGAAGCACCATTTGCTGCTCTGGAGCCTTGTAATTGCAAAGCCGATTCATCAGCACTACTGTAGGTCAGCAACTTACAACAGAGACATTTATCTGAGCTGAAGAGAGCAAGGACATGACTTCACCGACAGGAGAGATCAGAAGGTTTTGTAAAACTGCATAGTTTAACAGTTAGAATATGCAGCCTTAGCTGTTAAGGTTAAGGGTTTTTAAGACACTGAATATAAAAAATAACTGCAGTTCTTGTTAGTGAGTTGCACCATTTCATTTGATAACCTAAAAATCTATTAAAACCAGACAGCCAAACCACATCCACATGATATCTGGTCTGAATCTTTAAACCAAAACATCTTGACATTCAAATTTTGCTCAACTGGTGGCCAGACCCTAGGATGCCGATGTTGGCAGGTCAGTCCTCTGACAACACTGTGAGGGAATGAATGAATGAATGAATTAATAGATAATTAAATAAATAAATAAAAACTACATTCAGAGTTAAGGTGTTTTTTTAATTAACCCCAGATTATAGTTTGTAACTAAGTCTATGTCCTAAGTCAAAATCAAATATTTAAATTTACTGAGCACATTCATGCGCTGTTTTCTACTATTTTTTACTCCAGGGTTCAATCTAGCAATCTAGCAACATGGCATACTGTAACAGGTTTGTTTTAACACGTTTCCAAAGATTGAGCTTTCTAAATGTACTGTATGGCAAAACTGCTGTTGCAGTGGCTTGTTGTCACTTTTCGTTGTCACATCACTTTTTGTTAGTCTTTAAGGTTAAGAGAGGAAAACATTTTATGCACTGGGTGGATACAAGCTGCGTCAGCTGTGTTTTTGTAATAAAATCCACACTGATTTACATGAAAGCAGTAGTCACCTGAACTCAACTAGGCAGGGTAGAAATAGTTGGCCATAATTTTTTATTTTACACACTAAAAGTATAGGTGAATGCATCCACTGCAGGACTCACTCATATGGAGGGTGACCTGTGATTTATTGAGTGCTGGAGGGATCATGAAACTTTTAGGTTTATACAAACTGCCTCTGAGGGAAGTGCATCCTATGATTTGTGTATTGAAATCAGCTGTACTTCTATTTCATAGCTAACATAACCAGCACTGACAGAGTGCACCTGCACAATTCCACCCCCACCAACAGCCTCACGCAGGCTAGTAGAGAGTCTAAAAAGACATACCTCATGCAAGACCAAAACATACAGCTGGATAAAAGACATACACAAGGCTGGACCTTATTTTAAATGCACAACCAATAAAACTGGTACATACAAGCACTTTAATGCATTATTTTTCAATATTCAGGGAAAAATGACTGAACATGAAGTTCTTTTACATTACCTCACATCACCTTGAGCTAAAATTGAGATGAGCTAAAAGTGATATACAATTTATGATTACTGCCACAAAAAAATAACAACGAAATGCCAAAAAGTCAAACAAAATCATATAAAAGCAGAGAAAAATACAGCATTAAAACAGTAAAATGACAAACAGTCATATTACAACTGAATTTTTTTTAAAAGTCTGCTCAAGGGGATACACAACAACAGCCCAAACCATGAAATAATAAATAACAACCATGTCTAACATTCAAACACAGCCTGAGCTCTCTTAGTGAACAAGAGGACCTCTGCTCCCCTCTTACAGCCATCTGTAAGCAATCGAAGTTCTTTACCCATCTCCTTTTCTTTTAGGCCTCTATTTCTTTCATTCTCTCTCTTCTCTCACTCTCTCCCCTACACCGTGGTCCATCCCTTGTGCAGCACACTGACTGTCCTATGTAGATGCATGATGACACAACCTCAGAGACCTGTTAAGTTCTGGCTTGTTTGTTACATAATGTGAGTGCATGATGGTGAATATGGACCATTTGTAGGTGCAGGAAAGGTGCAGCCGCTTCACAGTCACTTTTTAAAGTTATGTAGTGACCACTGATTTTATTCTTGTTTTGCTGTATTACAGAAGGTTAAGTGAAAAACATCTCAGATGGCATGTTGCGAATTAAAAGAAAACTAAAAATCAGCAATTTAAACAGCCTAATGTAAATTAAACTTACTTACTGATTTAACTTATGAACAGTCATACACTATACTTTATGCTGGTCTTTAAAATAGTAATGGACAATACGGTAGAAGGCAGAAGCATCAGTACTGCTTTTTATCAAGTAACTTAACTGGCTTTACTTCTGTCAAATACTCTCTTATTTTTAATGGACATAATGTGAAGACCAAAATTGTAATTTGGCATTAAAAAACTTAAAATTAACAACATTGTACTTTTTGGGGTTCTTAATGAAACTGAGAATGACAGTCTGAACTGGAGTCTGTGTAACTGTTAAACTGAGGGAAGGTGTCTTGTTTTAGAGCGCATTGATTGTTATAAGCTATCATGAAAGAAATTAAGGATTCACTGATAGTTTTTTTTACAGTGAAAAGGGTATTACATGAAAAGATACTAGACAGTACTTATATTATACAACTTGTGTGTGTGAGTCTGTCTAAGTGAGCTTCTGCTGATGCCATTGTCTTGTCACGCAACAGCTTTGTGCGAGTGCATCTGCATGCTGGATACTAAACAGATGAGTGAATACATTTTCTTTTTCCTTCCTCCCTCCCTCTCCTGTCTTTGTGTCTCTGTTCTCAGTAGGTCATCTGGTGTGAGAAGAGAAGGATCCAGAAGCTGAGACGAGAGCAGAGGGCACAGAGGGAAGGCATCTGTATGCTTGCTGACAGGAAAAAGAAAGATGGAGCAAGAAAAAAATTAAGAAGTTCCTTATTGAAAAAAAAAAGAACAGAAAACAAGAAAAGACAACGAAGCGGCGCCAAAATATTTGCACTTTCTCTTCCCTATGTTTGACATTTTATCTGTTTGTACTTGTTTTTTTCCTCTTGAAGCGACTGAAAAGGTCTAGGTGAATGAGAATATGTTTGTAAAAAGAGGACTTACCACTGGAAGATGTGCATGTTACCACATTTCGCCTTGTGTTTAGTCTGCTGTTTGGAGTCGTTCTGTTCTAACAGGATAACAGGAACACATACTAACACACATTTTGTGGCTATTAAATTCAATTTATATTTCCCCTGTTACATACAGCGGCACACAGGCCAGTGGTAACTCACTAAAAAGGAGCTTAGAGTGAGTCAAATTCAGCCCAAATGTTTCTTAAAAAGACAAACTCATGAGGAAGAGCTAAAGCAAAGTAGTCCAGTTTAAACAAATGTCTAATGTTGAACACGAGTATGCAAAATTAAGTGATGGGCATGTATTACAATTAAACTGTGACCATGAATTCTAATTTATCAGCATACGATTAACTATCCCCTTAAACTGTAAAGAACTTCAAAGATACATAAACTTTTTGGCTTAAGAATCAGATCTTTTTGAACAGTATATGCCATAGCAATAAGCACATATTAGTGTTGGGCAAAGTTAGCTGCAAGTCTTTGATTTAGGTTGTCACAATACAGTTAAAGATGTACTCTATATACAACCTAAAATTACATCAAGTCTGTGTGAAACATTTTTACATGCATGTGGGCACTATGAACATATTAAAGTAACATAAATTAAATTTTAACCACTAAAAAAGGGATTCCTAAACTAGAAACACAACTGAGATTCCTTTTTGGCTCACAAAGTTGGTCTGGCTATGTGTTAGCATTGAGTTTCCCTGTTACAAATATAGTCAGCACAGAGCAATATTATCATCCAAAGTTCAGTATTTCTGCCTTTTTTAATCTCTTTTCTAGTGGCACCACTCAGTTAGTAACTCTGTCTGGTATTTGGTGCTATAGTTGGTTTATTACAGCTTTTTTGGTGAAAACAGCTTGCAAAAGTACTAAAACTAAAAGAGCTGCAGAGTTGAGTGATCATTTTCTGTTAGGTTTGTCTGTATGAGAGACCTCATAATGTTGAACATTGATTGATGTAGCTTTAAGTTCAGACCACAGTGATAAATCCATTGGTTTACACATATTTTGTGTCACACTGTTTTTCTATGTGTAATTTAATGTCAAGCTATGAGTCATTGTGACTAGTTTTATTATTCATCTTAAGCAAAGTCAGATCTAAGTAGTAAATTCTGCATGTTTTTAGATTTTTATGTTTTTGGCGTTTATGGGTTCATCAGGCTCTCCTGGCAACCCTTTACAAATTACAAAAGAAAAAATCTCTGACAAAGAACCCCTGGTAGAAATTTTACTTTTATTAGTACCAGGAAAACAAGGTGGCACAAATGACTAAACCCAACCAGTAAATGGAGTAAGATGTTTACATGGATTAGTGTACCGTATCCCATTCTAGCTGTCACGTTCATATTTATCCCAGTTATTGTAAGGAGATGTGGCATTTACAAAAGCCAGCCCGTAAAATAAATATTTGAGTCTCCCCAGTAATATTAGAGTACATTTTGTGTACATAAACACATTAATTGTCTATCCTCCAACAGCTGATGTCAGTCCTGCTCTGTGAAAGACCCACACCACACATACCTGGAGCTTTGCCACGTTATGAAAGACAATGCAGCAAGTTTCTAAAATATCCCCCAGGGTGTCAGATTGAAAGGAAAATGACTGAACAGGGAGGAAAATCACAGGGAAAAGACGTTTTGGAATGTGAAAAATAAAATTTCCTCATCACATTTGGGAACAATTGAGTTTCAAATTTGGAGAATCATGAGTTTGCTATTGTGGTCTGAATGCTTGTGGATTTTTTTTTCTTTTTTTTTGAGTTGTGTATTTCTTAGCATATTCCCAAAAGTCACTGCAGATATTCATGAACGCGGGACAAAAAAGGCTCCTATTGTAAATATGTACAATTACCTTTTTATGTTTGTTTGTTTTACTAAGTGTCATTGTGGGGCATATGTACGTTCACTTACTTCACTGTCATTCTGGCTTATTGTAAAAAAAATATATATATACATTTTCACTGTGTTTACAACATGTCAAACATTAGGCTATTACAGTAGCTAATTCACAACATTGAAATGCTTAGACCAGACTGGATGTTATCAGTTCTGAGCACTGTTTATTTTATCTGTGGTGTGGTTATTTTACTATTTCAGCCTGTGTTTTAAAATTCCTGCCATCAATACTGTACACGGTCAAGAATGTATACAGTATATGGTGCTCAATCCACTATGATCACCAGTCCAGTCAGGAATAATTAGAGCTGGGCAGTTATGCCAAGAAAGAGAAAAGAGACTTCTTTTTCTCAGACGGCTGTGCAGTCTCTCATGAGTGCCTGCTCCAGTCCAGGTCTGAACACTGGGCTTGTGTGTCTGCTGAAGTGCTTCCAGACGCTGCAGAGCCACAGATCACAAGAGTGATCTAAAACAACCTAACGGCTGGTAATCACTGCTAATCACAATGGGGGATGTATAGTGAAGGAGGATTACAGCTGACAGTCAGTCTAACAAGGAAAAGCCAAGATTGTCTAGCTGCTCACTGGCCTCTTTTCCACTGCAAAGCTCCAACAGGCTTGTCAGGACATATTAAAATATTTTCATAATATTTCTTATTCATAGCTTAAGAAATTAGATCTGTTGGAAAACAAAATGACAAGAAGTGTTGTCTTTGGGAGAAATTGGTCAGTGAAAACAAAAGTGTGAGAAGTGTTGTCCTTGGGAGAAATTGGTCAATGTAAATTATGTGGCTTGAGGTGCAGCTGTTTGGCAAAGTTATGAAAGCAAAAATGCTTCTCTGCTTTAATATAGGCCTTATTTCCTGAGCTATTCGAACATACAAGACTATAAAAATAGAAAGGACCAAAAAGACAAAGGGTTGTGAAAGGGCAAACATGTGTACACTGATAAAAGGCTAGAGTTTATAAAGTACATCTTGGCACACAGCAGTAGCTTGCACCTGGGTTGTATCACTTTTCTTGGTAGTGTGTGTTTTTTCACCTGAACTGTGACATAAATTTACAGCAGCCATAATGGGAAAAAAGGACTGTAGATGCCCTACAGTCACAACAACTGAGAAACAAACATATCACTTATTTCTTACTTAACACCTCTATGTTGTCGGAGGTGAGAAAATCTTTTAAGGTTGATTTTTGCTACCAGCACACCCAAATTGCAGACAGCATTGTCATTTATCACTTGAAGAGGCATATTTAGTGGATGAAAGCACAGTATGGGGCTACTATGCACTATTTTGCAAGTATCTGGCTGTTTTGAGTTGTTCTTGAGTTGGCATTGTTGTTGGTACTTTTAAAAGCTTCCTAATTAAGAAACAGGAACAACGTTTAGAGGGATTCTTCTTTTCCAAAACCGCAAAGATTCTCTTCCCTTCCCACTGAATTGCACTTGTACATGTGCTGTAATCATGAAAAACAACAACAAAAGCAACAATTACATAAAACTGACCCTGACACAGTTTTATACCACATCTTTAAATTGTACTTAGTGTGGATTTATTCTCGTGCAATGGAAAGACATTTAGAGTTTGTAACAGTGGACAAGCTATTTGAATGGGAACGAGTACAATATTGCCCCCTTTTGATGTAACTGGTTCACTGCAGACTACGAGTCCATACATGGAACCCTGTTAGCCAGGCATGCACAACATTTCATGAACTGACAATAAAGATTTTTAAAGAAGGATTATCTCTTGCAATTTTCTTTATTTACCTGAGGACAAATATCAGTACTGATGTGTTATTTTTTAAAGTTGGATGGCATGAAATCCAACAAGAAACTGGCAAGTGCCATCATTCAAACATAAAAATTAACTGAAGATAAACTCTCTGGTTGCCATAAAAATTAATTTGTCAGTTTTCTTCTTTTTAAATGTTTAAGCAAAGATGCGCACTGTCTCACCTGTTGATTTATGAGAGATGCTCTGATTCATAAATATGACTTCAAAAGGTGTGGATGTCATGGAGAGCTCGGGGTGAGGTTCCTGGTAAAGGGTGGGTGGGTTTATGTTTGAAATGGGGAAGGCAGGTAGAGAGGGAAGGGAGGGAGAGTTGTATCACAGATGAAATTGGAGCCAAGAGGCAGCTGCAGTACATCTGTCTTATACTGACACATGTGGCATTTGACTTCCAGTGTGAAGTTCAAAAGAGTTTTATAATGACGCAGCTGCTTAGCGATGCATGTGCATGTGTGTGTGTTTTTTGGGGGAAGTGTGTGTGTGATTTCTCCTTTGTTGAAGGTGGGGTAAAGGAAAGGCGGGTTGCCAAAGGAGTTTCAAGAGTAAGGACTGGAATTTAGGGTTTTGAGAGTGATGTGTGGGCAGTACAGGTGCTGCCTGATGTTGTTTAAGGAAGTTTAAAATCTGTGTAACATAAGTTGCTACTCACCTGCCCAATGCGTGAATCAAAGTAGTACTAACAGATCTTACACCAAAAATGGTTACAGCTTAAAAAAATGGATAAAAATATTCAGATTCAGCATGTACAGATACAGAAGATCCAGTCTGTCATTCACTTAAAATTTTCAATATTAGCATGGAAAAATATGGGCCACATCTCCATGTAGGAGTTACTTTATTATACTATTACCTAAAATTTTACATGCCTCACTTATTTTGCTAGTTATGACTTATTTTGTAAAGTATTTTTCTGTTCCCTTTTTGGTGCACAGAAACACTTAAAAACAGATCAAAGACACCATTACAGGTAATGAGAGGGCCATTAGCTTGCACATATAGCTAAACATTAGTGGTGGGGGGGATGACGGTGCAAACTGCTCACCATTTGAGCCCAGTGCACTCTGCAGTAGCACCTGCCCAGCAGTCTGAGTACAGGGTCAGGGGGTTGCCTACCAGGGGGCCAGGGCTCAGGGGTCAAAGGTCATGTTCCAGACAGGCGTATCCACACGCTGATTGAGAACTCAGCTGCAGGAACAGAACTTGCAGGTAGATGAAGCATTTTACTCCCGGATGCTAACTGCTCTTTTCTCTTGTTTTTGCTCATATTCTTTGGAGTACCAATGAGTTGTGACTATCTGGTCTAGTGACATCAGGGTGGTTTTGTGGGTACATTAAAATGAAAAATAAAAAAAAAGGAAGCAAGGGTGTAAGTACATTCGGCACTAAATCTTTGTTTGCTTTCATAAATTTAGAGAATTTCGCTTGTAGAAAACAAAAATGATTTTTCCTCATTTACTTTGGACCACAGACTGTTGTTGTTCTGATACCAGCATTGCTTGTGGCCTCTGTTACTACCTAGAATGCTGGATTTGATTATTGGAGTCTCTTCACACCTATCTGATACCAAATAATTCAGTTACTGAAAACTGTACTATGCTACAAACAAACAAACAAAAAAAATGAGATATGAAGTATTTGAAAATTATGATTATATAGCAGTGGTTTGCAAGGAAACAAGGATTATTTTGCATAGGTATTTAGAAAAAAGTTTGAAATGTGAAACCAGCACTGTTCTCTGTTTGGGTCTTTTGTTTTCTGTATTGAGTGCAACTTAAGCATTTCACAGATGAGTCAGTGTGGGGCATGTTTTTGTGGATACGAACAATCTGCTTTTCATCACCTTCAGTCCTCAGGGGGCACTTAATATTTATTTGTACATATTTCAATTAAGTTTTATGATGAAGATCATTTTTATGCACATATGATGTGGTTTTTGGGAAGACTGGGACTGATTCCCCACTTGAGATTATGATTAAGTTCATCTTTCTTCTCTGTACTTTTATTTATTTGGCTTGTGCAACTTGATGGTGAAAAAACAGTTACTGCCCATTTGGATTTCAACAGGCAGGTGTGTGTGTGTATTTGTGTGTATGTAGAATCATAAATTTCTTTTTCTGAGTCATTTATAACCTTTTTAAATAGTAGAATGCCTCATGTGCACACATATGTGTAGCCTATAAAGTACTTAAACATGTGTTTGAACATACTAGCACTTAAACAAAAACACACATGTGTAACAGTCATTCGATAAGACTGGATTGGATAAAACTTCACTCATATAAAGAAAATGAATTGCCAGGGCCATGCAATTCAAATCAGCTAAAACTGAGGCATGAAAACCACAAAAAAAGAATAATGTAATAAGTAATGGAATATACGTATAATACTGTATAACTTCATGGATAAGCAATAGGGTGAAGATTACTGTAAATACAATATATAGACACACAATATATTGGTACAAACATTCATTAAAATGAAGCAAACAGACCTATATGTAAACATAAACCAAAACGCATGCAAGCTTTGTTCTTTGTGATAAAGTTCTTTTCAGTTCCTAGAAAGACATTTGGATGTTCAAGGTCATTAGAGACTCTTAAATTTAGCATTTTAGTGAACATCATCACTAAACAAAGATACCCAAAACTTCACACAAACTTACACACATGCTGCTAAAGCATGTGGTTGTGTTATTGCTGAAATGCAAACTCAGTGCTCCAAATGGAAACAAGTTACCCTTAAGCCCTGACACAGAATCAGTTGTATTATTTTCATCAGAATTACTTTTGGTTCGTGTGCAGCAGATAAACTGATCCCCAGTCAGTTAAAGCTTAGGATGCTACTGCTAGTCCATGAGAATGAGAGGAGACTAAGAGCTGCCATTCTATCAGGACTGCCACAAATTCACCAACTTGGTGCGACTTCATCATTGGACCCACTGGTCCAGTCTGTGTGTGTGTATGTGCGTTTGTGTGTGTCCAGTTTCCAGAGTGGTGTGTACACATTCATAACTGAAAGTCAGGGATGAGGATGAGCTCAACATACAACAGTCAGGAACACTGGTGAGAGCTTTAGGAAAAGTACATATAAATATAGATGTTAATATAGTAGTAGATAGTGTATGTATGAGTTTTTGGTCAGGAACTACAATTTCAAGCATTTTTATGATCAATAATTCACCTCAAGGACAGTTCATAGGATCTCTTTTTTTCTGTTGATTTTCACTTTTTGATTTGTGTTTTGCACAAGAGTTGTCAGCTTAACTTCAAAGGCACAGGTAAGTTGACAAGGAAAAAACTGGATACTGCAAGTCTATAATTTAATCTACTGACTTGATTATAATATGCACTGCATTTCTTAACATCTCTCGTCCAGATTTAAGAAACTGAATTTGCAAATTAGGACTTAGTACTGCTAGAGGATCATTCAATTGTAGCTGTAAAACTTGAATGTTTTTAAATATTTAAAGATTTTAAAAGTGTGTTTAAATCCAGTTACCATGTTGTCATAGTATGTAAACAGTAAAATCCCATTCTACTGTACATCCTGATGCTTTCTAATTCAGGCAGAATTTGTTTTTTTTACAACAGAGGAAGCAAGAAGATAAATGTACCAGCATCTTGAGGGAGTGACACCCCATCTAACCCCAACAAATGGCATCCCAGGAGGTCTGTTTGTTTTAGCCCTTTTTCTACACATGCACAAGAGGCACTAACACACACTTGTGGTAATTAAAATTTCATATATCGTTCCAGTGTGTGAAAATGCTGTGGTTCCTGCCATCCTTGACCTTACAAATAGTCGTAGGGTTGCTCATGATTAGAGGACAGCGAACTTAGACACTAAGCTAAGATCACAGTTTTTTAAATCTGTACAGCCCAGCATGTTTATATGCTGAGAGTAAAGTTAAACTGTTCAAATTCCTGTTATAAATAATGTGAAGGAAGTAAAAGGTTTAATAAGGAAAAAGTTTTAAGGCATCTCATTTGACATGCTTATTTAAAACAACTGAGTCCTTAATGTGCTTGGAAGTAGAAATTATTTGAACTATGAGAAAAGAACTAATTTATATGTAAGATGAGTCATAAGGTAAAGAAATAAGTATCACTGACCCTGACACTGTTACAGAGCCATCTGACAGCCACGCTCCTGACCTCCATCCTGGCAGCAGTGCTCGGTTCCTTGCAGATTGGCTACCACACTGGCAATGTCAACGCACCAGCCAAGGTGAGCCGGACAAACAGGAGCTGAAAGGGGATGATATGGATGATATGACATGATATTGATAAAAATGGTTTAGTTTCAAAGTGCTTGACATAATCTTCAGTGTCTTAAAAATTTTAACTTTATACATTTGATACATCGAGATCATTCCTTCTCCTCCATATCCATTCTACAAGAATTTGCAGGAAGGCCTTAAAGTATCTCTGCAGTCTGACAGAGAAATGCTCATTCAAAGAAAAAGGATACTCAGAATAAAGGCCAATATCAACCAAAAGTAACGTGCAGAGAGGGATGCTGGAAGACTGTCTGATCATCAAACAAGTACCTCACTACCTCAGTAAAACATAGAATAAATTTAACATTCCCCTGAAACTCTCCAGCTCAGCTGCAGGCCTGGCACCTGGCTGGGTTTGCAGGGTTTTGCTTTTCCTCAGATAAACTGCAAAAAACTCACAATTGATGCAGACCTTCAGGGTTCAACCTAAAGGATTCCACACCTATATTTTCTATATTTTTAGCCAACCAAAGAGTTTGTCTGGAGTAGTTATTACTGGCAGTAAAAGTGACTTTGATTGTTGAATTAATTTTTGTTGACAAATTCATTCTATCGGATGAGTTCTTTGCCAACAGCTTCTTAACAAAGAATGAATAAGGTTTGGAAAAGACATTTGTGCTTCTTAATCGTTTTTTGCCTTTTACAATTATTTAGATCATCGAGGAGTTTTTCAACAACACCTGGAGAGCCAGACACAACCATTCGATGCCAGATCACAGCCTGACTCTCTTGTGGTCACTCTCTGTCAGCATTAAAGACTTTGGAGCTTTGCTGGGCTCACTGGGGGTCAAGTTCCTGGCAGATTCTTATGGAAGGTAAAAAAAAGGCATTAAAAAGTAATTTCTCCCATAATTTCCATCAGTTTGTTTTTGTTTTTTTTTCACTTTTTGTTTTTTCATTTCATTTGCCTCCCACTCCAGACGCAATTCAATCCTCATAGTGAACTGTCTCTCTGTGGTGGGAGCGTGTCTGATGTCCGCCTCCAAAGCTAGCAAGTCATTTGAGGTTCTCATCCTGGGACGGTTGTTATTTGGGCTTTTCTGCGGTCTGGTGATGAGTCTTAATCCGCTCTACATCCAGGAGGTGTCTCCCACAAACCTGAGAGGGGCCTTTGCTACACTCAACCAGGTTGCTTTTGCTTCGGGTATCCTGGTGGGAATGGTGAGGACTGTGCTGGAAGTCATCGATTTTAACTGAAAAAGCTGTTTAACACAGAGCTTTACAATCAATCAATCTCTAATTCTAGGTCACACTGCCCCACAAGGTTCCTGTATCTATTTTTTTTGGCTGCAGGTGGCTGGTCTGGAGACAGCGTTAGGAACAGAGCATCACTGGGCCATGATGCTGTCCATGTCTCTTATCCCGGCCCTGACTCAGTTCCTGGTCCTGCCTTTCTGTCCTGAAAGCCCTCGGTACCTGCTCATAAATCGGGGAGAGGAGAGCAAGGCAGAGACTGGTGGGTCCCACTGACTCTTTTTGTTCTAACCGTACCTTTCATAAGTCTGGGAATGTTATTTCCGTTTTAGTAAGTGGGCTGAAATGGGATCACACAAGTGTCAAATGTACCAGCAGTCCTGCATAGAGATTTTAACAGGGCAATTTAACTGAATCTCTTGAATCTGTTTACATATTATTAGAAATTAGCTTAAAATTTTTTTATTTTAGTTTTTGAATTCATGGCTGACTTCCAGGAATCGAAAGAAATGTTTTAATGCACCCTATTATTTAGGCCTTTGTGGATATGCCATTACAGCTCCTTGAAAGGCGATGTTGTTTTTACCCTGCAGCCCTACAGAGGCTGAGAGGAAGTACAGACAAGGTGTTAGCCGAGCTGGAAGAGATGAAGGAGGAGGCCGCCCACTTTCAGACCGGTGTCACCATCCACGAGTTCTTCAAAAAGCGCCGCTACAAGCAGCCGATTGTTATCGTCCTCATCATCAACTTGGGCAGTCAGCTGTCTGGATTCAATGCAGTAAGTTTTATATCACTGCATATTTAGAGGCAAAACTACGGTTTTCTCAAATTGTGGCTTTACTCACTTTCTGTTGAACATTTCACTTGATAGTTTTTTATGAAATAAATTATTAAAGCTCAGCACTTCACTCTGGCTCATACCCAGTTTCTGGGGCAGTATGTCAGGACACCACCCCAGCTCCTACAACACAGATAGATGTCCCAGTAACCCACTAAGCTACATGAAAATCCCTGCTTTTTTTCTTTCAGATCATCAATTATTCCACTAAAATGTTCCAGACCAAGTTTGATGAGGCCAAATACCTGACTCTGGGCGTCGGGGCGGTCAATGTGACCTTCACTTTGGTGGCAGTGAGTACAAGAATCAAGAAGTGATTTAGATTTCAGTCTCAATTTGATTTAACATTTGCTGCTCAACATAAATTCAGTCTTATCAGTGAGCAATAATATTTATTTTATAGACTTGACCAAAAACTGCAATAAAATTTTGGATTAAAAATGAAATAGTGGTCAATAGGTTAAAAGGTTTGCGCCAGGAAGGGACAACATTTTAATATGAGCAAAGTTTCCATTGTGTTTTTTTGTCCTTTAAAGTTTTTCCTGATGGAAAGGGCAGGGAGGAGGAAATTGCTCCTGACTGGTTTCATCTCCATAGCAGTGAGCAACTTACTCATGACCATAGTCGATTCTGTCCTGGTAAGATGGTGGTTGCTATTATCATCTGCACTAAGTCACAGCAAATCTTTGGTAGCCTTTACATCCACTCTGAAGACAAACTTGTCAATCTACTGTGCAGCACCTGGTGCCAGAGCTGCGGAGCCTTCAGGTCCTGCTGGTTTTCTGCCTGATTTCAGCCTATGAGCTGGGTCCTGGCCCAATCTCCTGGTTCATCGCTGCTGAACTGTTCGACCAGCCTGGCAGACCCATCGCCATGGCCTTCACCAGTATGCTCAACTGGGGAGGAAAGTTTGTTCTGGCTCTGCTCTTCCCTCCATTACTGGTGGGTTTATAATGTTGGCATGCCGTGTGAGTGAGAAAAAACTTAAGGGGTGGATTTCTTGTTTGCTTTTCCAAGTTCTCTTGCACCTTAGAGACATGATCGTTAAATACAGGCTGTAAATCTGTTCAATCTGTTGTAAATGTATAACACAAAAGTGTTATATACACTGTAAAACAAACATAAATCCTGTAAATGTTATTTATGTGTATGTTTAAATCTACTGCTAAATCCTTTAAGCTAGATGAAATAATAGTAATTACATTAACAGTTAACCAGAGAAATATTTGTTTGATATTGCACAGCGATGACTGCACTCAGAAACGAAGACCAAGGAACCAAATCAAACAACCGTTTTGTTTTTCTTCTCTCTTGTGTAAACATGCTTCTTCTGGTCATTTCTGTGAATGGTACTCCTCTTTATGACAGTGATTTGTTGATCATGTGTAATTATGCTGCTGGTAAAGGTTTTAATTTTCAGAAACCTTTATTTTTTTAATAAATATAGTTTAAGAGTTCATAATAAAACTAACACTCCTGTGTGTCTCCTCCACACAGAAAATCTGCGGTGCGTACGTCTACCTCCTTTTTATGACTGTGGCTCTTTTGGCCTTCACCTTCACCTGGATACGCCTCCCCGAGACAAAGGGTCGCACATTTGATGACATTGCAGAGGAGTTCAGAGGATCAGAGGGCATTCCTTTGCACAATAAGTTTGGCTTCAACACTTTTACCTGACCAGGTTACTCTAGTCTGATTCTGGTCCCTCTGTTTAAGTGTCAGTTCATCAAATTCACCGACATGTTTTCATTAATATTAATGATATGAAACCAAATAGTTTGGGGTTTCACTTGCTAAAGCGTTGAATTCTGAATTCATAGTTTGTGCTGCTCACAGCCTTGAAAACTACTTATGATTTTTTTTTTTTTAATGTAAACAATCTCCTAGTTACATACAATATTCCACAAATCATCATTGTCAAAAGTTTTCACTGAAAAACATCTACCTAAAGCAAGAGAACCTGGAGTTATCCTGAGTATGGGCAATATTATCATTTCTGGAAAGACATAACTTTAAAACTCAAGCACTAAAAAATTGAATTACTTTCATTTATTTACGTGAATTGACCCATTTACTGTTCTGATGCTCTTTACAAAGAATAACTCTTTTTTCACCTGGAGGGCACCAGTGAGTAAAAGTACTGTGTGACTGTGTGTGTCTTGAAGAATATTTATTAGAACTGAAAGTGTTAACTGATTAATATTTATTTGGCATGTGTTGAGGCATTTGTAACAATTGTATTGTTATACTGTGAAGAGATGGAGGCTTTTGAGGAGAAGACAAGGGATACTTACAAACAGTATAAAGAATGCAAAACACTGAGGAGTTCTATGTTTTACTTGCTGAGGTCAAGCAGAATTATACTAAATTTGTTTTCTCTGAAATCAAACAGTTTTTGGAGGTTTATTTGAAGGCTGAACTCGATGTGATTGACATTTGGGTATATAAACATATTGTTAAATGTAAAATATGTGGCTGATCTGTGTTAAAATGTCTAAAAATAGAATTTTGTTATATGTTTTGTGAGTTATGTACTTACATTATCCTAAATGTACCCAACAATGTTTGAAACCCAAAGACATTCGTTTCATATTGTTACCTGTCAATATACTTTTTTTAAGGAACACAGGAAACTCCAAATCAAAGAGAGAGAGGAGAGAATATAGCAAACGTGATTAAACGTAACAAAACAGAACTTTGCATTAGCTTGTCCAAGAACATTTCTTTCGGAATCACATCAAATAGATTTTGATCAAAAATGATTTTTTTTCTTGTTACAAAGACAGCAAAACTGTTGTCATTGTTTTGATTGAGAGACCCCCTGGCAGGCTGTTATCGTCAATGACTTTTTCTTTTTGACAGGTTTTATCAAACTGATCAAATACAATAAGTCAAAAATATACACTATTTTAGTCATGAATCTAGCTTTGGTAAACTAAGTTGTGCGGTCTGTGTTCACTTGAATAAACCTGTTCAGTTGTAGAAGAAGAAAGCTGTTGCTGTTCCTGCTGCACATACAGAGCCTTCCAGTTCATTACTGGTCTGTGAAATCTCACATATTGCTGCACTGTGTACACTTGTAAGATGTCTGAGAAAACCAACCACAGCTGTGTGAATAAATATTTCATCCAATGTGATCTACTGTGACTTGCAGGAACCACAGAAGGAAGAGGAGCCAAGAGAGGAGAGGATAAGTTTTGGTTTGGTTTTGAAACACTAGGGGGCAGAATTATATCTAAATATAAATGGCTTCACTGGTTCACTGAAACTCAGTTTCTAATAACTCAGGACAGACAGTCCATTTCTAAACTCATTTAGCTTTGGAGTTTAGTTTACTGAACATGTTTAGAAGATGTGTTCACTGATTGGCTGTTTTAGATTTAAAGTAAGCCCTTTTTTAAAAATTGTCAGGGAGGAAGAAAAAAAATGACACAAATAGCAAAGTCAAGGTCATCACACTCAGCACTGATCGTGGTGACTTCTTTTTCTATACCTAGGCCTTCAATAAAATAAAAATCAATGAACATCCGTCTAAATCCCCAGATTTCTAATTCACTATATAAAGTGTATAAACAGTGCCATCTATTGGACCAAACCACAGATATTTCAGTACAATTGTGTTTTTTTAGGGAACTATTTAAAAGAGGCTGATAACAGAGAGCAGAAAGGGGATACAAAAATCAAATATCAATCAACAATTAATCCATTTGTCAATCAATAAAAATACTTTTTTTTCTTAAGTAAAAAAATAATTGTGTTAAACAACTGACAGACTTATAATAATTATTTAAATATTATACAAAGTGGCTGAAGATGCATAACTTCATGTGACATGTTTCCCACAAACTACACCTCTTACCTGAAATAACTATCAGCCATAATTTTCAGAAATTCGTGGGAAATGGGAAAGTAGCTTTAAGGGCCTTAGATCCCCATTACTGAGGCAACCTAGAGTATTCTTTCACATCAGCAGGGGGAAACAAAATGATGTGAGAAAAACAACTTCCACACTTGTGGACTACACTATAAAGATAATGCCACTCCCTCCCTGCTGGTTAAGTCTTTGACACTCCTCCTGCCCATTCTTGTGTACAGGTGCTGCATGAAAAGGCTGTACCAAAGTCTCAAATCTAAATTGACTGAACATGATCGTTATGATCTATATATTTTGCTTTCTACAAATACCAGGAATTATGGGTAAGAAATTAAAGATTAAAGAATATTCCAAAAAGAGCAAGACATTGCACAGCTAATAATTTTCTCATCTTAAATCTTGTAAACTTTTTCCACAGGTGCCTTTAACACCTACAGTGTTTTGCAAACACCTCCTTTCATCAGTAAGAGAACTGGTGAATCTGTTGTGAGTGAGATCTACTGTAATCACAGTTTACCAAATTATGATCGCATTCTCTGGTACAAACAAGACAAAGACAGAGCTATGAAGTTCCTGGGACATCTGAATGTGAACTTCCAAAACCCTGAGGACGATGTTCTCGGAAAAATCAGCTTTGATGGAAATGGCCGCACACACTCAAGCCTTTCCATTTCTAATCTCTTACTAAATGACAGTGGTGTGTATTTCTGTGCTGCCCGTTACCACAGTGCTGCAGAATCCTGCAGAGGCAATACAAAAACTCCTGTTCATACTGAGCCTCTTGAACACCTGCTGCCAGCCTCTTTCCCACCAAGAATTCAAACATGTTATCACCTGTTTTTTATCATTTTTCATCGCTTATGACGAGATACTCATTGAGCTGGTGAGAAAAAAATTGATTTAGCAGTTTTTTAGACACTAATATGGTTATGAACTTTCTACACGGATTCACATAATAGCTGAACAAAAAACCCCAGTGCAATGTCTACATAACTGTTCTTTCATTTTCTGTTTGGTGACCACAAGTGCCACATCTACTCCCAGCTGCACTTTGATCCCAACTGTGGGTTTTCTTACAGCAGCTAATATGTCACTTGAGACACTGACACCCCCACTTGCAACTTCACATATCACTTCTTATCTTACATCTATCTCTGTTCTGGAGGGAAAAAAAAGAAAGAAAGGGGAGAGAAAAACACTTTTACTGCATTGCAGTCTGTATCTACCGTTATTTCAGGGATGACAGTAGAAGTTGACAATGGTTAAAAGTTGTCAACTCTATCATAGTCTTATTTGATGATAATGCTGTCAATCAGACCTCTGTTATGTGGGGAGATGAGGCCATGCAACAACACACTGCAGCCTTTATTACCAGATGTACTGTGACAGACAGCTGTGAAGAGACTCAACAAAAGTAACTGGCTTTAAGATGCTATGAAATGAAGATCATGACCTTTGAAACTTCAGCAGAGACAAAATCTCAACCACCAAGTGAGACGCTCACTGTTACACATTTACAGTGCCTCCTCTTGTTCTTTTTGCTATTTTGTTTGTTTTAAGGTTTTTATAAGTGACAAAAAATAAAAAAATCCCATACTCATTGATTAAAACTTCTGCTTCCTGACACCTGCTACAGGGGGAGACAAAGCTTTAGAAACTCACTTCTTTGGATTGTGATATATTCTGCTGACAAAGTGAGTGCAAACTGTGACGCAAATAACTGGCAGCCCCCCTTTTGTGTTGTATGTGATATAGAGTGCCCTGGAGCTGAAAGACTTAGCAGAAAGAGCTGAAAGATTTCTTAACCATGATGCTTATGCTAGCTATATTTTGTTTTAATCTACTAAGGAATTTTGGTGAGTATTGCAATTAGAAGAGGACATGGCACAGTTAATAATTAAAGTATTAATAAAAGCTTATTTTCTTTTTCCACAGCGGCCTCTAACACCAACAATGTTTTGCAAACACCACCTTTCATCAGTAAGAGAGCTGGTGAATCTGTTGTCAGTGAGATCTACTGTAATCACAGTATACCGAATTATGATTGCATTCTCTGGTACAAACAAGACAAAGACAGAGCTATGAAGTTCCTGGGATATCTGAATGTGAACTTCCCAAACCCTGAGGGCGATGTTCTCGGAAAAATCAGCTTTGATGGAAATGGCCGCACACACTCAAGCCTTTCTATTTCTAATCTCTTACTAAATGACAGTGGTGTGTATTTCTGTGCTGCCAGATACCACAGTGCTGCAGAATCCTGTCAAGGCAATACAAAAATTCCCATTTATAATCAAGCTCTTGAACACCTGTTGCAAGCCTCTATCTCAGCCATACTTTAAAAGCACATCAACGGTTTTTTCAATAGTTTTGACCACTAATGACAAGATTCTCATTGAGATTTGTATGAAAAAATATTCTTACCTCTATCAAGGTATGCAGTAGGCCTTTAGAAATGACCAATCAATCAATCAATCAATCAACCAACCGACCAAGCAACCAACTAACCAACTAACCAACCAACCAAAAAACAAATAAATCAATTAATCAAATCCCATATTCATTTATTAAAACTTTTACTTCCTAACAACTGCACTAATTTTTAAAGCTGAAGGGGGAGACAAAGCTCCACAAAAACAATGACATCAACAACAACAAAAAGACTTCCACCTCCATAAATTACACTAACATGGTGATTTACCCTGCTGACAAAGTGAAAGCTG
>JAQMCX010000015.1:4925397-4941842 GCA_029814765.1 Acanthurus leucopareius
GATCACATTTGATGGTGATTTTATGCAGAAATGTGAGAAATTCCAAAAGGTTCAGATACTTTTTCATACCACTGTATCTTCCACTGACAAAAAAGTCTTTATGTTTTCATTAATGATTTTGCTCATCAGAATAAGCCTGGATTAATACTCAATGCCTATTCAACACCTACTAAGTTTATCAACGGATTATTAATTCGTTGATCAAATTACTTATCATTAGCATATGAGATGAAATTTCATAAGGAAGATTCCTTCACATGACCAAAATCTGTCTCCTCCCCTTTAAGCTGATCTCACGTCGTCTGCTCAGTGTGTCAGTAATTGCAGAGACATGGAGGAGGATAAAGGCATCATGATGAGACATTTTGACAGGATCACTCTGCTGCTTCTCTGGCTCTCTTGTAGGTTTCGATAAAAACTGTTGAAGTTACATCTTTTTTAGTGCCATTTCTGTTTTCTCAATGTTTTTCCCTTTATAACAGGTCATTCACTGAGCACTAAAGTCCATCAGACCCCATCATCAATAACAGAAAGTCTTGCAGGCTCAGCAACAATCAGCTGTAACCATTCAGTCAGTAACTACAATGTAATATTGTGGTACCAGCAGCCATCAGATGAATCCAGCCTTAAACTCATCGGATACCTTCAATATACTCAGCAAACTCTTGAGGACCCATCCGGACAGCATTTCAATATGACTGGAGATGGCTCATCGAAATCTCAACTTCATGTACGAAACCTCAGACAGCCAGAACACAGCGGCACGTATTATTGTGCAGCTAGTAGGCACAGTGACTCAGTTTCATTCTCATCCGTACAAAAACCCCCACTGGTAATAAGCCATATAAGCTTATACTGAAAAACAGCACACCTGCATCTAACTGCAGCCAGTGACAGGAAATCGCACTTTTTTTTTGCTGTGTTTATGAACTCTGTTTGATATTGTACAAATCCACCAGTGAAGACATGCGACAGTCCATGATTTCAATCCCTCCCCCTCCTTTACATCCAAGCAGCTTTGGTTTGCAGTTATCACTTCGGTATTTTTTTTTTCCTCTGAGTTACCATCATGATTAGAGTCTTCATGCATTTGGCCACTCTGCCATTCTGTTTAACAGGTAATTACAGTAGTATCCTTACTAATATTTTTTTACAGACATGTATTTTTGTCACTAAAGCTGTTTTTTTGTTGTTTTTTTTAAATCTCTCTTGCAGAACTCTCCAAAAACAGCGCTCATCAGACCCCGACTGAAATTATCAAACTTCCTGGAGAAGAAGTCCTGATGAATTGCAGCCATTCAAACACTAATTTTGACATGATTCAGTGGTACAAACAATCTGCTGAGAAAAATGACATGGCTCTAGTTGGCTTTGCACGATTCTCTTCTTTAAATGTTGAAGATCAATTCAAGACCACTCATAATGTCACTGGGCATGGAAGCAGTCTGTCAGGCCTTCTTATTCCTAAGAGCCGATTAGAAGATAGCGCCGTGTATTTCTGTGCTGCCAGTAAAGCACAGTGCTACACAAAGCCTCCTCCTTCTACAAAAACATTCTCTGATGCAGCCAGTTGCACGTTACACAAATTACCACATGATAAATACCATGAATAAACCACAATGCCGATTGCTGATATCAGACAAGTGATGAACTGCAAGGCAGAAAGATTTTTCTTTTATCCAACAGGGTGCAGTGTTTCTCCACAGACATTTTGACATGATGAATTTTTCTCAGAGAACAACATCACGTGTTACCAAAAATGTACTTTTTCGGTCCACATCAAAGTTTTAATAAGAATGAATTAAATCAAACTGCTAAATAAAAAAATTGTATTAACATGTTTTGAAGTTTAATCTCAATGTTATATGTTTTTCTGTCCTCATACAGATCTTTGACTAACTTCTTCAAATCAGAGTCCATCTGTAAAGAAATATAAGACTGAGAATTTCTAGTGCATTATTGTGGTGCCATCAACCTACAAAAATATCCTCTTGTGCAAATTATCTCAACAAAGGCACCACACCCTATTAGGAAAAGTCATCAAGAAGGATTTGTGAAAAAACACACAATGAAAGGACAGACAGATGTCACATCATAGCCCCATTTAACATTTCTGATTTTACATCAGAGGAGCACAAGCATGCACCACAACCACACACACAAACTAGAGTACTCAAAAACCAGAATTGCAATGTCAGAAAAAAAACCCCCCACAAAATTACTCTATATGTACAATCGCAGTTTAAGAGGGAAAGAGTAGAATGCTATTGTTATTATTAATTTTGCCATTTACTGCTTCTGTGAATTGGAATTGTCTTTTAGGCATACTGATCCATAGTGTGTGGAGGTGATTCACATGTAGTTTTTATTCTCTAGAACAGAAGAAGCATAATGACACCACCCACCTTGATGTTCTGATAGAGGGACTTACTTAGAAAAGGAGGGGGATGATAATATCAATATAGCTGCATGTACAGAGATGAAAACACCAGAAACAGCCCTTAAATTCAGTTGGAAAACACAAAATGATGATCACTGTCTACTGCATAACCGTGAATATAATATTGGTTTCAGGTAATGTAATGAAAATGGTAATGTAATTTCCTTTTTTATAAATAGGTTGCTGTTGCTATTTAAGTGTCAACTATAGGCTCTGATATGTAAATTTAGTTACAAAATGTGAAATGACAAATAGTAAATTTTTTATGATTTTATATTGCATTTTGTTTTATTGATGCTTTTTCCACAGGCTCTTCTCTCAGCGACCAAGTCTACCAGAGTCCAGTCCATTATTACACCAGACTTGAAGAAACAGTTCAAATCAACTGTTCACACAGTATTCAGAGCTATGACCGAATCCTCTGGTACAAGCAATCAAAGAACAGACAGCTACAGCTCCTGGGATACATGCTTGGAGATGCTCCATTTCTAGAGACTGGAGTAGAGGTCAAGCTAAAAGGGAATGCAGAGAAAGACAAGGTGTGCATGTTAACAATCGAGAGACCCGAGTTGGACAGCAGTGCAGTTTACTTCTGTGCTGCTAGTTTACACGGTGCTACGTATCACTGCTCCTCAGCACAAAAACCTCCCATTACATATTTTCATGTCTGTATTAGAGCTCACAACCACTTGCACCTGTAAGGAGCCAGTCCAACCAGTGCTGGTGTTCCCCCGTCATCCAGATCAAATAATATAATGTGAGGTTTCTTACAACAGCTAAGCAACACTCAACCTGCCACATCCTGTTAGAACGGCAGCCTCATATATTCAGAATATGTATCTTATTTTAACAGGATCATTATGATGTCAACTTCTGACATATATCATATCAACCTGCTTGATTTTACAACAGCTGATGACTGTCATTGCCCATCATTTCTGTAAATCATCATCATCAAACGGAGAGGGTGGAAGGTTGTGTTTGTGCTTCTGATAGGAGGGTTTACTCAAAAAAAGGAGGCGTAAATAATCATACCAGCATATACTGCGGTGAAACACAGCACCAATAACTTGACAGATCCTAAATTCAGTCAGAGAAGACATCATGATCATTGTCTTCTGTTTGAGTCTTCATGCTATACTGGTTTCAGGTAATTCAAAGTTTAGCTACTTTGCAAAAAACATGGCTGCCATGGTCGGATAACTTGCACACTGTTTTCTGTGAAGTGTTTTTTTGGATTACAAAAATAGATATTTGTCCAAAACAAGAGATTAAAGAAAATAACTTTAATGCTATCAAATGATTAAAAAATTTAGGCCATTTTTCCTGTAAACTCCTCTTCTCTGCTCTTATTTTTTATATTCATTCACACTCACTCACTCACTCAGCCAATGTATCTGTGACTACATGTGACTTTTTAACAGGTTCCTCTCTGAGCAACAAAGTCCACCAGACTCCAGTTAACATGTACAACAAACCTGAAGAAGCAGCGGAAATCAACTGTTCACACAGTATTCAGGACTATAGCTATATGTTCTGGTATAAGCAGTCAAAGAACAAAGAGATGCAGCTAATAGGATACATGACTGTAAAAAATGGATATTCTGAAGTCGGGCCAGATGTGAAGATAAAAGGAGGTGCAATGAAAGGCCAGACCTGCACATTAATAATGGAAAGACTCAACATGAGCAGCAGTGCAGTGTACTACTGTGCTACCAGTAACACAGTGCTTAGTTTCACTGTTTCTTGAAACAAAAACCTCCTCATGATACAATGTATTCCATTTCTTTGTAAAGCTTACGCCCCCTCACACCTGCATTAACCCGGTGTAACCAATGTTGTCGTCCGTCTCATCCAGATCAGATAATATAATGGGAGGTTCTTTATATTTCCGACAGCAGCCTCAGACATTCAGTATGTCTGAAGTGGCTGCATCTCATGTCAACAGGATCACTATGACAGCTCAGGCTCTTATCACATTCGCAGTCTCGTCACTGTGGCTTCAAGGTACAGGGATAAAAGAATTCATTATTTTCTAACAGCACAAGAGATGTGGAAATTTCCTGTTTAAATTTGGTACATGTACATGTCAAAAAGTGGTATTGATGCTAATGGAGACCTACATTTAGATTAAATTTTGACTTCAATAAGCTTACAATCCTGAAGTAACAGAGAAAAAAAAAAAATTTTTAAATATTAGTTGAAGGCAACATGTTTCAGCCTGAACCATCAAATCAGTGTACACAAAATATTCTCCTCACTAAAAACTGAAATTCACTAAATCTTCAAGTTCAAATTGTATATTTTTAAAAGAACTTTTTATGAAGGAATACAAATTACATTGAATTCTGCATTTTCTCCTCACAGTTCACTGCCAGGATGTGACCCAAAACCCTGAAATCAGCTGGAGTTATGCGTCCAAATCTGCAGAGATGGACTGCAGCCACAAGAAAGATATTAGTCACAACCAGATGTACTGGTTCAGGCAGCGTCCAGGGGAGACCATGACTCTCATTGTTTACACAGTTTTTGAAGGACGGCCAGACTACGGGGGGTTTTCTCAAACAAAGTATTCAGCCAGCAAGGAGAGTGTTGAGAATGGGACTCTTACTGTGAAAGACTTGCACCTTAATGACAGCGGTGTGTATTTTTGTGCTGTCAGTAAACACAGTGATCTGAAAAGCTGAGCAGCTGAACAAAAACTGATTCAAAGTAAATTGTTGAGTATGGAAGAAAACAAATTTGGGTTTTATATCTTTCCAGTAGGTGGAGCTAAAGATTTACATATACTTTTCAGTTCGACACATGCACCGCTATAGAATACAATGCAGCTGGTTCATATTTGAAAGGAGGGCGGTAATTGAGAGTCTACAGTAAGCAGAGCCACTCAGTGCTCTGTTTCCATTCCAGCAAGAAGTCAACATGCCAGCATTAGTCTTTTTATCTTGGCTCATTGGTAATCACTTTTACAATTCACAAACAACATTTCATCTATAGTTTCTATACAGCTGATTCATTCTCTGTCCTCCTAGGTGTTTGTCTGGCTGTTGAAGTCAACCAAACTCCTCCAGATCTCATCAGAAGACCTGGAGACAAAGTACAGCTTGTCTGCACCCATGGAAAGACTGATTACACCTTCATGCAGTGGTATCAGAAATCACCTGGAGACCAAGATCTGAAACGCATTGGACATCTGAATTATGGCACCGCAGAACATGAGAAGCATTTTGAAAAACATTTTAATATCACTGGAGATTTAAGTGGAAGTACAGCAAAGAACGGCTCTCTGTTTATAGTCGACCTAAAGGCACCTGAACACAGTGCAGTTTACTACTGTGCAGCCAGCTATGCACACTGACTGCAGAACCCTTCTCCCCTATACAAAAACTCTGAACCAACTCTTATCTGCATTTACAGGTTTTAAACAATAACCTGAACAGGCTCCTCCCACCCAGCTGCACTTAATTTGATGCCATTATCTCTGTCAGCAACCATACAGTGATGCTATTTAAACTTCACTTCCATTTCCTTTTTTAATCTTCAATCAGCTCAGAAGGCAGGGGATGGAACTTAGGTTAGGTTGATCTGATGGTAGATCTCAGCAACCTGAACTCATAAAACTCCAGGATAGTTTAGACATGTTATTTAATTACGACTGAGGGAGGATTTTTTTTTTGGACTCAAAATGATCTGTTTTCTGGTTTTCTGTTACCTTTCAGGTAATATTTCTAACCAACAATTAGCTCCTATTAAAGTTAATATCTTTTGTTTTAAAATTTAACTATTCATCAAAATTTAAATAAGTTCTTTATGGTCTTTTTTTTGTCCAGGTAGTTGTTTAGGTCTTGAGGTTCATCAGTCTCACTCTGATCTCATCAGCAAACCTGGTGACAAAGTACAGATTTTCTGCAGCCATGATAAAACTGACTACAGGGTGATGCTCTGGTACCAGCAGCCACCTGGAGACACAGCAATGAAACTTATTGGATATTTGTATTCTACAGAAGTCACAAAAGAAGAGCCATATAGAAATGACTTTAACATCACTGGAGATTTAGGAGGGAACACGGCAAAGAATGGCTCTCTTATTATTCAAACTGTACGACAAAAGCAAAGTGCAGTTTACTACTGTGCAGCCAGCTATGCACACTGATTGTGGAGCCCACCTCCTCTATACAAAAACTCTGAAACAACTTTATCAGCATTTACAGGTTTTAAATAATAACCTGAACAGGCTCCTCCCAACCAGCTGCACTTGATTTGATGACATAATCTCTACCAGCCATCATACAGTGATGCTTTTTGAACTTCACTTTCCTTTACTTTTTTAAACTTTGATCAGCTCAGAAACTAGGAGATGGAGCTTCATTGCTCACGGTGACAGTTAGGTTGATCTGATGGTAGATCTCAGCAACCCGAACTCATAAAGCTCTGTGATAGTTTAGACATTTTATTTAATCACTACTGAGTGAGGTTTTTTTTTTGTAGTCAAAATGATCTGTTTTCTGGTTTTCATTTACCTGACAGGTAATATTTCTTTACAACAATTAGCTCCAACTACTATTCATATTGTTTAATTCAAAATGCAATCATTCATCAAAATTTAAATAAGTTCTTTATGGTCTTTTTTTTGTCCAGGTAGTTGTCTCGGTCTTGAGGTTCGTCAGTCTCACTCTGATCTCATCAGCAAACCTGGTGACAAAGTGCAGATTTTCTGCAGCCATAATAAAACTGACTACAGGGTGATGCTCTGGTACCAGCAGCCACCTGGAGACACAGCGATGAAACTCATTGGATATTTGAACTTTAAAGCAGTCACAATGGAAGAGCCATATACAGATGGCTTTAACATTACTGGAGACTTAGGAGGGGATAGAGCAAAGAATGGCTCTCTTATTATCCAATCAGTAGGACAAAAGCAAAGTGCAGTTTACTACTGTGCAGCCAGCTATGCACACTGCTTGTGGAGCCCACCTCCTCTATACAAAAACTCTGAACCAACTTTTATCTGCATTTACGGGTTTAAACAATAACCTGAACAGGCTCCTCCCAACCAGCTGCTCCTGATTTGATGCTATTATCTTTACCAGCCATCATACAGTGATGCTCTTTGAACTTCACTTCCCATTCTTTTTTTACTTCAGTCAGCTCAGAGAGCTGGAGATGGAGCTTCATCGTTCACAGATCTGACCGTAGATCTCAACAACATGATCTCATAAAGCTCTGTGATAGTTTAGTCATGTTATTTAATTACTACTGAGTGACCTTTTTTTTTTTTTGTAGTCAAAATGATCTGTTTTCTGTTACCTGGCAGGTAATACTTCTTAACAGCAATTATCTCCAACTACTATTTATATTGTTTAATTCAAAATGCAATCATTCATCAAAATTTAAATAAGTTCTTTATTGTCTTTTTTTTGTCCAGGTAGTTGTTTAGGTCTTGAGGTTCGTCAATCTCACTCTGATCTCATCAGCAAACCTGGTGACAAAGTACAGATTTTCTGCAGCCATAATAAAACCGACTACAGGGTGATGCTCTGGTACCAGCAACCACCTGGAGACACAGCGATGAAACTCATTGGATTTTTGTATTACACAGATGTCACAATGGAAGAGCCATATACAGATAACTTTAACATCACTGGAGACTTGAGAGGGGATACAGCAAAGAATGGCTCTCTTATTATTCAAACAGTACGACAAAAGCAAAGTGCAGTTTACTACTGTGCAGCAAGAGAAGCACACCAATAAAAAAACCCTTTGGGCTTCACAAAAACTCTGCACATCTTTACTGTGGCTTTGAATAAGACACCGAATAAACTGCTCCCAAACACCTGTCTTTGTGGTTGTATTTTTGTCTAATGCAGTCTTAACATAATCAGTTAAAGCACCTGTTTTTCTATTTAGTTGGTTATTTAAATTAAACTAAAATAGACCCGACAGGACTTAAACACAATGAAATCGGTAAAAATTTAAACATATTCGTGAGGGAATGAGGTGAAAGGAGAAGAGCGTGTAAAGCCACTCCTCCTTTCTTAAACAAGTGCTTCCTACTTAAATGTGACTCAGTTTATTGAGGAGGCACAAACAACACTCTGCAATCACTTACCAATTACTGTGTTCCATTCATGACTTTGGCAGCGCCACATGTCAGATCTCTGCATAATGATTAGGCTTCTATTCTGCTATTTCCTCACAGGTAAAACCTGTCTCGCTCTGATATAAGATGTACTGTCTTATTAATCTTTGTATTTAAAATCAATAACCAAACTCTGCCTACAGTAGGTGTTTCTCTTGGGATTCAGGTCCATCAGTCTCCCTCTGCTCTCATCAGAAAGGCTGGAGATCATGTACAACTTGTCTGCACGCATGAACAATCTGACTACAGAGTGATGATGTGGTACCAGCAGTCACCTGGAGACACGACTTTGAAACTCATTGGCAATGTAGAATTTAATATAATACGCTATGAAGAATTTTATGAAAAACATTTCAATATCACTGGAGATTTAACTGGAGATATGGGAAAGAATGGTTCTCTGTTTATAATGGACCTGCAAGAGTCTGAGCACAGTGCAGTGTACTACTGTGCAGCTCGGTACACACACTGAGGACGATTTCTTTTTTTACCACACAAAAACCAAACAGAATCCTTTTTCAGTTGTGGCTTTGCGTAGTCTTGAAAAGATCTTCACCAGCCAGCTGCAGTCAAGGATTGTGTCATGTGTTTTGGACAGGTGATGGAGTCTGCTCTCTGTATAAACACGTTTGTAGTTTGTTTTCATTTTTAATTAAATAAATCAAAAGACTGCATTTTTTGGGGGGGATTTTCACTAGGGGTTGAGGTCCATCACTCTCTTTATGCTGGTGATGGAGTGCTGTTTTTCTTCACACATGTAGTAGTAGTCACTTGAGGAAAGGACTCTAAAACTCACTGGATATGGATATGAACACTTTAAATTGATGGCGTTGAAGAGTCATTTAGAAACCATTAAAAAATTAACTTGACATCTGGTTGGGGACTAAACAAAAAGTTCCACTTCTCATAACTGATTTAAAAGCACTCAAACTGTAATCGCCCATTGTCATTAAGAAAAACAGTGGTTGCAAAAACTGAAATAAAAAAAGCTTCTTACAATCAATTTATGGTCTGATACATCACTTCCTGCTCCTCCCTCTGATCCACAAAGCCCTGCAGACTCCAGCTGGTGGATCACATTCAACATGACGCCACCTCATCTCATCATATGCATCATCACTTTGTTATGGATTAAAGGTATTGTACTTTTATAAAGCCATGTGATTTGCATTCAATGTGAAATTAAGTTTTTAAAGAATTTTTAAAAGTAAAAGCAATATGGAATATTTATATTCACTGACTTCTGATTTATTATCTCTCACAATCCAAACATACATTATGGTTACTGATCATGTTACATTAGACATTACAGCACTCACTCTAACAATTTCTCTGTCTACAGGAGTTCACCTCAGTAAAGAAAAACAAGTATCTCAGACTCCAACTGAATGTCTGGTTAAACCAAATGGTGAAGTCAACCTGAGCTTAACACATCATATCCAGAACTACGACACTATTCTCTGGTACCAGCGGTCAGCAGGGGACACTTCCCTAAAACTGATCGGCTATATGTATTATAAGACTCCGACGATTGAGACATCATTTGGAAGTCACTTTAATGTGAGTGGAGATGGAGAGAAAAAAGCTTATCTTCACATCCTCAACCTGAGCCATTCCCAACACAGCGGAGAATATTTTGGAGCAGCAAGTATGCACAGTAATAAAGACAGTGACTCTCTCATACAAAAACCTCCATCGGCTGTAGCAGAGATCAGCACACCAACAGGAAACCACTGAAACTATGTGGTACATTAAACCTCTGGGGAAAAAAAAGTCTTCTTATAACTGGTCTGTTAAAACATTTTTTTGTGGGGCAAACATTAATTTAGTAAAAGACAATGATAAAAGACCATGATTAGGGGTACAGGGACATTTACAAAATACAATAATGTTAAATGCAGCATGACACACAAATGCTCAAGAAAATTATTTTAAAAATCAGAATCATGTTCACAGACTGAAAGGTGTATATTAAGTTTGCCTTTAACCTCCGAGTTCTTTACTTTGGCATAGGTAATGTGAAAAGGATGCATTGAGCCATTCAACAGTCATCGGTGGTGTTTTACAACTTCATCATATTGCAGTTTAACCTTTGATTCTGATTTCAGATTTTTTTCAGGACAAATTTTTTTTAAATCAAATTCTACTTTTTCCACAAAACTTGCAGGTACTTTTTTTCTTGACAGTGCTCTTTGTTTTCACACTGTAGACTTCTCAGCTGGTCTGGATCAAAGGAGAAAACAGTATTGTTGTTAAATTGTTATTTGTTGTCAAATAAAAACATTTTCCAAAAGCTGAGGTCGACATTATGCTTGTTTGAAAGGCTGACAAAGTGTAGGTCCCCTTTATCAAGAGCAAAATATACATTTTTATCTGATTATTTATTTATTTGTCTTACTTAACAAACCAATATAAAGAAGTAGTTAAAAATGTTGGTCCTACCCAAGGATCAAACACCCATGTTTGTGTTTGAGACAACTGATCACTGGCAAGTAATAACCATCCTCTCTAAGTGTGTGTGTTTGTTTGTGTGTAAATATGATGAAACTCAGTAAATTGTAATTAAGATTGCAAAATTCAGTACAGATGGTTCTGAAAAAATAATTTAACCGACAGGTGGAGGCACAGCACATGGTATGCAGTTTCTATGGTAAGAATGTGGTGAACAAAACCACACATGCAAACACACACACACACACACACACATACACACACACACACACACACACACCCCCACACACACACACACAGAAATAGCAGCCTACCCCTTCGCCCTAAGGCTGATTTTTCTCAGTGCACAATCTTTCTCACATCAGTGCCTCGCAATGTCTTCATCAATGCAAACCTTTGGTTTTCTCTACATCTGTTTCTATTGTAAGTTCTTCAATGTAATTTATAAAACATTAGTAAGCAATCATCTTGAAACAAACATTTTCTCCTAATATTTTTGTGCATCAGTAACGTTGTCTAAATCTGCTTCCTCTACAGGTCAAGTGAGCGCTATTACCTTTCAGCCATCTCCTGCCCAGATAGTGGAGGAGAAAGCTGAGGTTCACATTGCCTGTAGTCATGATGACAGTAGTCAACCACTAATGCTCTGGTATCAGCAGAGAAAAGACAGTCTGTCTATGACCCTCATTGGGTATGGATACCAAGGAGCTTCCGCAACCTATGAGGGTGAATTTGAAAAACAATTAACGCTGACAAGAGAGGACACTACGAAGGGAACACTGATTATTACCTCAGCAAGCCTGTCACAATCTGCTGTGTATTTCTGCGCTGCCAGTACACAGTGATAAAGTTTAATGCCAACCCCTCACTAAAAACCCTCTTTTTTTTCCTGCAAATGAGATGTGTGCATTTTCACAGGAGGTGGTGTTTATTTTAACGTATCACTGAAGAAGGCTGTGTTTCTCCTGCACAGGCACAAACTTGGACAATGTCTTAAGTAAAGATAGGATTTCTTCTCATCTTATTTACATGTAATGAATTCAGTTACAAAAACAACCATGTAGTTGTGTTTTGATTTAAATAGCAATTATATCAAAGTTTTTTTCTCTGTCCTTTTTTACCATGCTTTTTTGTTCAATTTTTTTTTCTGTCTTCTCTTACAGATCAGGTGAAGTGTGTGACTTTTGATCCATCCCTTCCCAGAATAGTCAGTGACAGTGCCAGGGTAGAGATAAAATGCAGTCACGATGACAGTGCACTATATGTAATGCTTTGGTATCAGCAAAAAGAGGGAGCTTTGATGAGTTTAATTGGATACAGCTACATGGGCAGTGACCCAAACTACGAGAAGCCGTTTGAAGATGGGTTTCAGATTACAAGAAAAGACATGCAAACGGGAGCCTTGATTATTCAGAGTGTGACTCTATCAGACTCTGCTGTGTATTTCTGCGCTGCCAGTACACAGTGATAAAGTTTAATGCCTCCCTCTCACTAAAAACCCTGTCACCTTTTCCTGCAAATGAGATGTGTGCATTTGCACAGGAGGTGGTGTCTATTTGATGCATCACTGGAGAAGGCTGTGTTTCTTCTACACAGGCACAAACTTGGACAATGTCTCCTGTTATGATAGGATTTCTTCTCATCTTGTTTACAGGTATGAATTTAGTTGCAAAACAACCATTTGGTTCGTTTTGATTTTACATAGCAAATACACTGAAATTTTTTTACATGTTTTTGTGTCAACTTTTTTCTGTTTTTTCCTACAGATCAGGTGAAGTGTGTGACATTTAAACCATCTCTTCCAAGGATAGTCAGTGACAGTGCCAAGGTAGAAATTGAATGCAGTCATGATGACAGCAACTTCGACAGAATGCTTTGGTATCAGCAAAAAGAGGGAGGTTTGATGAGCTTAATTGGATACAGCTTAATCAACAATGATCCAAACTATGAGAAGCCGTTTGAAGATCATTTTCAGATTACAAGAAAAGACATGCAAACAGGAGCCTTGATTATTCAGAGTGTGACTCTATCAGACTCGGCTGTGTATTTCTGTGCTGCCAGTACACAGTGATAAAGTTTAATGCCTCCCTCTCACTAAAACCCAGTCATCTTTTCCTGCAAATGAGATGTGTGCATTTGCACAGGAGGTGGTGTCTATTTTAATGTGTCACTGAAGAAGGCTATGTTTCTTCTACACAGGCACAAACTTGGACAATGTCTCCAGTAAAGATAGGATTTCTCCTCATCTTATTTACATGTAATGAATTTAGTTACAAAAACAACCATTTAGTCCTGTTGTGATTTTTCATAGCTGATGTTTTCTAACATGTTTTTGTGTCAACTTTTTCTGTTTTTTTCCTGCAGATCAGGTGAAGTGTGTGACTTTTGAACCATCCCTTCCCAGAGTAATCAATGATGGTGCAAGGGTAAAAATTGAATGCAATCACGATGACAGCAACCTCAACGTAATGCTTTGGTATCAGCAAAAAGAGGGAGCTTTGATGAGCTTAATTGGATACAGCTACATCAGCAGTGAACCAAACTATGAGAAGCAGTTTGAAGATGGGTTTCAGATTACAAGAAAAGACATCAAAACAGGAGCTTTGATTATTCAGAGTGTGACTCTATCAGACTCGGCTGTGTATTTCTGCGCTGCCAGTACACAGTGATGTGGCTTAATATCACCCCATCACTAAAACCCTGTTATCTTTTTCTACGTTGTTCAAGTTCCTGAGAGGCAGGCTGGTGGAAGTAGCATTTAACAGCTACAGTGTAAGTTACTATTCTAACATTAAAAACAGACTGTGATTTTTATTTTCACCTACAGCGGATGAAGATCAAAACACACCCATTTGCTGCAGTGAGCAAATGCTCCAATTTAAAGGAAAGCTGATCACCAACAAAGTGCAACCGCTCTGTACAAGCAAACACCAAGCACAGGCAGGCAAGTCCTCACAGTGATATGGCAAAGCAAAGCAGCAACAGACAACCTACAGGCAAACATGTTGCATAATTGTCCCCAAAAACAATATAGTCACACATAACTTTTCCCATTTTTACCAAATCAACAGCATGAAAGCATCAAAACAGTTCCATACAACTACTAACAGAATAGCTTAGCTACGCAAAGAGTAACAACAATAAATCCAAATTTAAATACTGCGATATACAAAGATGATTAATACATAATAGCAAAACAAAAATTTGAAGCTAAGCCTCCAGCAAGCATATTTACTGTTTATATATTAAGCACAACACAGTAAAGAGGCGTACTACAGAGCAAGATTAATGGGTAAATGAGGCATGTAGAGCCTAAAGACAATGTTTTCACTCACAAAGGTGGTTTTCCTTAACATGGCTGGATCATCATGGTAACTTATTCTGCAAACCTAACCTGGTCCAAAAGAGTCATTATATCCAAATACTTGTGATTTTTTTATTGAAACATCTATTTCATATATTTGTGAAAGCGCCAACCATTATCTCTATATTAGTCAAGAAGAGTGAAGCATTACAACATACAGAAATACAAAACCATCTATCTACATTCAACCTAAAAATACTGAGATGGAATTTTTGCTGCATACTGGACAACCTTAATTTTACTGGTATTATCACAGATAATATGAAATTAATTTCACTTATATTTAGCGAGCTCAAGTGATTAATACATATCATTAATCGGTAGGCTTTGTTAGAGATCAAAAGGTATTTATTGCAATGTTAAAAAAATGCTGAAGCTTAAGAGCTTAACAACAAGCAGTTCCAGGGTTTGAATTAACAGGAGGCATTTAGTCTGCATTACGAGGGTAATTTTTTTTAACAAACTTACATGTATATGTCATTTATTTTCTGTCATTTCTTTAGCAACAATATTCCTACTTCATGTTATTGATACTTATTCACAGAGATCTATCTAGAATGATCTCTTTATCTTGACTGAATGAAGTTAAGTGGCGGACATGTTTCATTTTGTACAAAGAGGTGTGTTTCAAACGTCCTGTTTTTTGAGAAATGCCGCGTTTTAAATAATTTTATATATATATATAATCAAGATACTCATTACTTCTGATAAGAAATTCAGGTTTGTCAAATGAGCTTAATCAAAGATAACCTGGCTACTTCCAGCTTTCTAACTTCCTTAACTTCCTTATAAGAAAACCAAATGCATCAGCCAGCAGCCAAACTTAAATATTAGCTTAACCGTTGACGTTAGCGTAACGGTTGACGTGAACTTAACCGTTGACGTTAGCGTAACGGTTGACGTCAGCTTAACCGTTGACGTTAGCGTAACCGTTAACGTTAGCTTAGCCGCTGACGTTAGCGAAACCGTTAACGTTAGCTTGACGAAACACCAAACACACAATGAATAAAGCTAACACATCGACTCAGACGTTATTGTCTAGAACAAATATAAAAATTTTACCTTGAGGAGATGAAGCTGTGGTTCTCGGCGCTTCCGAAAAGACAAACTCCTTAGAAAAGTCCCAAGAAGCCAAAGGCAGGAAATTTAAACTCCTGTAGTTGACTTTGCTCAGTTGAGTGCAATTTGTGGCCAACCATTGGTGTGACAATAACAAACTAACGGACTCTATCAGCACCCTGGAGACATCATATCTCCTTCATATGGCCTCCTGATGCAACACATTTAGTGTGTTTGCAGTTAGCTTACCTTTACAAAATAAATTAGCTGACTAATTGGAGCTAGTAATATATAATTCATTTGCGAATCTTCAATCAGTCAGGTTGTAGTGCAGGACCTTTTCAGGAATAGTGGGCGGAGCTTTTTAGGGTTCGAACAGACCGCGTGGAACCACGACCAACGTGGTGAACAAACGTTTTAAAAAAAATTTTAAAAAGTGGGGAAAATAGTTAAAATACACTTTTTTTTATCAATTTTATTATACCTGACTTGAAATTAAAAGGAATAAAAACAAAGAGAAAAAAATTAATGACAATATTAAAACTGATTGCTGGAGCTAGAATACACACAAAACACACACAGACACACACACACAAACACACACACCACAATGCAACATTAAAAGCTTTACAGTCAGCTTGAAAGTTCTTATATCAACAGCCATCATTGCACTAAAATAGTCACATTTGCCAACTTTTTGCCTAACTTTAACCGGTTTAACCTCGCAAGTTAGTGGCAGGCGGCAAAATTAAAAGCACGGTTCCCTTAAATAAAAATTAACTGAGAATTTCTCTAAGTTTGAAAATCTTCAGAAACACCTGGGATATTGCAATTGCACAACTCAACAAATATATATAACAAAGATAGCCCATCATAAAAAAATAAAAATAAAAAAAAGATTGGCTGTGAGCAGAGGAAGAACAGGAGGTGTGACCTATAGAGAAGGAGAGATAGTCTTCTATAATAAGTTTGTCAGACCAAAGGAACACACA
>JAQMCX010000015.1:4955958-5022964 GCA_029814765.1 Acanthurus leucopareius
AACGCTGTGTCAGTACGAAGCCTATTTCGGCCAAGGCACAAAACTGACTGTTCTTGGTAAGTAAGACCTCAAAATGTCTTCATGTGAATCCACCTGTGTGAGGAGTAAAACATGTTAAAGTCTAAAGGGTTGGTCATTGAGAGACACAGTTTGTTTTAAACTCAGCAAGTAAAAACACAGTCAGCAGCTGCAGGTTTGTAGTTTAAATCAAAGTAACGCAGCATGTTAGGCTGTTTTTAGCTCTGATCAAGTTCACTGTGACTCTAGTGGTAGTTATGAAGCTTTCTTCGGTGGAGGAACAAAATTAACTGTTTTAGGTAAGAAATAAAATGAATAACTAAGATTGTTGTAATTACAGTGTTTATGATGCAGTTCAGGTTAAGCTTAGCTCAGTGCTTTCTGTCCTTAAAATTAAAGGTTGTCAGTACAAAGTGTTTTCCAGCCAAAGAACAAAACTGACTGTTCTTCATAACAAAAAACCTAACATGGAGGTAATGGGGAGGTTTATATTGCATAAACTTGTAAAAACAGACTGGACTTGATGCTTTTAAGAGAAAGTAAAATTTATTAGAAGAGTAGAAAAGGAGCTGATAAAAGCAGCATGTTGAGTTATTTTGAGCTCTGATGGAGTTCACTGTGACTCTGGTGGTTCTGCTAAAGCTTTCTTTGGTGGAGGAACAAAGTTAACTGTTTTAGGTAAGAAATTGCAAACAGAGAAAAGATTGCAATTGAGTGTTTAAGATGTAAGACAAATGCAGTTAATACAAAGCTTGTTTCAGCCAAGGCACAAAACTGATTGTTCTTTATAACTAACATTAAGTTTGACATAGCTGTAATAAAGAGGTTTGTATTGCATAAGCTTGTAAAAACAGATTAATATTTGATGTTTTATAAGGAAAATTATTTTCATTGCAAAACTAGAGGCAGCATGTTAAGCTATTTTGAGCTCTGATCAAGTTCATTGTGACTAGTGGCTTTGGTGCTGAAGTTTTCTTTGGTGGAGGAACAAAGTTAACTGTTTTAGGTAAGAAATTACATTAAAATGAATAACTAAGATTGTTGTAAATACAGTGTTTATGTTGCAGCTCGGTTAAGTTTAGCTCAGTGCCTTTTTGTCCTTAAAATCAAAGGTTGTCAAAACAAAAAGCTTTTCAGCCATAGAACAAACTAAATGTTCTTTAGAAAAAGATAAAGCTTAATATGGAGGCAATAGAGAAGTTTATATTGTATAAACTTGTAAAAACAGACTGGACTTGATGCTTTTAAGGGAAAGTAAAGTAAGTAAAGTGAAGCAGCTTGTTGAGTTATTTTGAGCTCTGATCGAGTTCACTGTGACTCTGGTGGTGGTGGTGGTGAAGCTTTCTTTGGAGGAGGAACAAAATTAACTGTTTTAGGTAAGAAATCACACAAATGACTGAAAGAGGTGTAATTGAACTGTTTATGTTAGATTAAATGCTGTCAGTACATAAAGTATTAAAGCCAAAGAGTAAATATGACTGTTCATAAATAACATTAAGTTTAACATAGTAGTAATAGAGAGGTTTGTATTGCATAAGCTTATAAAAACAGACTAGAATTTGATGCTTTACAAGAAATATTTAATTTATTATTAAACTAAAGAAGAAACAAAGTAAAGCAGCATGTTAGGCTGTTTTGAGGTCTGATCAAGTTCACTGTGACTCTGGTAGTGGTAGTATACCTTACTTTGGCGGAGGAACCAAGTTAACTGTTTTAGGTAAGAAATAATTTAAATATCATTGAATATTGTTTAGTTTTGATTTGTAGAAATTACTGTGATACTATAAAGTTGCAACAGACTAATGTTTTACCCATTATTAGATCAAACTGTCATAAATTACTTCTAAGTGGTAAAGATACAGAGAGGCAGAAGGAAGAGTTATTGTCACAGTTGAAAGTCTCTGTGCTCCTACAACGAGGCTTATTTTGGAGCTGGAACCAAACTCACTGTTTTAGGTAAGAAAATCCACAAGAAAACAATCTGACATGAATAATTTACAGCTTGATTGCAATTTGTGAGTGAGACAGGAGAGTTCAGTGTGGAAAATAGACCTTTAGACATTTATTTGGTGCTTGAGAACGATTTATTCCGTTTTAAGAACATTCAAAAGAGGTAACAGCAAAGTTTTTGCTGATGATCAAGTGTTGTCTGTGTCCTCCAGTAGAAGTTGTGCTGCTATTAATCAATTGGCTTTGAGCCCAGGTTATTAATGTCATAGCGAGTTCTTATCAGCTCTATGAAACGCTGTGAGTTCACTGTCAGAAGCTTACTTTGGAGCTGGAACCAAACTCACTGTTTTAGGTAAGAGAGTTAAAAATATGACATATACCTACACAGAACATCAAAGGATATTGCAAACATGAATACTGGAAAGTTAAAGTTATGCTTGTCAATCTTTTGCTCTTGAATAGACATTAAATCAGCAGATTTTGTTACTGTAACTTGGTAAAAGTGTTTCCGTTGAAGTTTCGTGTGCAGTCAAAGGTGTTGAGTTTATCTGGAAAAAGAGCACAAAGACAGTCTACAGCTGTCAGTGCTGAACGGTTGAACAGTTTTTTCTGAAGCCTTGTATCAGTGTGAACAACTACGACCCTGCTTACTTTGGCAGTGGCACCAGACTGACAGTGTTGGGTAAGAACATTACACAGTAATGTTTGTCCTGTGACTTTCTTTTTATTTAAATCTGAGAAATATTGAGTTTTCTCAATGAGTATAAAGTTGTAAAATAAAAACCTGTTGTTTTAATGCATTGTGAAACTACAAAAGAAAATGTAAAAAATGTTAAAATCTTGCTAAATCTTTCTGTTTTATGGTAAAAGTTTGAGTGTGGTGTGAAAACCAGGTTTCAAGCTGTGAAAGTGCTTATTTGCACATTGTAAGTTTCCAAACAAGTGGCAAAATTTTCTAATTTCCATTATACAATGAAGGACAAAAGTCTATTTAAATTACATTAATAAGTCTGTAGGTTGGATTCTTGTGACTTACTGATTGTTTTTTGCTGGTACAGATGTGTGAAAAACTCACAAAGGCAGTGAGAATAAGTTAGGTGTTAATTCAGAGACTGTAGATCTTTGCCAGTTTTTAACATGTGAGTTAGTGGTGTGCTCCAACACTTATCCTGCTGAATTTGGTGAAGGAACCAGGCTAACAGTTCTTGGTAAGATCGCTGTGAAAAAGCAGCTCTGCAGCTTGAAATGATCATGTTTTACTCAGTGTTAATCATTCAGAGTGAAAAAGTTCTTTCTTTTTATAACCCTGATGTTTCTGTCTAAATTGTGCTTTTAAATTTGCACATCATTGGATTTAGGTATTATACATTGGTTTGCTGTAGATCTGCTGTGTTTTAATTTACTGATTTATGTCCTTTGTCGTTTCAGAAGAAGGCATTGAAGTTACCAAACCGACAGTGAAAGTGCTTCCACCCTCGAAAAAAGAGTGCAAAGGCAAAGACAACAAAAGGAAGAAGACCTTAGTTTGTGTGGCCAGTGAATTCTACCCAGACCATGTCAGTATAACCTGGCAGATCAATGGGGAAAAGGTTTCCAAAGGTGTGGCGACCGACAACGCTGCCCTGCAGCTGTCGACAAAAAAATACAAAATCACCAGCAGGCTGAGAGTCCCAGCAAAGGAATGGTTCACACCTGGAAAAGAATTCGAATGCATTGTCAAGTTCTACAATAGGACAGAATATAAGGAATATTCAAACTCAACCTTTGGTGTAAAAGGTATGTTCATTTGGGATTTGAAATGACTTGATGTTTTTGCCATTGGAAACCCATGTAATGATCATCTGTTCTTTTCTTTTCCATTTCTTAGCTGAGGATACAGGATCTAGCATGACGAGAGGTAAATATATGATTCTGTGTTTCTGTGCAGCTTAGTGCAATTTTTCTAACAGTAAAGTTTTAGAAAAACACTCATGGTAGTGAAATATGAGCAAACCAAGAGCTGTTTCACAAACTGCTCTGGATAAATGTCTGTCACTCATCAGAACGTCTGTACTTTCTGCAGAGAAATTTCTAAAGATCACACAGATGGGCAAACTCTCCTACGGTGTTTTCATTGCCAAGAGCAGCTTGTACGGAGTTTTCGTTGCATTCTTGGTGTGGAGGCTTCAGGTTCGTTCTGCACATTACAGCATGTGATTTTCTCTGCTGTTTGTCCATGTGACTCACTGCAAAAAACCCCCCAAAAAAACAGTCTTTGTCCATTTGACCGTATAAATGAACACAAAAGAGCTCTTGACATTGAGACGTTGTGTCCTGTTTGTTTGTTTCAGGGTTCAAAGCGGAACAGATGAGAGTCAAACTGACACCGGAACTCACGAATTCTGTCAGTGTTGGTTTTTGTAAATACATTTAAGTTTAATTTCAACAGCTTTGTTTGATGCATGATTTGCATGTACTGCTTGATAAGATTATCAAATTTAACTAAAACAAATGATTAGTTCTGTGCAAATTCTTATTTTAACCGCAAAGCTAGTGTCACATTTTTATAATTACTTAAAACGATCATTCTGTGTGTTTGTAAGTCTGATTTTTTCCCTTATTTTTTTGCTCAATAAAAGCATTTCAAATTATTTTGTCAATCATGTTCTTTTATTTATTTATTTTTTTAGAAAAAACTCATATTGACTCTCACATGTATTTTTAGATGCTCACTGTAATAATAACTATCTGTTTGTGGTTTGCTTAACAAACCACAAACAAAACAAACAAAAATTTTAACAAAAAGTCTTAAAAGTATTTCAGAGAATTTTGACCATCAGGTGCCTACATTTTTTTTTTATACAACTAAACTTCATTTCAGGGCACAAAGTTAATTTTTCTATTCAATAGTAAATTCAGGTATGGAAGAAGTGCACAGATATATTATATTTGACTGTTGCTGTAGTTGGCTTATTTTTTGAGACAGAAACTCTTTTTTTTCGCCTCCACACGGTTTTATGGAACATCTCAGCTCAGAAAAAATAGGCTCAGTCTGATTTGAACAAGTTTTTCCAGTAAGCAAACTGAAGAAGTGTTGAAGTTTTCCAGTGACATTTGATTTTTTTACATAAAATTCCATCAACTAATCATTACTGAAACGTTCTTTTGAAGAACACATTTTATCTGATTAACTTGGGTTTCTTTAAGTCATATCTACTTTTTCCACTTTGCTCATATGAAAAGCAGCATTTACACTCTACATGTTCTTTAAAAAGGAATTCTCACTCTAGTTTCAGCAGCAAATGAGTAAATGCGAGAGTGAGTCGACCACACAGCAACAGGAAATCAACGTTCTCGTCTGTTTTGAGAAGAAGGTCAAAGCTGTTGTTGGTGAGGGAGGCTTGAAACCCTGCAGAGGAGCAGAGGAGAGGATGTGGTCAGAGAGCAGCCTGCAGATCTTTCTCTGTGCTGAGAAATGATGAAGGTGCAACCTTCCACTTCACCACAATCTCCTGTTGCACCTGCACCTCTGCACAAAACCCCACGCAGTGCACATCTCTGAGCAAACAGCTGGGGAAACTTTTTATATCTGTGTCAACTGAAGCTGCACAATGAGCACAACTGTGTGATATATATATTACACTTTTTTTTTTTTGAAGGCAACAACAACTTTATATTCTGTCACAGATATCAAAACATTATTTGGTAGAATTTATGCAACTACAAACAGTTAATTTAATGATTCTGTACAAGTCTTCTGTTGTATTGTTGTCTCAGCGCTTTCATGTGAACGTTTATACTGACTGAACCAAAGTTTAAGACATTTACTGAACACTTCATGCATTGAGGTGTAAAAAGCATTACAACATCCTTAAAGTACCAAAAGTAAAGAGACTCGTAAAAAAAAAGAGTCAATTTCAAAATATTTTACCTTTATATGGTAATATAATTATGGGTCTTTTTTTAATGACTATCTTCTTTGTTGCCGTCAGATATGGAAGAAGTATCATAATCATACCAAAGCAGCAGTGCCACAGGGCAGAAATACTCTACAGTACTCTATTACTAGTAAAAAAAATGTACTTTCTTGTAAAATTACAAAAGTTTTGGATTAAAAATAAACTGTATTATGCAGATTAGTGTGTAAAAAGTTCAACATTTGCTGATTAAAATGTAGGGATGAGGCCTATAAAGCAGCAGAAAATGGAAATACTGAAAAAATAGTATTTGTCTCAGGAAAGACAATTCCTCAAAGTTGTACATAACTGGAATTATATGTATTTATATTAAACATCTTATTATTTAAGTAAGATCCTTTTCAAATGAATGTTAAACTTCTGTCTGTGTTTTTATCTGCTTTTCTTACCAATTAATTCATGACATCTAAGTGAAATTAAAAATGTTTGATTTGTCTTTATAAACAAATTTCTTCTCCGTTTTAAAGCAGATTTTCTATTTTTACCTCCAACAGAAGGTATGTTTTTTTCTTTGTATATAAATGTTGTATTTGGTCCTCAGAGGGTTAAGTACAGCACTAGAGTAAAAGTACTTCATTAATTTCCGCAACTGCTCATCAAGCTATATTTACGTTCAGATGAGCGTTGACCCCAGAGGGACTCAAACTGAAGAAACACTTTCTGCATCAGTTTCTTTGGAAAACATGTTTGTGTTTTCTGGAGTCACAAAAACAGGAAACACCGTCTGTGATGCTGAAACAGAGACATGATGTCTGACATCTGTGGACGAGTTCATCTCCTCCTGATCTTTAGATGATCATCTCTGTTTGTAAGGAAACAGGAAACAGAATTTGTGTCTCTCTTAAAGCTCATGTAGTTATTTTAAACCCACACATGAAGCCACATTTGTGCCAAACTTTTGACTTTTCTAAACTTAAATTAAAATGCATCTTTACAACCTAAAAGATATTTTTTGCAATTTTTTGTCAACTAACAGGATTGTGTGCTGTAAAAAGTAGTATTTTCACTTTTTTTAAACAGATCACATTAATAATTTGCAGCTTGAGACAGTAAATGCTCCCTGTAAAACTAAGAGTTTCATATGGGAATTTTGTGTTGCAACATGTGAACTTACTGTGGTTTTGTGCTTGTCGGCTCAACATGAACACACCACAAACTGCACTGAGCTGAACCTGCAGAGTTCAGGAGGAAACATCAGATCAACAACCTGGAGCCCCCAGTTTTATATGTAACGTGTTTTAAATATTCAATAACTGGGTTAACAAACAATATGCAGCAGTGCCAAAAAGATCTGTATTTAATCAGCAGAGATGACCAACCTTAATGAGACTAAACAGACAAACAGGGTGCAGGGCAAACTGGAAAAAGAGTCAGAAAAAAGATCAGCACATTGTGTTAACAGCTCCAACAAATCTTTAACTGAGCAATGTTTTGATCTACATGAGGTTTTCTTCAGATGCTGTCAAATCACGGTCACAGTGCAGAGAGCAAGAAACATAAAGACAAAAACAAACTCATTGCACAGGTGAATCTGATCTGTGTGATTGGAGGTCAATAATATCAAGCTGGGCCAACAAACAACATGTGCTCTGATGTTCAAGCTGCTCTGTAGCGCCTCCCACAGGGTAGAAGTTGAAATAGGTTCCCTGATTCTGAATGTTGTATATTCAGAATTTAGGGCTGTTGTTTAAATATATACACAATTGTAATTTATACAATATTGAAATGATGCTGAAGTCGAGTCATGTCTAAGTATTTAAAATTAAATTAAATATTATTTAAATATTAATTAGACAATAATCTTCATAAGGTGGCATTTTCCATCAACACATATAAACTTTTCATAGATAACAGCCTAAAACCTTTGAAAAATAAAAGGTGTTCATATAACAATGAGTGTAACACATCACACGTCCATACATGAGACTTCAGCAGCCCAATTCATGCTAATACGAAAATATTGGTGGCAAAATCCATATAATTATATTAAAGTTAAACTGTGAACATAGCCCTGTGGTGTGAATTCAAACCATTAAATATCAGCCTGATATTACATTAAGGAATGTCATGTAACCTAAGAGATATGAATTATTTATTTGAAATTATCAGTCAACACATCTGGGCAAATACAAACAGAGAAAAAGTTCTACCCCAATGTGAAGAACGAGGCATGTGTCATCTTAAATGCCCTCTTGTGGTAAAAAAAGGAACATCAAGTCCAACAGGATTCACTCACTCAAACCACCAGGAGTTCATATCAAAATATTACTTTATTTCCAAATAATTACATAAAAATAAACAATGCAAAGAGTAAATACAACCCTTTATCAGTGGAATGTTAAAATATAGATTAAGAAGCGCAGTGGTCAGCAGGGTACAGCAGAGACGGAGTAATTCACAAATTCAATAATGACCTGAAAGAAAAATCATCATAGTTCTCTAGAAAACAGAGAACATGTACAGTAGGTCCAGTGAGTAAATAACTTATTGCAAAGATGTGGCAGAAGACAGAAACCACAGCAGAAGTCTGACATTCAACAGACGTTACAGGTTTACATGATACTTTTCTTTACTTTTTATCATTATTATTATTTAACGTTTCCATATTCAGTGTTTAATGCAGCAGTGTGCAAACAGACTCCCTGAACAAAGCGTTTACAGCCTGCAAACTCCTGGTTCGCAGCATCTACATCTACAGAAATCAGTCCCTTTTTTGTTTTTCATTGCATTCTTGAAGTGATGATACTGCACAACCTGCTCACAAATGAGTATTTTCAGTCATTTTGGCGATTGCAGAAGTTCAGTGTTGGAAGATTTACAAAATGCACTCCTCCGAAAAAAACAGCTTTGATGTTTCAAACGCTGCCCCCCTCCCAGAGTTTTAAAACCCCTCGGAGGCTTCAGCCCAGCCGACCGAACCTGTCGTTCCTCTGCGAATGCCTGGTGCAGCTGGCACAGCAGAAACTGGAGTAGTACGAGTTGGAGCAGAGTCGGGCATAAACTATGAGCTCGCAGTTTGCAAGCTCGGGCTGGTCCGCACATTCTGGCGGCACATTGACACCTGAAACAGCAGAGTTGAAAGATGGTTGCATTAAGAGTCGTTTTTATGCCTCATTAATTCAGTTCAATGCCCAGAACTTTGCGTGGTTTTCTGTGATGCAAATTAATCTTAAAATGACTGAATCAGACCATCAGTAACATTAAATTACAAGTAAAGTCAGTGACACTTTTTTGTGTTAAAAACTACAAACAATTTTACAACAATTTTATTTTACCAGTGTTTCTCTCCTGTAATTCAAAGCTGATATTCTTTCCACTTTCCAATTAATAATGATTTATTTTTTATTGCTTATGTATGACCTGCAAGCAAGTGAGCACTTTCAAATATGTAGAATAAAATTTGTGGCGCTGTAAACATCTTTGGTTTGTAGAAACATATGATGCAAACTTTTCTTTGCAATGAGCGAGCTGCACTTTTTGAAATCATGAATTCAACTTTGTTCTGTTTAAGTGTTTAGTGACTTTTTCTTTCTTGTATTTCATTGTAATTTCATATCATATAGACATTGTAGAGTTGATCTCTTTTGTACAAAATATTTCGAATTGCTTTTTAAATAAACCTGATTTCTCCCTGTGCTGGCTTTGCTGTTTTCAAAGTAGCTTCCACAAAACTGAAACTTCGTATTTCTGATGTTAAAATCAGATTTCAAACTGACCCCTGAGAGAAGTATGCATCTGTAAGTCTGGTTATAAACAATGAACCTTTTTAAATGTGCACTTTGTTGTTTACATGTTCTGTTCTCACCTTGTTGTGAGTCTTTGGTGACTCGGACTTCAGCCGTGGCGCTTACAGAGTAGATGCCAGTGTAAGCATTGCAGGTGTAAGTTCCCTCGTCTGAAGGCTTCACGTTGTTCAGGACCAGGCTGCCGTCAGCAGACGTCAGGATGTTACGACCATCTGGACGCACCGGGACACCGTTTCTGTGGAGAAAGAGGAGGAAGTGAAAAGTTCGGTGAATCATATTTCACTCCTGTTTCACTAAAAGATGCTGGAGTTCCTACTACTACTGCTATAAAAGTCATATTTCCTTCAATGCGCAACACTTTTTAATCTGTGACACTTTAACAGTTAAATATCTGACTCTGAAACCTGACTTCAAGTGCAGTTTCTTGCTTTGATTGTTGTTTTTGGTCTCAAATATGAAGCATCAGCTGTTCGTTATGTCTGGAAAATGCTTGAACTTGATAATATCAGTCTCTACCTGGACCAGCCAATGTTGACGTTGTCTCCTGACACCACACAGGGAAGCACAGCTGTGCTGCCTTCAGACACCTGGATGTTGTTAGGAGCTGTGGTGATCTTCAGGTCAGCTGGGAAACAAAAACAAGAACAAAACGGTGATTTTTTAAACCTTAAAGTCCTTACACCTTCATCTGATTAAGCTCATACTGAATCCTTCTGGATTTCCCTCAGAGGAAATTTTTAAGACATTCAGATATACTGACATCTGCTGGTGATTTACTGACATTGCAACATTAAGAAAAGTCTTGTGTAATTGATGGATGCACAGTAGGCCTGCAGATGAGTATGTGAAAATCTGCATGTTCTGTATTTAGCTTGAAGGCAAATGCATATATTAAACTCACCCTGGACTCTGAGCTGCAGCTGCTGCTGCTCCAGCTGCTGCTGACTGGAGGCTGTGCACGTGTAAACACCTGAGTCCTCAGACTTCAGAGAGCCGATGATCAGCGTGCCATCTGAATGCTGAGTGAACCTGCAACACAGCAGTGCTCAGTGTTCAGATACTTTACTTAACACACTGAAAATACACCACAGGTTCAAGCTCTGACTCTTAGTATTAAAAATTACAACTTATAACTTTAACTTTTCTAGTTACAGCAGAATTTCCTTGTCTAATAGATACCTAGAACATCACAAAAATCCATTTTTTTTTTCTCTTGTCTTAACATTTCCTTCACAATAAGACATACTGAGCATTAATCACCAGAAGCGTAGGTTAATCACCTGGAATTACTGACGATTTGTCCCTCTTTAGTCCACTGAATGTTTACGGACTGAAGCGCTGAGGGGGGGACGATCTTGCAGGGCAGTTGGGCAGTTTGTCCTGATCGCATTTCCAGCAAAGATGAGCTTGACTGCTCGATACTGAACCTGAGAGGAAAGACAAGAACAGAGAGCTGATGTCAGTAACTGTCTCATCATTTTCAGTTTCAGAGAGGACATTTGAAAGACATCGAAATGTTAAGGTTCACTGATCATCAGGTGTTTGGGGTCTTAAATCTTAATTATCCTTAAAATTTTTGTAAAAAATGTATTTTTGTGAGAGATTGTTCTTACCGTGGAACAGGACCATCTCTGGGCAGCGAGGTAGGAGTCATCTGAGACGATCCCTCTATGAGACACACAGGATCGGGTTAATAATTATGTCATTATTCACTCAGATTATGTCACATTAAGCTCTTCAAAGTCAGCATGTCCTCACACAAGCTATGAAAACAGGGCTTTGCCCAAATTCTCCAGACAGACTAAAAAGGGTAAATCCTCTGGAAACCGCAGACATCTGAACTAAATCTCCTTTATTTTAATCTAAGACACAAAAGTCTATGTCACCGTTGTGCTCTCAAAGAAAAGTCAGAAAATTACTGAAGTCAGTGGGATTCATCCTCTGAGGAACATGAATGTCTGCAAAAGTTTCATGACATTCAGTCTTTGCTGATACAAGTTCCCATTGTTTTAAAGCTAAGCCACTAGCACGGCTAAAGACCTCAATCAGAGACTTTAAAGCAAAAAAATAAACAGAATCACCCAAAAAAAACCCAAATTATACTAAACTAATAAGCAAGGCCTCTTTTAGCAAATGAGATAGTTTTAAACAGATGCTGCTTCATTACCTGTGACAGACAGATAAATGTAGCGATGGTCTCTCTCCTGAACACGAGTGGCGACGCACAAGAACCAACCAGAGTCCGACTTGGTGAGAGGACCTACCAATAGGGATCCGTTGGGCTGCTGGTGATGCCTGAAGAAAATTAATGCAAAGAGATAGAGAGTAAACACAAACATTGACAGCAAGCACAATGTGTGTATGTGTGTGTGTGTGTGAGTGTGTTTCCACTGACCTGTGTGTAGACAGAGCAATGCCGTCTCTTCTCCACTCAACAATAACAGTGGAGGACGGAGGTGGACTGACTCTGCAGGGCAGCACAACCGTCTGTCCGACCAAAGCTTCCACGGTGGAGGGGTCGGTCTTATCGATGGTCACTCCTCCGAGGGTCAGACTGAGGAAACAGGAGGGGACACGAGGATAGAAGGAAGAAAGGAAAGAGGGGGTAAAGAAGGAAGGATGTTCAGGAGAAAGTTTGAAAACAAAGAGAGAGAAGAAGGGAGGAAGAAAATGAAACAGTCACTTTATGCTGTACTGTTGGTACTTTGATTAGTCGTCACCAAAGCAAGCATAAAGATCGCCCACAACCTGGCATCAGGAGTTCATCAGAGGAAGCTCAGAGGGAAAAAAGACAAAAAAGAACCCAGCTTGGGAGAAAAAGTGACCCATGCAACATTTAAAGTGACAGGACAAACAGTGAAACCTTCACCAACACAACAACAAAATTCAGTGTGTTACAAATTGACAAATGTTAAAAAAAAAAGGTGATGTCAACACACAGTGACGAAGGACAGTTATCCTTACACCAGAAAAAACCTCAAAGTTATTCCCCAGCAAGAAGCGTTGTCCCCAAAAAAGAAAAAGCTAAAACCCGTGATGAAGCTAAAACACACAGCTGAGGTGAGGAGAGACGTGGGGTTTAGTGACAACACACATACAACGACAGATGAAGCATCACAGCAGGACCTTTATTAGTTTGATCTGATGACATCAAAGTGACAACACAGAGCCGAGAGGCGGTGGCGGGTGACACAGTGAGGTAGCAGGCAAAAAAAATAAAATAAGCACAAGACGACTAACATTGAACTCTGAGAGAGACAGCGAAAAAAAAAAAAAAAAGTCCCAGGAGCCTTAAACATTAGAGCTGTCCATTGAGGGTCGCCGTGAAGTTCTCCACACATTTGGTTTAAAGTAAAGGAAGGAAACAAGCTGCTGCTACTTAAGATAAGCGTGAGAATCTGTGGAGCAGGACGTACAGTGGCATGGCGGTGGCGTATTTCACAAAGGAAAGGTTTGGATTATAACAGCACCACAAGAATGAAGTGAGCCTACAGACTGTAAGGAGCATTTTGCATAAAACAAAACACAACACATGAAATATTCTGTCGCACAGATAATTAAAATGGAAATTGCTGTTTAATCTTAAAATTTAGTAACTTAGCACCAAACCTTTTTGACTGCCTGCTCTGGTTTAAAGTTACTAAATTACAGTTATAACTACTAACACTTCTGCATCACTGCAGCAAGGTGAGAAATTAAACCACCAGAGGGCAGCAAAAACAAAACTTCAAGGGGTGTTCAGTATTGTGTTAAGTTAGCTAATTTTGTCCCACAAGCCTGGAAAAGATTAAACTGACTATTGACTTTGTCTTCATTTTCATGTCTGATGCATTTTACAAGTATAGATGCTTAATTATTAATCGAGAAGTATTACTCAAGACTTAAAAAAAAAAACGTGCAAACTGTGTAAACTTTTATCCTTCACTTTTTAACTTATTGTTGTCTTATTGTGCTTACTTCTGGATCTGCTGTATATAAACTTGTTGTTGTTCTCATGGTACCGTAATACTCAGAATAAAAGTACACATTACAAAACGATAAACAACCTTAACATCAACTTCATCATCATATTTTGGGGCGAAAGTGAATGATGCACACGGTTTGTCTGTGGATGTTGTTTTAATCTCCATCAGCTCACTCTTTGGCCCCACTCATGGGGGCCCCCTTCAGGTCAGAGGAGGCGGACCTGTGGTACAGAGTGAGCTTTTTGTTGTGCACCCTGGGTCTTCAGGGTCTTACCTCGCTGCTGGACCACTGTGCTGTGCAGCAGTAGCGGAGGCAGGCCGGCGGGCGCTCATACGGACTCTGGCACTGTGGGCGTGTCTGGCAGCACTTGTGGCCTGTCTGACTGTGTTGCCGGTTGAGCTTCCCTGTACTGTGAAAACAGTCCCCCTGCTGTGTGGGTCTCCACCGGTTGCTCTTCCAGAGGTGGATCCACGTGCTCTGGCGCCGCCTCCTCCTCCAGTTGTGGTTCTTCTTGGGGTAGATTCACTTCTTGAGGATGGCTGTTCAACACGAGCGACCGACCCTGGGCCCTGCTGGCCCGGAGCAGATTGCTCACATGCCCTCTGACACTCAGCCAGCGTCAGGAAGTTGTTGTTGTTGCCGTGGCAACTTCCATACCAGAACTGCTTACACTTGGAGGTGATGACGTCGAAGTGGTAGCGTGAAATCCAGCTGGAGCAGGAGCCGGCAGCACGAGGCAGGGAGCAGATTGAGCGCTCTACTGCAGAGAAGTTAAAGAACAGAAAGTTACTGACATTCAGCCTCCAGGCAATGAAGGTTTTTCAATTATATCTCACCTTTTTAATTAATAGACATCATATTCTGATGAAGACTTCAAGAGTCGTGTTTACACTGGACAAACTCACTGAATTCATGCTAGCTGATGACCCACAAATAGTTAAACCTTTTCTTCAGATATGGGCATTAAAGAACACAAAGCCGGATGTTGATATGTAAAAATGTATTTCAAGCTTCTTATTTTCTTACTCTGGTTTGGTGGGTCTGGGCAGGCCTCTCCGTTGGGTCCACCTGCAGGTGTGGTGCGGTCAAAACAGCACCCGTAGGTGGTGAGACGGCACTGTACTGCATTCTCAGTGGGAAGAGTAAAAACAGCCTGAGAAGACAGGAAAAGATAGGTTAGAAGAAACAGAAATGAAGAAAAGAAACATTTAACAAGTTTGAACACATTTTGTTTAATGTTCTGTTGTAGTTTTTGTCATATATGTTAATTTTTTATGTGTCATTGATGTGATTTTGCTTGGACTGGCTGTGGTTCCAGTTTTTTTGTCTTCAGTGCTTTTCCCTTTACTGCCATACAAAAATGTCAATGCCCATGAAACATTTACATATAATTAATATTATTTCACTGACTTTTCTGATGACTGTTTCTTTCGAGCAAACACAAGAAGTATCACCAGTTACTTATTATATAAACATACAGTAAAAAAGTTTGTCATTGCCAGCAAATGTGTGAAAAAAAATGTAAGAATTTCATATATTTTTGCTTACAGTGGTGGTAGGGGCCACATACTCCACGCAGCCCTCCCTGTTGGGGCCCTGAGCAGTCGTCACTCCGTCCTGACAGCAGCCATAGCTGACACACGGAGTACAAAGAAGGAGGTTACAAACACAGTACGTTTTGTACTGTAAGCTCGAGCCAAAAATGTCAAAAATGTGCAACTTTGACATTTCCACAAAAACCTCAGTGTGGCCACTGAGTGGTAGCTGTGGTAGCTTCATGAGTCATGCCAAACAACTTCGGTCCGGATCGGCCACACAGTCATAAAAAATACAACCTAGACAAAAACATTTAAAAAGACTCCATGTGTAACTTAAACCACAGCGTAATGAAAGGTTGGATACCTGGACCGAATGCAGGATGGCTGGACAGCAGTGGAAGTCGAGCCCCTTGGGCATCCCAGACCCCTAGGGCCCCCGGCAGCAGTGCGTCCATCTGGGCAGCAGCCATAATAGGACTGGCTGCAGTGGACAGCAGGGGCGGAGCCGTGAGGGTCGTAGACTGTGTTCGTCTGGGTCGGATCACTCCCAGACCCCTGGGCTAAGATGAAACCAAGCGTAGGGAGCGTTCACATATGTAAAATAGACCTGACAGTTCGTGGTGTTTTAAATTGGCAAGGCTACACAAAGCAGAGGAGAAGTTCATGCATGGCTTTAGAAATTTGCAATGGAGTCTAATGTATTGCACTTGAGGCCACACAGACTTCACAGGAAGCTGAAACACAAAAGAATGCAACTAAAAAAAGAACTGTGACAAAATGCACATATATATATTTACAATTTTATGACCGAACATTTTAATTCCCTACGAATTTGATAATAGATAAGAATGACTTGGGACGAGGTGTTCCAGCGATCAGACTACTAAATTTCAAAGGAAATGAACACATGCAAGACCTCAAACTTGAAATTCCTGACCACTGGGACAGTGCTGCAGAATGCCACAACATGCCAAAAACACCACAGCCAGCACTTGCACACTTCAGTGCATTCGAAGTATTTTAATCAGGCTAACAGTGTCCATGGACCCCTGAAAACATGTCAATCAGGCCTAGATAATTAGTGCTGGGACAGGAGGCTGGATGGGGAAAAGGGAGGGCAGATGGGCACAAAGTGACAGGAGTTACATCAGCAGAGAGAAGGGGGGTGCAGGGGAACTGAAGGGTAGAAATTATTATGGTGCCATCACATCTAGAGTTTGCTAAATGTGGTTCAAACTAAATTGAAATATTTTTAATATGTTATTACATACATACATTACTACATTGTCATATGAGGGGCTTTTGTAATGTGTAATTTCTAATGTTCAAAAGAGCGTGCATAAAAGGAGCTAGCAAAGAAAGACAAAGAGCTAACAAAAAGAGCAAGTGAGGGCAAACAGAATTAGATAAATAAAACAGGAAAAGAAGCTAGCTTAAGAAGTAAAGAGCTGCAAAAACGCAAAGACCTAACAAAAATAGAGCTAGCTGAAATCACAAGAGCTAGCAAAAAAGAGCTAGATGAAAAAGGACAAAGAGCTAGCAAAAAAGCATTAGCAAAAACATAGAACAAGAATAAAAAAAACTAGTGAAGATGCAAAGAGCTAATAAAGAAAGGAAGAGAGATAGAAAAAAAGAAAATGCAAACATAAAACACAAAGCTAGGCAAAAAGAATAAGTGCTAGCAAAAGTTATACACTAGCGACAAAAAGAGTTACCAAAAAATGCTAGCGTAAGAGACTAAGTGATAGCAAAAAAAGCAAAAAAATTAAAAAAGGCAGGCACAAAAAAAACAAAAACAAAAAAAATAACTGCATTACATTAACCCTTAAAAAAAGTATGAATCTTTTTAGAAATTGGTCCACGAATACGCTTGATTTATCTTAAGTATGACAAGTTTTTCCTTGATGTTATGTTTTTTACCACCTTTGTGCTAACAGTTAACAAAAATATCTTAAACTGTCACCAAGTCAAGGCAAACAATCTGACAACGGCTTTAAAATTCATGGACAGTTTAAAAATATTTTGGATCAGGAGAGACCATCTAATGAACTTTGAGAGAAGAGTCCAACCTGTTGCGCTGTCTGGCACGTATGGCTGGAAACCTGTCTGAGTGTTGTCGTATCCTCGTGTGTCCTGAACGCTGGGAACAGCTGCACAAAGACGAGGTAGGAAAAACCAAAAACAATGAGCTACAGCGTACAATTAGGGTGAGATGTTAAACTATCTTTGTAATTTGTGATGTCATGATGTGTTTACATCTTTTTGATGCTTTTTGTAGCGGCTAATAGTTCAGTCAGTGTTGCTACCGAAGCTAAAGATAATGCTAACTTGTTTATATTAACAACAAATAATTTCTTCTTTAATCTAGAAAACATTTATTAACAGAAAACTTGAAATTCTGTGCTTCTTTTGTTTTTTTTTTAAAAGAAAGAGCTGCATTGGTCTGGTATGTATGGATGTTTATGTGAAGAGCATATACATATATCTCACTCTGTGGGCTGTGGCAAGGCTGGGTGTTGCAGCGCTCCCTTGTGGCGGGTTTGGGATAGGCGTTACAATTTTCCACAGGGTAAACGTTCCCCTGGGCATCTGAGCAGGTCACGGTCCGATCTCTTGTGCCAGAGCCGCAGCTCCTGGTGCACTGGAGGAAAATGATCAGAGATTATAACCAATAAAAAGAAATGATATGATATCATGATATTTTCACATTTTGTGCCTAAAACTGCATGAGTGTCCATGTATTTTTTGTTTCTGTTTTTGCTTTTCTCACCAATCCCCACTCTCTGACACGCCAGCTGATCTCCACCGAGCAGGCCGCCATCCTACAGGTTCGGACAGCAACGGGGCGGACCAAAGCGCTGCAGGACGTTTCCTCCAGCCTCATTCCTCCAGAGCCGACACAGGTGACGTCCCTGGTCTGCTCACCTGTACCGCAGGTGACCGAGCACTGCAAGCACAACAACACATTTCATCACACAAATAACACTCGTGCTTGAAAATGTAGCATTGTTGCTTTGGGTTTAAACACAGAGCAGTGCATCATTTACATCAGTTTTCAACTCACCGCGCTCCATCTGCTGGCGCGATACTCTGCACATTTCTGCATGTTGCAGGTCTGCAGAGAGGGAGGCGCCTCGGTGTAGGCGGCACAAACGGCGTCCTCTACCACACGGGGGCCTGCGGCATCATGGGAGACGCACTCCACTCTGCGCACCTGAGAGCCTCCTCCGCAGGTGACCGAGCAAGCGTTCCACTCGCCGGTTGTCCAGCTGGGAAACCGCAGCAGGAGGGAGGAGAGATGGAAACAGGAGTGAGGAGGCGTTGTAATGTTGTACAGAGAGAATCATAAGAGTTTCATTCCAAAATGTAAAATAATGTCCTTTTCTGGACAAAATGATGCCAAAGGAGCAAGAGAGATGATGGATTTAACTCCTATGAGTGCAGCTTTTATTTTGATGTTCTCTTTTTTCTGAACAGTGTCAACAGGAAATCAAATTTGATATTTTACAATCTAGGATATCTAAAGCATCTACATTAGGGGAGACTGTTTTCTAATTAGAGCCCACCTTGTATTTCTTGTCAGTGATGTATAAACTTTGACATAAATTTTCTGGTAAAAGCTGCATTAAAAAGCAAATGAGCAAAATCTTAATCTTAATCTTGTTTTGCCTTAGATTAAACAATTTAATTTCTGGTCTTGGTGCACCGATTTACTCCAGGATCCACTGACTTTTCCAGGGCGAAAAATTGTATTTTTGGTTCATTCAAGAGCAAAAGGTAATAATTAGATACTGTATTGATTGGCTGGTAAAATTTGAACATCATCCAATCATAATTTGCCACACCCAGCAGCAACACTTAAAAATTAAACAGACAGGTAGTGAAACACTGATGTTTAGCCTGATGTATGTTACTTTTCTAGTAAAATTCAGTGTTTTATATATGGCTGCAAATCCTCAGTAATCTGTTAATATTATTAAGTTTTTTATTCACTTAATGTCCATCACTTTTTTACAGCTTATTTGCTTCTATAGACTGTACAGTAGTTCAAAAACCAACAACAAATACTTGTTTTTTATTTCAAAACAGAGAAAAGCAGCAGCTCCTAAGAGACGATAAGATGAAACCAGTTAATTTCCTATTTTTTGCTTGATAAATATATTTGAATTATAAATTATAACCACAATTTAAACTGGTTAATTTACTTTAATCAGCAAATTGATTACTTGACTGAGGGTTTTAGCAGCATCTGAATACCGACATTCTTAAATTTAGTTAATCTTTTATTCAGATAAAGATTAAAGTTTTGGAATGAAACCCTTCCAACAAAATGCACAAGTATAAAAAGGATGCATCTTTTTAGCAACACAGCTGCTAAAATACTACAAAACTAGACCTACTAGACACATGATTATGTTAAAAACCACACATCCTTTTGGAAAATGTTAATAACCATCAGACAAATCACTAAAAGCAGTGAGACAGACAGAATTTTTTTTTTACAAACTGGTTAATTTGTACAGACACTGATTACTGGAAGCAGACTGAAAAGCAGGTCGAGCTCACCTTATCACCCAAATCTCTGCCCCAACTTTAGCAAACATGGACTGTTTCTGGTCTTTCATGCAGTATACCTTTCAATTGAGGGATAATGAGGGTGCAGTTAGCGTCACCCGAGCTTCATAAACATCTCAGGTTTCCGAGCAGCAGCAGCATCAAAGAAAGGAAGCAGGAAATACCAGAGAGTCACTGACTGAAGCCCCGGCTCTTTACTGCCACACCACTGCTGCTGGGTCTCATTCAGACGTACACAATCCCCGACAACCCCTGCATGACGACCTTTAACCCCCGAACACCTCGCCACACAGCGGCTACGCTAACAGACAGGGACGGACGGTTTTACAGTTTGCTAAAGCCATCAGGCAGCAGCCCAGCTCAGGGATCGCAGACAGGGAGGTCACAGGTCGGAGGGATTAAAAGAAGGAGGAGGTCTTTTATGGAAATCTGGCATCAAATCATCGCTGAGAGGTTTAAAGTGTGTCAGACAAATGAGGATCGTTAAAGGTTGAAAGGAGATCTCTGAACTGGACAGTTGCCTCACGCCTTCGTTCTCACCCCACGTGGACGAACAGGCTTCACACTAAACACAGACGCTACAGCCAAACACATCAGAGGGGGGAGAGTTTGTGATGTTACTATTAATATTTATTACATTCCTGAATAATTTTTTTGACATTTTTTAATCATTAGTTGTTAAAGTTGTTTTGTATTTAGAGAAAATGACCCCTTGATGATTTCGGTCTCCCCATGTGTTTGCAGTCTAAACTACAGCTTCACTACGACCTCAGATCCTGGGTTACCTGAGTACAAAGGCTCTGGGTCTTTCTGAGGATCTCCACAACTGTGGTGGATACAGGTACGCCATCCTTTCAGACAGTCATAGCACACCAGCAACAGTCAAAAAAAAAAAAGCTGCTCGGATCTAAAAGTTATTATTTTTTGCACTGAAGCAAAGCAGAAAGAATGAGTTCTTGTCGCTCTATTAACTTACAATGGAACAAAAATGAACTCTGGATGCTTTCGACCTTATAAAATCTTGCCAAAGTCTGTTTAAACGTCTAATTTTAGTGGTGAGATGTGGCTGTAGATTACCTGCTGCTCTGTGGGCATGGCTGGGGGTTGCATGTACGGTTGGTCTGTGGCCTCGGCAGAGATGCACACAGATAATCGGGGTAGGACTCGTTATCGACGGTGCAGAAGACCAAGCGAGACTGGTAGCCTGATGGAAGAAGAGAACGACTTGTTTAAGTTTTACAGGAGGCAGGATAAAAATAGCTTTTTAACAAGTTCTAGTCTGAATGCAGGCATGTTTAAGTGTTTGATATTCAGACCTGATCCACACTCCCTGCTGCAGGCAGACCAGGACCCAAAGCTCCAGTAGTATCCGTCTCTGGAGCGTCCATTAGGGAGATAATATTCATAATCCACTCCCTGGTTTGGCTCCTGGCTGATCAGCTGAGAGGAGAGGGTCGGCATGACGATTAAACTACAATGATTGAGGTCGTTGACTCAAATTGTCGCCAGTCTGTCAAAGATTTTGGGTCAAAATGCCAAATTCCTTTAAGGAGGAATCCCTCTCTTTTCCTGATCTTTCCTCAGAGCCACAAAAAAATTCTTTTGACTACCTTTAATGTCCATGAAAACTTATTTAAAGACAATTGTTATGTTTTCCTTTGAAATGTGCTGTGGACATTAAAAACCCTTTAAGGTTGAATCCCAATGTTTTGGGACTGTTTTTTAAGGGGGTTGTTCTATTTTACAGGATTTCTAATAATCCAGTGAATACACTGTAATAAAATTGCATTAAACACATTTATGCATCAATGGATGGAATTTAACTCAGTGACATTTCCTCTAGTGCCACCTGCAGGACAAACATGGAAATGCTCAGTGAAGCAAAATTATCCATATGTTGCTCAGTCTGTATATGGTTTGTAATTTGGCCTGTGATAAACTTTCTAGCCTTCTCAGGACATCAATGCAGCTCAGGAGATTTAAATGTCACTTGCAACTACGTTTTTTGGCCACTTGGGGGCAGTAAACAAGCTGTGAACACATCACTGTGGTGTTATTACCTGTTAAATTTATATCATGAAATCTTAGTTCTTGTTAAAAACAAAAGACACAGAAAAACATGAGGTGTTTGTGCTTAACTACCAAATTAATTCTCTTTTTGGCTCTGTTTTGGTCTTCACCAGCTGCTGAGACACATATCTGACTCTTAAGCGTCTAAATGCCTGTTTAGTTGCCCAACTAGCTGTTTGCTTTGTTTGTATTCTAAGCAGACGGTGTTCAGTGGGATAAAACTGCCTGTTGGGATAAAAAGCTATTTGAACAACATGATTAAAACTAAATGTTCAATCTTACCTCAACAACCAGGGGCTCGGTGGTGGGGCCGCGGCCGATGATGGTTTCTGGGATGTTTTCACCCTCAGCTCCTCGCTGGTAGTACAGCATGGTTCCAGCGATGGGTGTCGCTCTAGAAAACTCAATTACCCAGTGGCCGTTGAGGTAGTACTCACCACGCAGGTTCTTGATAGCTGCTCATGCATGGAGGTTACAGTTATTGTTTGCTTAGAGTGCTAAGATCTGAAAATACTATTTCTTTGTTTTGTTAAAAGTTAAACGCTCACCGATGTAGTTGCGAGTGGCCACGGTCTCTCTGATGCTGATGGTGGTCGCTCCGACTGGGATGATAAACATCTGGTTGTAGCCTGAAATGAAAATGAGACGTATTTTTCTCTAAACTCATACAGAAGAGCTCAAAATCATTGTTGTTTCTCTTCCTGGTTCTTTGGTGTTAAAGTGGGACTTTTCTCTTGTGTGATAAGCAGGAAGTGTGTTGTAAACGTGCAGCGTACCAGTTGGCAGGTCGCGTACGGTGAAGCTGTTCTTTACTCGGTGGCAGGACTGCCCGTTGCCCCCACACTGCAGGCAGGGGTCTTCTTGCTGAGAAGACTTCAGAACGTTGTCACAGCCCAGACGCTGAGGACGGAGGAAACACAGGGAGACGTTTCAGGAGCAAAAACATGATCTGTGTCAGTGTTGCACTGACGGTTCCTTGCAGAGATATGAGGCCTGTTTTGGCCTTTTTGCCAGTGTCATTCATGTTGTCTGCTGCAGATACCAGAGGTTCATGCTTCTGCACAGATACTCCAAACTTTATAAACAACTGCACAGCTTCATCAATGATTTAGAGTATGCATCTCATAGGAATTGATTTGTTTGTTATTCTTCTTAAAAGTCTTTAGAGTTTTATAGGAGAGTTTTTGCTTCCAGTAATGACCTAAAAGCTATTAAGACAATTGAGGAGATCATGGTTCTCTAAAACTCAACAGCTGTAGTGACTGTAAATACAACATACACTGTTGGAAAGTTGTTATTTAATGCATTTGCATATTTATCCGTACCAGACTTTTACTTGTGGTATTTCTGCACTGTGGTATCGGAGTGCTACTACCTCCACTTCCTTTACTTACCAGTGTTTTTATATTTTCAGTCTTTTTAGGCAAAAGGTAGCCAAGCAAAGCATATATCAACACAAAAAAAATACACCATATAATTAAACGAACCCTCAAAAAGGCAGAGATCCAATTACAGAACAGCCAGTTCAGCAGCCAAACCAGAACAAGACCTGATTTAACATTTAACAAGGTGTAAGTGGTGGAAAAGCTGCAATTCTAAAACCGAGCAGCAAAACTCTGCTGGAGCAGGAGGTGAAATAAGTGAAGGTTCATGAAGAGTGAAAGCACAATAAGGTTCAAAAATAAGAGCCGAGCGCAGAGGGAATTTTTGGACAGCTGCTCCCCACAGAGGAGGTGACAAAGACACGATGGCACGAGGTCAAACAGAGGAGGCGTTTCCTGAGGAAAAGGTTGCTGCGATAATTCCATGAGCAGAAAGTGAGAGCAGAAGTGTTTGACATTAACACACTGTGAAACTAATCCTGACCGTGTTTACTCTGATTAATGAAGTGATGCTGCAAACCAGCCGTTTGTGTCGTCTGAACCACCAAAATATTTATTCCTCTGACTTTAAATTGAAGAAAAGACTCGTTCTTAATGTTAGTTTTAATATTATTAATACTGCACCAGGTTTAGGTTTTCCTTGTGCAGCATGAGTTTCTCTAAGAATCACTTTAAAGTCCAAGCAAAATTTAAAAAATAAAACATTCCTTACCTACCAGTGTTCATTTTGTCAGCAAATTCTGATTTAGTCTTTTTTTTAGTCCATTTAGTTTTAGTCATATTTTAGTCATCTGAAATATTTTAGTCTTAGTCGAGTTTTAGTCTATATTTTAGACCAAATATTAGCAGATTTTAGTCGACTGTGCAAAGTTTTGCAAACTCATCTTTGTCCTCCTGTGAGTGTGTAACTGCTGCTGCGTTTAACTGTTGTGTCTGCACTTGCAGCGGCTTTTGAAAATGGCTCTGCTGCTCTGAAGATCAACCTACCCTCAAAAGATTCGCTCTGATTGGATTTCTTCCTAACTTGTCCCACAAAAAGGGAAGTTTTGATTGGATCTCTTTTCCATTCGTCCCTCCATTACATTCTCGTCTCGCTTCCATTCGTTGACTAAAGTGTCAGTTATTTCGTCAGTCTTCGTCATCATATCTGATTTTTTATTTAGCTTTTATTTAGTTTTCGTCTGTGAAAAACGACGAATATTTTTCGTCATAGTCTTCGTCAACGAAATTAACACTGTTACTTACTGATAATAAATCGAATAAATTAAATGGCAATTAAAGTGAATTGGGCTACTAAGTCAAAATATGTCAGGAAATCAGTGGTGATACTCTGCTCTAAATATTAGTGCACCGGCGTAAATATGTCGCCATAGACTCCAGATTCACAAACTCTGGTCCACTGGGGAATAAGGAGAGATTTATCTGATGGTGACTGGTTTAATCAGCACTGTGTGACCTGGCTGCTAAAAGACTGAATGTAACCTGTGTGTAATCTAAAGTGTAACTGGCAAAAGTAAAAACTTATCTTTAAAATCAAGAAGTATTTAAGTTTCACGTAATAATGATAAAATGTCTGATAAATTGTGCCTGTTGTTCTTTTAATTCTAATCTCATTATATGTCAATTTATGTCAACTGAAAGTTCAAGTTTTAAAATAATAGTTTAGGAAATTCTTGTCTTGTGACATAAATATTCACCAGATTATCACCTTAAGTGAGTAGATCTGGCTTTTGAAAACACAGATGTAGTTCAGTTCTTCATCTTTTATTGTTTTACTTTCTTTGTAATCGCATATATGTGTGTGTGTGTGTGTGTGTGGTCGTCTTCTGTGCAGCTCACCTTGCAAATTCCATCCACGCAAACATCCTTCCTCCCGGGGTGGCAGGGCGTGCCGTCCACCACGGCCCTCAGGTGTCGGTAGAAGAAGTTTTCTCCTCTTGGTATGCAGTTCAGCTCACAGGGGTTCTCAGCTGTCAAAGGGAAGATCTCTTTAGCTTATTACCACAATCTGATGACCATTATGTGGTCCTGCAACTTAATGCATAATAATACTGTTTCTTGCCGTCTGACCTCCATAATATGGGAGCCACTTGTAGCGTTTTCCCTGGAAGTCAGTCCCGTCAAAGTGGGAACACTGCTCCTCACGGAAATCCTTGGATCCCTCTGGACAGTCCTGAGTGGATCGATGGGAGACCAAAAGACAGTTTAAGCAGAAATACTTACAAGTTTTAAACAAAGTTCAACAGATTATTAAAAGTTAATATATCTGGTTTATGTAACTGAGGAAGACAATTTACACATAATTATTCATTTTACTTTAATACTAAATGTTTGTTATCTTTGTAAAAGTCAAATTCTTGGATTTACCGAAGGCATAAACATGTTTATGGGCTACACAAATGCAATAATGTGATTTACCTACTAAATGTTTTGAGAGAAGAGTTGAAGACAGAAGTTTCAGACGTGTTTGCTCACCTGGATGTTGCAGGAGCGGTAAGTCTTCTCTGGTCCCACACAGTTGTGTCCTCCATCGGTCCTGTGTGCAGAAAATAAAGAATCAATACAAGATAGATGAGAGTATTTTCAAAGATAAAGCAATTTTACAAATGAGTTATCTGCTATATCTTTGTGGAGTTACAAGAGCGTCAGTAAGTCTTATATGATATATGAATCCACACAATGTTAAAATGGGTATGAAGATGTTTATGCAATGCACTTTAAATAAAGTTTAAAGTTACAGAAAAGTGAGGTCAAAAGTGATGATTCTTAAGTCATTATGTAAGGTAAAACTCCAAAAAAGCTGGATCCCACATTTCCCATATTATCTTTCATCAGATCTCCTCTCTTTCTGCTCTCTGTGCTGATCTGAGGTGCACTAAACTTCTGAAGAACATTAAGTTGTCCTCCACAAAAACAGCCACATATAAATCATGCAACTGAAAATATTTATTTGACAGAAGACGGCTCCTCTTTCCTCTTAGTGGTCTAAACTGCTGTACCGGCTGAACAAAGTGGGAATTCAAGAAGTTACAGCTTCTCTTATCCTGATCCCTTTACTTGTTACAGGACTACATTTCCCAGATTCCATCTCTTCAGCATCTCTGAGTCCTCAGTTAGGGAGTCGACTGGCTGACAGATGCCTGCTAACACCACATGACGGGGCCATGTGACAGGTGTCTCGTGAATGACAGACTTTGAGTGTTTACCCACAGAATAAAAGGTTTAGAAATGAAAACCAAATTGTCTAAAGGGGATTAATTAATCCGTATTTAGAGCCAGCAAGCTAATAAACTCTGCACTCTTGCCCTCCACTCTTTAAACCCTCACACTTCAAGTTTACACATGGGACTTTTTCTTAAAAATAATAAGTCTTCAGGTTATTTTTTCAGACTTTGTACACAGCAGACATCATTAAGCTATCTGGTTTCACACACACTGAGCAGAGCTTCTCTCAGCAAGTAACCTGACATTCATGTGTACAATCAGGGGAATGCCACTTTAGCCCACAAATATGTGTTTTCATTAGCTTTATCTGTGCTGTAAAAATCCCCTCTTTTGACTCAGGTTGATTGAAACCTTGAGGGGGGGGGGGGCATCACTGAAGACACAGAAACAGCTAATGACTAGGTGAGGCTGCAGAGAGGATATGCATATACAGCTCAGAAATAACAAGTTTCAGCTCTGACATTTAGTGGCATTCCTCTTTAATCTGTTGCCCTTAAAAAAGAAACGAGGTCTATGCAAGAGGAGAAGCCTCGACATCGCCGGCGTTGAGCGCAGACACCAGCGCAGCACAGCGGTGAACCGTGACATGACGCATTGTTCTGCCTCCCTTCCTTCCAGTCATGCTGATAACTCATGATTAAGTCACCTCCGAAAGTACGTGCCCTTAAGCCTAAAGTCAAGACACGCTCCTGTCAGCGTGCCACGGCTGAAGCTGAAACATGTCCAAACACTCAGTGACAGCATCCAGCCGTCAACTTTTCACCTGCACACGGAAAATAAACATTTGCAGCATCGAGCCGTACTTTCAGTTCCAAATGACGCATAACAGAAAGGCGAGAAAGTGAGAGTTACTTAAGCAAAACTATTTATCACAAAGACTTGAGATAGATTATAGACCCTGACTGACAAAATGACAACCTTAACCCCAATTTAAAAGCTTTAAAGCGTGAGTCGAGGAGGAGGTCAGGAATTTTTATACTTAAAATGAATGTTGGGCAGAATGGGAGTTCCTGTAAAGCAAACAATGAGTCAACACCTGTCTAATCATAGTACTTAAAGGTGTGATCATGGCAAACCTGGCAGGCAAGATATGACAGAGTTTATCCTGCTAGGTAGCAGAAGGTTATTCATGGTTCAGATAAAGACGGGAAACAGACTCCCTGAATGTCTGAATGACTGACTGACTGCATGTGCATGTTGAAAACCAGCAGACAAACACATCTGTCCAACATCAGCACCAAACATACACCTCCAAGGGCTCCCTTTACCCTCCACAGGACATTTTCTTTATCGTAAACATGAAAGAAAAACTACATTTTCCTACAGTTTGCCTTCACAAAATGAAACAAAATATCACACCAGGTGAATCAGAGAACTGTTTGGACACGTTACAGAAACAGCTCATCGTCGACATGTTCTGCCTGGTGGGCATCTTAAAAATAAATACAATCTTCTTTTTTTTTCTTAATCAAATTCCCTCTGAGTCGTTACGTAATAACGGAGACACACCTAAATCCTGCTGAAAACATCATGACCACAAAGACTGTAAACGCAGCAAATGCAGCTGATGATTGACAGATGACTTTTGAGCAGAAAATTGAATAATTGTTGAGTCACAAAAAGATACGCTGCACATGCGGCAGTATATCACGTTAGATTGGAGGTTTAGGATGAAATCACAGCAGCTGTAACCTTTGGTGAAAGGTTAAGTGCAGTGTTGAAGTAATTTACTAGAGTATTTCCATTTAATACTTCTGCTCCTCTGCTGTGCATTTAAAAGGGGAATTCTTGTACTTTTTACTGCACCACCAATAAGATCTCACTTTACAGATTTAGATTTTCCATATAAAAAACATATGAACAGCTAATAAAACACCACTCATTTTTAAAGACTGAACCAGTGACTTTTTTGGCTTGTGGTCCTTTTCTCTATTCAGAGCCCTTTGACACATTTTCAGAAGTCGATGAGTTGACAGAAGTTTCACCAAAGTAAGAATTTTCTTTAAACTTCTCAAATAGTTTAAATTTAATGGCTGTGTGAAGCCAAACTGTGTCAAAGGAGATTAGATATGAACAGAACATTTGTTTTATATATGTAGCTTATGACCCTGCAGAGAGGCTAATGTTGCACTTATGTTAATAACAAATTGACTAAATTACCATAATGCACAAAGTAGTTACAGATAGCAACAACTCAAGCAGCACCAGCAGTGAAATGCTGCTGAAAGCATCAATAATGTTATTATATAATAAACAATATATTAGTCACAAAGGCCTTCTTGCTTTTACTTTGAGTAGGTGCTTTAAGTAGGTTTTGCTGCTGATGCTCCTGTATTTTAACCAAGCAGGTTTATTAAAGGTGAATCTTTTCTTCCCACCTCATGAGTGCAGATGAATGTATATGTTATATGTGTTACGGGGGATAATGTGCCTCTGAATTACAGTAGTAGAAACTAAGAACAGAATATTTACAGTGTAAGATGACGACAACAGTAAGCATGACTTCATAACTCTGTCCTGTTGATTCAGCTGTAATGAGGAGCAGCTTTAAAAAAACAACCTAAACTAGCAGAAAACCATATTTAAATTAAAAATACCAATAAATAAATGTTTAAAAAAATCACTTGTGCAGAAAAGGAAGATTTGTCTAAACCACTTCTGAAATCTTTTTTGCCTAAAAAAGGGCATGTCGAAATATCGAGTCCTCATCTGATCCTCCTCAGCAGCCGACGGGCAACACCCAGCAGAGAGGAGTCCTTTTAATGTTGAGGGCCCCTCCCTGCAGACAAACCCTCGTCCTGCAGACTTCAAGGCTTTTTTCAAATCAAGAAACCGCCTGTGCCCATGAACCTCACAATTACCTTTATTCACACAGGAGAAAAAACTGTGTGTGTGTGTGTGCGAGTTCAGGATCTCACGATGAGGTGAGATGATGTGACCCTGAGGTGTGTGTGTTTATCCATCTGCACAGGCGTGTTTATGTACATGATGGAGCTGAATTAAAACAGATGAACATGAGCAGGTGACGTACCTGTGGGTGATGCAGCGCCTCGATCTCATGGTAACACCGCCGCCACAGGTACGGCTGCAGTCTCCATAAGGACCCCAGGCGTCCCACTGATCCCCACTAGGCACCTGAACACATGACACCAGTTAAAATAAATACATATTTTAAAAAAACGTACATAAACGTGTGTTACAAAGTGTTTTCTTTGCTTTCTGAACAAATCTAATTAAGTTTATTCTTGGCCTCAGAAACAAAAACTGTTCTCAAGGTCAAGAGCAAACTTTGGAGACTCTTCTTAAGCCAACATGGACGAGAAATCATTACATTTTTATTAATCATTAACAGTGACAAAGGGAGCATCTAATAAGAGTATAATAGGATTAGTTGGATGATTTTTTTACAATTGTAATCAATTATTTTATCCATTACTCATTAGGTCTATAAAACATCAGCAAACATTTAAAACTGGCCATAGTCGCAGAATGTCTTACTTCATTCACCCAAGAGCCCAAAAATTCAAAATATCCAGCTTACAATAATGTTAAGAAAAAGGAAAAAAAACTCACATTTTTTAACCTGAAACTATCAAAATTTTTGGTATTTTTGAAAGAGAACTACAGTATTGTCAATAATAGTTTTTCTACTCTGCATGCATTAGACAAAAATCTATAATCTGCATCAATTTAACTATCATTAAATAGATTAATGAGTTAAGTGTGAGTTGTTTCTTAGCATGCAGATTTTAATGTTTCTGAGTTTAAATTCAGTGGATCCTTTGGGAGTTTTACCATGAGCGCTGGAGCCAAGAGCAGCTGAAGGATTAGCACAGACAGAAGCATCTTCATTGTTCCCTGGAAAAAAAAATAAAAAGGATGAGACATCCAGAGTTAGTCACTGTGACTAATAGAGGCTATTACACATTGAGCAACTTTTCCGGAAACAAGCCAGAGCAACAAGAGCAGAAACGGTAATTGATGAGAGACACAGGCCAACATATGCAACAAGACTGAGGAGAGTGAGAAACGTTGATGAACGACACCTCTTCCCATCAGCTCCTGCAACAATACGCACAACACACAACACACACACACACAAAAACAACGTGTCAGCCTCAGATTTTGGCTGGCAGTTTTGTTTCCCTGCAGCGTTTCCTGAAATATCGCCAAGTACAAATCAGTTAAAAGTCAGTTTATGTTGTAATGATTTCGTATTGGATTTTTAAAAACATGTTCTCTGGCTCTTTTGTTTGCAGTCGCCAACCACAGCAGATAATCACCAGCTGGATCTGCATCTGGTTGAGTTAATAATGTTTGGAAAGAGTGATTGACAAGTTCATTGCCTGAGGCAGAGGGAGAGGAGTCATACAGCTCACGTTACAAGCACATGCAATTCAACTTTGTTTTTTTTTTTTGACTCAGTTTTTAATTACCTGAAGCAGAAATACCACAAATGTTATTAAAGTCAAAGTTTCTGCATAATCACTTGACAGGCCTGTAACAACAGCTATGTAACTCCTTTGCCTCTTCCTCAGGCCATGAACTTATCAATTGCTCCTGATGTGTCCTATAATAACCTTGGCTGTGGTTTGTTCTGTGTCAGGACAGTTTGTTAAATACTTACAAATATCTGATCTACAGGTTTGTGAACAGGGACACAAACGCTTTATTTTCTCATGACACTCATTATAAGGATGAATAAGGTTGAATAAAGTATAAAGAGCAACAAAGTCCATGTTGGGTGGCGGTTGGGGACGATGACTGACTCAAAACATTTCAGGGTTTGACTTCTGTGAGAAAGTAATAATCAACCTTTATTGATTTTAGGATGTAGTAATCTTGCATAGCCAGGGGCTCCAGGAGGAGGCTCAGCTGCAGCTATCAATAGTCTTCTATAGGGGGAAAAACATACTGCCTTGTTTGCGTGTCTTTACAGCAACCACAATCATCTTGGGTGGTGCTGAGCCTCTATGCAATGATGATGTGCCTGCAGAACGCTAACAAGCAGATGGCTGAAGGGCAGGAGATGTTGACAGGAAAACTCGCCCAGTGGCAGCCTTATACCCACATCTGTCTACATTAAAAAATCAGGCTAAGGAAGTAGCTATTTTAAAACAAAATATTATGTTGTTCTAAACTCAAGCTAACTAAGTAGTCATGGTGCCAAAAATGTTTGTAGGCAAGCTTTATTTTGAAAGTCTAACGTGACTTAACGTATGTATTATTTCTTACTCAGCGACAGAATGAGATTAAAGGTGCACATGGAAAAAGATGAAAGATAAAAGATGCTGCCAAAGGAAATACAATGATTAAAAAGTTGTACTAAGTATCTCAAAAAAAGGAAAAACACTGTCAAAGATAACACAGGTCATATATATTAAATGTTCAATGACATAAGTGATTTTATCCTTCACAAATACTTTGAAAGCCATATAAAGCTACACCAGAAAAAGTTTTCTGTGAGATCTCCAACAATTGAAACACCAGTCTTATCATTTGTCTCCTCTATCTCATCACTTAATTGCTTAACTGAGCTGGAAATGTATCCTTTGTTGCATGCCGAGAGGCTGTTTGTTTATTCCAGGCCAAATGAAGGGGTTTTTTGCCCCCCTGGGAGAGAGAGTTAAGGGGGTCGTCTGGAGCAGCCAAACCACCTCTGACCCCGTCTGCCATGGCGACCGAATGCACCGACAGTGAGGACAGTCACCCTGCGGCAATAAACGCCCCACAGCGAACCGGCAAGAAGTCAGAGGGACGATTATGTCAGAGGGAAGAGAAGACAAGGAGTCAGCATGTCTGTTTCTGTCTCTCAAACACAAACACTCACTGCAACAGAAGCCCCAAATTGGGCAACTTCCCCGGGTGGTGGTAATCTGGGACTGTTCTCTTCTGTCTGGGCCAACAGCATTCATTTACATCACAATAACTCTGAGCAGATAAACTAAATGAGTAGAGCTGCCCATGCGGTTATTTTCATCACAGATCAAACAGTTGATTGTTTATTTCCATTGTCGTAAAAAAACTGTGATTAAAAATTTTACAGAACCCAAGTTGAGGTCTTTGAATTGCCTCTTTTCACCAACAAATGGTCCAAAATCCAAAGATATTTAATTAAAAAAGATAGAAATAAGAAAAGGAGGGGCAAATTCTTAACACTGAGAAACTGTACCTGCATGAAGAGTTTGTAGTTGTTAATGATAATGACTTTAAATGACAAAAAAGTGATGTTTTCCTTGCTAAATTAATGTACTGAGTGATTATTTTAGCAGCCTATTTGATATTGATCTCACATGTATGAGCATAAACACCAGGTTAGCATCCTGAAGTTATAATACCAGTCAGTGGTTTGCAAAGAGACTCTTTAACTCAATGGAAGGATGATTTAAGCAAAATATGCAACACAGTGCTCAAAAACTTTAATGACTGGAGAATATGTTAAATAACATGTTATGCTGAACTGTGAATCACAGTTAAAGTCAGCAGTTCCTCACATTCAAGAGGCTGGAACCCGAAAAATGTTTGTCATTTTTATGTAAATTAATGAAGGAATTAATGATCAGCCACAAAAAAACTTGTCAATTAATTTTCCAATCTGACTGAAAGGCACCCTGAGTTACACAATCAAACACTGATCCTTTTAAAAAAAAGGGCTTTGTTATATTCCCGCATCCCTCACTTGTTGTAATAGCTCACACAGCCTTTAGCCCTCAGGCTTTACACAGATTTATCCGACCAAATTAACAATTATTCATCAGTCAGTGAGGGCAAGCAGTGTCTTGTACTTTGTACACTGTGAGTGAAGCATGTCTGTACCGGACATCGGATCAGTCTGGAAAAGCATCCTCAGGGAAAAAGCTGTTATTTTATTATTCTATAATGATTTTTATATTTATATCCAGTATATTTGATTTCTTCCCCTAAAAATGTCTAAAAATGGCAACTGGTTATGGTTTATAATGACTTTCTCAACTTACTACTCTACTTTTAGCCCTTTAATTCCATAATATTCCTATATTATAAGCAGGTACAGTGTTTTACCTTATTTAATGTTCCCTGTGGTGTGATTTCCTTCTCTTCATGGGACTATTGTTGTTTTTAGTAAAAGAAACCTTCATGGCAACTACATGATTCAGTCAATCTAAAAAAATAAACTTTCTTTTTAACCCTTATTTAAGATCTTTTTTAAACTCTAATGAAATAATACGTTTCCGCTGAGAAGCCATTTTTTCCAAAGTGCTAAAGAATTATTATTTTTCTAATAATACGTCTGTCATTTACAAGAAATCTGACATGAAAGCAAAACCTGTGGTTTGGGTGAAATCATGAGGATACTCACTCCGTTCAGTGGCTTTGAATGCGGTTTCTTCGAGTCCTGAACCGCCGGTGGATCCTCGTGGAGGGACCGTGCGGGATTCTGCGGATCTTGACAGCTGGTTTCTCTCTCAGGAGCTTTTGACCCGAAGATGCGTCTGCGAAGGCGCAGCAGTGCCCTGGATTTATGAGGAGGGTTATCTGGCCGAAAAACTTTGTCTTTCTCTCTCCCTCTCCCCCTCTCGCGTCCAACGGGAAACCGACCAGAAGAAAAAGAGAAAGTCCTGTTGGTTAAACCTCCTCCGTGGCGTCATCAGCGCACTTTTTAACCAGCACTTCATCCAGTCCAATTACAGCTCCTCTCGACAGAGATGAGGACCTTTTTTAGGCGCACTCTGTAATTTAATACTGTAAAAGTAACAGTTAATCAGCGTGTTTGTTTGCTGTAACCCTCCTAGATGGGGCTTTAAAAAAGTTAATATCCACTTTGCTATATAGCTTAACCAACTCATCATAAAGTTGCCTTTTCAATGCACATACCGTATATGTCGGCTAATACCAGGGTTGTCGTCCAAAGACGTCTCCTGCGAACGTTTTGGGGTCTAATGGAAAGGCAAGGTTGTAATTTTTACCTCAAAATAGGTCGAAAATGTTAGCTTTCTTCGACAAAGGACAACTTCATTGGTTTTTATGTTAACTTGGACTCGATGTGACGATTTGAACGCTCAGTGTGTAACTTCTGCCGCTAGGGGTCTCTCTATCACACGAAGAAAACAAAAGACGTAGATTAATTACGATGTGAAGTACGGTGGGATTTCTTTGTTTAATCAGTTATTTCAGCAGGTATCTGAAAATCCATCGGTCTGACTTAGTCAAAATCGTTCACATACGACGTTACCTATTTAAGTGTTATTCAGGTTACGTTTTCTCACGCTTGCCCACTTCCCTCTTCCTTGACCGTTACCCCGGAAGTTAGCAAAAGGCAGGCGCCAAAAATGTAACGCACGTTACATAAATAAAATAATGGATTTTATCAAGTTCGAAAATTGCGGTAAACTTTCTAGATAATATGCCTATGCAGCTAAAAACTAAAAAATGTATACAATAAAGGTGCAGGCCTAGTTTTATGATATTTTAATTTTAGGCTATAATCCATCCCTTCGTTTTTTTTAAAACATTGGCTTTTCTGCCTTATTGTTAGAATCAATCAGAAATATTGCATTTTTTTTAATTCCATGTATTCTTCTAGTCAAAATTTGTCACCTAGATTATCCTCAATGCAACCTTACTGCTGACATTTTAGTTGGAGACTCAGTCATGTTACAATAGTACAGGCTAGAAATGATGAACTTATGTCCGAATATGGGTGCCTCACAACAATGAAGATGTTGAGATACCTTACTAAACAAGTCAAAAACTTTGACCTGATGGTAGGTGAAAAGTCCAAAAACAGTGAAGTTGGTGGGAATAATTCTCTGGGGACCACAAATGCCTCTGCAAACTGGCAGGACAATCCATCCGACAGTTGTAAAGATATTATAGGCTGAACCAAAGTGGTGGACGAACACATAAACTTGTGATGCTAACATTGCTAAAAATAACAACAGCGTCTTCTTACCTTATCAAAGCCAAAAGTGGACCCTTCCCTTTGTCAAACGCTGGGCTGCCCATTTGTTGAGAAAATGTAAATTTCTTAATGTTGTAGACTATGTTATCCTTCATAGTGATGCTATGTTTGTTTGGGGTCTGTTAAACCTGTTATGGAGAGACGATTATAGAAGTCCAGTAACGGAAATGCAAACACACTTATTTGGATTTTGTGAGCATGAAAAGCAGAGTCAGCACCAACCTTTGTTTTAACTATATGTTACAGCTGGAGTCTCTGAGACAGACTGTCCAAATATGTTATTAGTTCAAAATTGTCTTTCTATGCAGTTTTCATGAAGTTAGAAAAAAAATCATGAAATATTTTAAAAATACAGACCTATAAATATAATTAAGCAATATTTAATAAATGTATGAGGAGAAATCAGTTGGTCTTTCATTTAATTGTCTCGATGATTCAAGAGATCAGTCTTAAATAAACAGCACAACTTTTAGTATATCTGACAATTTAATTGCCATATCACTGTGGACATGTTGAAATTGTATCGAGACATCATGGAGAAGTGATTATTTTGGTTTTAAAGAGGAAACCGCCACAGCCACAACCAAAGCTGTGTTTAAACATCTGCCAACATTTGCTAATATGTGTTTCCTAAAAAGATTCAACCCCTACCACCCACCCCTCTGCTCCTTTTCCTCTGAGGTTTTTCTAAAAATCCCTCCAAAAACTACTAAAATTTGGCTCTCGTGAAAAATATACCTTAGTTTTGCTTTCATTTCTAAGTTTTTCTGTTGTATTTATTTTCCAAGAAGTCATTCAGGGAGAGTGTGAAACACCTAGAGTGACAATTTTCCTTCACATGCAAAAGATTAACTGTTATCACGCAACCAAACCACCTTCAGGCCACGTGTTTGTTCATCCGGTTACACTGAGGGATCATTTTTCGATGCTTTGGCCAAAATGTATGACTCACTGGCTGCAGTATAAATGTTTAAAATCAAAGCTCTTCACAGGTAACCATAAGCTTTCTAAAGGGAAGGAAAGTTCATAACAAAAAAGGCAAGCTGGGCGTCTCCTCAGCTTTAAGTTGCTCAAAACACCACTTATGTCCAATGGACCATCAAACAAACTGATTTACCTCCTGCAGTCAGTCATATCTTATCCTTCTCATAGAAAAAGTCAGTCTGCCACTTATTTACTGTTTTCAAAAAGCAGATCATGTGCATCCAGTTTCTCCAAACAGCTTGTGCAGTGTAATCCAAGTGGTTTTCACCACACGTGCAATTTTAACCGCAGTATATTTTCTGTACATTGCACAAACTTGCTTTCATTACCAGTATGAGGTAATGGTAGAGAAGCGCTCCCCTGTAAGACTTCTACATTACAGTTAAGTCCTGAGTTGAAGATGCTTTTGATCATAACATATTATATTATGATCAAAAGCTCCAGAAAAGCCACTAAATGGACTCTGGGTTGTATTTTCAGCAAAGAACAGCACTCAGTATCTTATCCAATTATTCTTTCATGGTAAGCAGGTTATGTGATCCCCTCTGTCTCGGGTATTACGTCTGTGACCAAACCTTTCAAAATATGGACCGACTTAAAATTTGACACTTTCAGCAAGAAGAAACCTGTGGATTTTTGTTATTTAATAACCTTTCCTCTATCGCCATCTTCAGGGCAGACTGTTTTTCTTTTGTTGGTGAGTGTATCTTCTGACCAATCACCCACAAATATAGTGTTTTATTACACCAGCCCCTATCATTAATCAATCTATTGATGTGCAGAGTTACTGTTGTATTGTTCTATAGTTGTTGACACTCAAATCAATTGAAATTCTTATTAACTCCAACTGCAGGTTTGGCCCCTCAGAGGGTCCCAGGATAATTCACATGCATGAGTCACAAAATGATGTAAACTGTAGAAAACATAGGATTAAGAGTTTATATAAAGATTCACATATTCACCACTAGTTGCTAATTAGCTTAAATTATGAGCACCTAATGATTTTTTCTTAGTCATTATTCAGCACAGATCTGTGCCTTATTCTACAGCTACAGGGTTAGTTTTCCCTCAGTTACCTCCAAAATACCGCTTTTCCAGTAAGAAAGTAAGTTGTTGAATTATGATCAAAATGACATAACCCATAATTACACAAACACCCAGAAAAAAGCTCAAATAAACACTTAACAATATCTAATAAAGAGCAAATATGTTTCATGCTAATGACACTAGTTTTTGGTTTTTATGTGTACCATAAAATGTAATGTCTTGAAAAAAATCTCCTTTTTGCATTTATTTTTCCTGATTATTCTAAATTTCTCTCTTTTGTTGTGAAGTCTTGGATAGTTTTACCTCTTCCTGTCTTCAAAAGGTCACATTTGTTGAGTTGCTCATTGATTTGCATTGAGTTCAGCGAAATTGTCATCACAAATGAACACCACTTGTGTTATTTCTGAGTCATGAAGGCAGTCATCAGCAGCAAAAAGCTACAGTTTGGATTTTAAAAAAAATATACCACATTCACATGACTTCAGCATTGCCACGACTCAGCTTTCTAAAACACTTTACGCACATGATAAGTTTATAATCAAGTTATGAGGTTTGAAATAGAGTTTAAGATTGTATAAACATATGGAGGCTGTTTACAGGCAAGTGGATGAGTTACTGTGTTTACGTCTCTGCAGTCTCATTTGGCAACATGTTTGCAACCGCCAACTGTAAGATGCAAAAAACAGCTACAGAAATCATATGTGAGGTATTTACTGACATCTTTTATGCTATAGACCAAAACAAGAGAGCCTCCTAAGCCTCTGAACCACAGGCCTTATTTCTGACATCTAACCAGAAACCCATTCAAAATATAACAACAACTTCAAAACAAAGGAAAACTGGATTTCACCAATGCTAAGTCATTTTCTGGGGTTTTTGGACTCGTTTCTGCAGAGTTCCATGACGTGAAAATGAATGCATGATCCAGGTTTAAATAAAACACATCAAACCTCAACCTTACTTAGTTTTTATATTCTTTACACCCCCACAAAATAATCACAAAGTTGTGCAAACTGCAAAAACAAAGCGTTTCACATATGTCACTTTCAGAGATCAGATGAGGATTATAACAAGTTGACCATGAGCAATTTTAATTCATCCGGTCACATTTTCTTCTTTTTTTTCTGTTCAAGGTCTTGTTGGGTGAGGGAGGGGGCGGCCCCTTGTGGGGAGGGGCCCATAGAGGATGTCTATATACAGGGTACAGAATTATGTGTCACACCCTGGTGCTGTGATCCAGTGTGAAGGGAGGCACCTTCAAGTCTCACATCATACGACACTGAGGGTAGGAAGGGATAATCTGGTATTTTTAACACTTTGACTCTTAAGAACCCAAACATAGGTGACCACCCGCTTCTTATGGTCACTGAATCACTAAAAATATCATCCGTAGTGGCTGTCATCAAATAAAAGCTTTACAGGGCCGATGCAACGACTGCTCCCAGCGATGTTCTTGTTGTAATTATAGTAACCTAATAAGCACAATGCCTCGTGCAAAGTCTTTGCCCACTTTTGAAAAACCCCCCTTTTCAACCGAAGTCCACATTTTCCACATCCACAGACCTCCAGTTTTGATTCCTGGTCATTAAAGTCTAAAAGCAGCCCTAAGCCACAGGATTCAAGTTAAATTTCAAATTACTATGCTTTACATCCATCTCCTCTGGACTTAAAATGTACAGACTGAAAAAAAACACTCTCTCTATATGTTAAAGAAAACAGCTGTGCCTAGTTTAGCCCTCATGCACACCCAGTATTTAAAAATGTTATGCAATAAGCCATCTTTTCCGCTGACTTTGTCCTGTCTTGTTTTCCTCCAGAACTTTGTTCTCACTACGCCCAGGTCACATCCACCCACAGTCACGTTTCCGTTCTCCTCATGGGCCTTCACAGCTGCCGGCTGAGCTTCTGCGCCTGCCGCTCCTTCGCATTAAAGGCATATTTCGTGTCCTGTAGCTGTTCTATTATCTCCTTGGCCTCCTTCATCTCTGCAGCGAGCTGGTTGTATTTCTCCACCAGCTCCTGGTTTTCTCTCCGGAGCTCCACCACCAGCTGGCTCAGCTCCTCGCTCTGCTTCCCGCAGTGCATCTTCAGCTGCTCCATCTCCGCCAGCGTCTCCTCCATGTGCTTCACCAGGCTCTCCAGCTTGTCCTTAGACATTTTTTCAATGTTTACACACCTTCACAGGGTTTTTTTGCTCTTTGTGTTTCAAGCTTTGTCTCCTTTCTCTTGTGTTGTTGAGTGTCTGTGCTTGTTGCTTGTCGAGAGTGATTATTTGAGTCTTACATGTCCCACATGGAGCAGATATCCCTCTCTGCGTTGTAATCCCCTTAGCAGAGCTATCCTGGGAAACCTCTAACGCACATTAAGTGTGACACACATCCACGACGTCTCCTGCTTATATCCGCTCAATGTAGAGGATGAATGTGAGTGACAGATTATCTAAGCTCCCTCTATAGTCTCATTCACCTATTAGCAAACAAGTTTAGAGGCCTAAAAAAAATAATGAGATGCTTTAATTAATATCTGCAAGGAGGAAAACAAAACAAAAACAAAAGATTTAATTTTTATCAATGGGGACTCCACATCACTGGGAAAAGTAAGTCATGTGAAGGTCTAATCTTTTCCAGGAAAGCAGCCCAAACAGCTCTAAGTGCATGGTGTAACCTAATCTGACCTGAACAGGTGTCTGAAATAGATGCAGGAGAAGCCTTATGGAATTAACTCTGTAGTCGTTCACTCGCCGAGCTGCAGGATTCACATGCCAGAATGAGGCCTAACTCAGGGCTTGTTAGGTAAGTCACAGTATGAGGCTAAACACTTTGGCTAAACCGTCATGCTGTGCTACTGTCCCAGCCGGCGAGGCCAAACAGTCCCCATGGTGACAGCTAATGTGTCCAGCGCCCCAGGCAGCGAGCCAACCGGCCCATCGGCCAGTTGGCATCGAGGGACGGAGAGCGCGGGATGCCAGGGTATCAGCACGCCGAGGAATTTCCACAATGTTCCCACCGTCTGCAGAAATGTTTTGCGTCAATTCATTGCAGATGATGCTGGAGAGACAACAGGGTTTTATATATTGCAGGGGTGCTGCCCCCCGACCTTTGACCTCCGTGTGGAGGAGGCAAAATGGGAAAGCATATCAATGAAGTTTGACAGAAGAAGGATCTCACATCATACAGCTTCTCTGTTGTTTGATATTCATCAGCTATGCAGTGGTGGGGTGTAACTAAATGCATTTACTCAAGTACTTTACTAAAGTTCAACCCTGAGGTGCTTCCACTTCCCTTTTCTGCTATTTTATACCTCTAAAACACTATATGTCTGATAGAAATATGTACTTTTAACTCCACAACATTCATCTGACGCCACTAGTTACTTTGCAGATTAAAGCTTTAACGCATAACATGTAATTGGTTTATGCAAAACTTAAAATATTTAAAAATAGCTCCAACTACAACATTATAATGCTGTTTACAAGTTTAGCTACCTAGGAATTAGTACAGCACTTATTTTAGCACAGGGATAGTGAAGAACCTGTAGTGATTACTCTGAGATTGAGTTCTGCAACTCCATGAAAGGGGAGGATACTAGTGAAGGACAGAATATTACCAAAAAAAAGCATGAAGCCTAAATATTCTGACATTAACTCAAAGCCTTGGTTCCTACAATTCCCATGATGCAACCAAAATACATCTTTTTTGTAATACTATCCCCCGGTCTATCATTTTACACTCAACCTCTCCAGTTTGTAAAGCTGATTTTGGTTATAACGTTGTATTTTGTAAAATCAAGCGAACCCCTGATGACATCACCATTACATCATCAGGGTTATTTTCTCATAATTCAGAAAGTTTCCTGCAGAACCACAGCACACATGACACGAGTGTTTTTGCAGGCTGAAAAGCTCTCAACTAGATGAGAAAACTGACTTTAACATGTGAAATTAGCGAAGAATCCTTTTAAATTCTTAGCATTTTTGATGTAAAACTCTTTTATCCTGTAGCTCTTTGTGTTCTATTAATTTTTCAAAAAAAAAAGTTGTAAAGGAAACTAGAAACTGAGCAGTGAAACTCAACTCAGAAATTCACCCTGGGCAGGTTGGATGGTTAACCACACTTGTCATCACAGGATCTATCAGTTTACACACAGCTTTCAGGAGCGGTGACCATTTTTCAAACATTATGATCCGGTGAAAATCTAAACATCCATTAAAATAGACTTGTGGGTTTAAATCTGTGCTGAAGTTGCCGTTTTCATTGATGCTCATTTCCAGTAGTCAACATCAGCTCCATGTGATGTTTGAATGTGTGAATGGGAGTCAACTGTTCCCTCCGAGCAGCGAACACACCCATAATTTGGTTGACAGTTTAACTCTGACTTAACTCTGTGGTTCAAACTCCACACGGTCCAAACCACCACAGCTGCCATGTTGTGATCCACACTGGCTGAACACCAGAGAAAGACTTATAGTTGGACACGTGACACCAAGAAAAAAAACAAAAAACAAAACAGAGGGTTTCAGTTTTCATTATTTATTAAAAAACAAAATCTTAATTGAATAACCTTGCATAACACATATGCATGTGAAGGACAGAAAAAAAAGCCAGTCACCCAACATACTCATATTCCCTAAAAACAAAAAGGGAAGAAAAATAAAACAGATTCAGAACGAAATATTACTACATTGTTCCCTCTTGGTTTCTTCTCTGCAAGCATGAAACTCGTGTGCATCTGCAAAGGAGCAATCAGTGCATCTCATCCTCCTCTTTCAGTCAGCAGGGTCTCATATATGAGAAGCCACAGAGTTTGGATTTAAACATGTCTCAATATTTCATACAAGACTGTTATTTATTTTTTTTAGCCTTGAATTTAACTTTTTTGGTTTTTTAACTTGATTAAAACAGCCAGTCAAGCAAATAATGCTTATTGAAAAGAGATTATATTTTCCAAAAAATGCTGACAAATTCAAGTATCAAATTAACTTAAGTCTATCACTCCCTCATTATCAGGATTTTGTTTTTTTCCCCCTAAACATTACCACAGGATATCCGTCATGTTTTCACACTCTGCCAGATTTTTCTGATCTTTGTAGGAACCTTGTCCACATTTACCTCTGTGTTTTTAAAAAATTCAAGGTTTCTCTTATGCATATTTTGAAAAGACAGAACAAAAAAGAAACCCCACAGTTTCTGTGTTTAGTGGAAATAATTAGTTTGATGTAGCATAGTTCCAGACAGCACCAGGCGAGCTTCATGAGGGCAGCTGTAGCCTAAAGGTTCAGAGTTTGTGACCAGATGATCACAGGTTACAATCCCTGGACAGGTTGAAAAAAAACCCCCCCAAAAAAATCAAATTTCTGTCAGGGAAAAAAGAACAAAAAGCACATTTCTGTCCCACAATAACAACAAAGACTACTGAAATGCCCTTGAGCAAGGCACTGAACCTCCGACTGCACCAGCAGAACTGCTCAGTGGCTGACAGTACGTGACTGACATGGCAAGCAAGTCTCAGGTGTGAGTGTGTGGATGTGTGCGTGAACTTTCCTCCTTCTGCAGGCTGTGAAATTCAACATGATTCATGGTCAAATTTAAGGTTTGAAAAGATGGTGAAATCTCTGATGAGTTAGTGCCACAATAACACTTATTTTAATTCTACTTCTTCCACTTCTTCCCGTGAGAAAGATTCACATGTTCAAAACATCCTGTTTTTTTTTTTTCATATTTCGGGGGTATAAATTGCTCTGTTGTCAGAGCTTTGGTTTTCATGTGCCTAAAGTGAAAAACACAAAACAAAACATCATTTTAACCATTCTTAAGAGCGGTGAGGAAAGCACATCTGGTGGCTGACAGCTCAAACACAATCAAACTACACGTTCACTTATCTATTATCACGACCGTCACAGACTGTCCATTAGCTTGATGAAGGCTTTTTTTTCTCTTGCGTTTCATTTGGGGGCGGTGGCAGCTCATGAGTCGGAAAAATGAAGATGTCTGATCAAAGTCTTTGAAGGGAGATTTAATAAAATCGTTTCCCTTTGGCTCAACAGCTACTGCCAAGGTGTCCCTGAGCAAGGCACCTCCTGTGAAGCCCCAGGTGTAGAAGACTGTGGTTGTACTGGGCAGCTCCCAGGTGTGTTAATGTGTGAGAAAGTGAAGCTGGGCGCCGTTGAAAAGGAGCAGACGGGCTCTTATAAATCCTCCGAGGACAAAATATCCCCACCGACTTCTCTCGGATTGGCTGAGCCTGAGGCCGATGATCAACTAATTGAAGATGAGGTCCCAAGTCGAGCGAGAAATGTCATTTCTTGGTTTAAAACAGAAATAAAATATTTAAGAACAGCTGTCGCTGGGAATATCGTCCCGTGGCGCCGGAAAAAGAAAGGCAGAACAAAAACAACTTGTCCCGTCATCGTCAGTTCTTAGGAGGGGGGTGTGGGGGTGGGAGGGGCCCCTGCATCGCCCTTTGTTCCCGGGCTGGGAAGGGACTCTCGTGTTGTTGGCCAGAGGGCTATGTGGGTGAGGGTTATCGGGGCAGCATCCTGCTAAATGTAGAACTGGTGTAATGCCAGCTTGTCCATGAAGGGCTGTACCAAGTTGTCTGTGGCGAAGTAGAAGACAAGGCCGAAAAAAATGGAGATGGGCAGAGCGGGCAGCGCTTTCTTGAAGATGGCGAGGAGGAGCAGGGTCAGACACAGGCCCTGCAGGGGGAAGAGACGGATGACATAAATCACAGAGGAAATAGCACATTGGGAGATTTTGTTCCAAACAAAATTATCTCTGAAGAAAGAAAAACAGCCTGCTATACAATCAAGTGGTTCACATAAAGTGGGGGCAGATACAGCGCCGAGAGGCAGTGATGGGGTTTGCGGTGAGTTGAGTTTGACACCAAAATAAGCTGCTGTGGTCACTCACGATGAGGATGGCTACGAAGCAGGCGAGCGTGGTGTTCCAGTCGCCGCTGGCTGTGGCCGAAGCCTTTCCCACCAGCATGCTGTAGAAGATGAAGTCTCCGAGGCCCAGCTTGACGCCCCCTGAGAACACAGGAGGACACCACATTCAGGGTGGGGTCAATTTAAACATGAGGTTACCATACGTAGAAGAGCTCTGACCCCATATTTACAGAGGGTTTATGGTAGAAAGAACACAGGTCCCTGAGCAGCATGGACATGAAACCCAGCAATTGCCATAAATAATCACTTCCTAATCTGACTAAAAACAGTCTGCAGCCAAACATGCGAGTCGCCTTTACATACATGTACACACTAATTTCAGAGAAAAAGGAACACATGAAAACATTCCTAAGATGTTTCATGTTTTTGGAGAAACAGCGACTGAAAGATGATGATTACACACTGAGGGGAGGCAGTAAGACAACCTGAGAATTCACATGTTTAAATTACAGAGCTCTGCCTCATATTTGGGCTGGGAGGTAAAATTAAAAAGATTATAATTTAGCACATGATACATAACAGTGATGATAATACAGGATTTCTAGTGTGTAAAGAGATAAACAGAAGAACAGAGAGAAAGTTGTACTGTGAAGAAACCCAGTAGCGTCTATTTAGACAAAAACACTGAAGATTAAAGCGACTTATTCCATATTTTCATGTTAACAAAGGACTCAATGACGAGTTACAACAAACACAAATAATTATATTGTGACTCTGAAGTTTCCCTCGGTTTTTTTGGATCATTCTAGCTCAAGTTTTTGGGTTGCACAGCTTCCACCTTTACAGATTTGGTTCACTTTCACTGCATTTATTAGCGACCGTATTTTTCAGAGAGAGAGAGAGAGAGAGAGAAAAAAAGAATACACATGACACTATAATAAAGATATTACTGATGGTCAATGACTTAAATCTAGCCAACATCAATTTATTCGATTAACAGTAATACAAAATGATTTTGTCTTTTATTGGATCAACTTTAAAAGCCTGCTAAATGAACTTACTGTGGATAAAACTGTATCAGTATAGAGCTCATGTGAAACAAAGTGGCTTTTATTTTCATAAAAACCCTTCAGGCAAATAGATGCTTATGGCTCAAAACATACAACTTACAGTATGTAGAGTAAATAAATTTTTCATATTCCATCATAAGAGAGTCATGATGGGTTTTAATGAGCAGCTGCTATTGACTGGACAAGGTCGATTAAATTAAAGGATCGATTGATCACAGAGATGATTGAATCAAAGAGATCTGCGTTTGTAATAAATTTAAACCTGAAGCATATTAAAAGCAGCATGGTTTATGTCAGCGTGATAAAGCCCTGAAGCCTCACAGAAAAACAGTAACTTGTATGAATAACAGAAAAATAAGCCAAAAAAATAGAAATCCAGATATCTGCAATGTTTAAATACTGCACCTGTAACACTGTGATGCCCCTCAAAGCGTACGCATCTAAATTCCAGACAGTCTGATTGGCTGAATGACAACAGAGTTAAATGTTCTGCTCTCTGCACTCACTTTCCTCATCGTCATCTTCAACAGGAGGACGAGCGGAGGGCATCTCCTGGATCTCCCGTCTGGTCTGCTCGGTGGTCTGGAGTGTCCCCAGCTGGTGTTCCTGCTGCCTGACCCAAGAAGGGGTGAAGCCTCCGTCATCCTGTGACAGACTGGAGGGGGCGGGGGACGCCAAGGCTGCAGACAAACAGAAACAGTCAGACTAAACAACAGGGGCACTGTTTGAAAGCAAACCTCCGAATCAAACTTCACTCAGTCGGTCTGACCAAACATTTTGACATCCGTCTCACCTGCTTGAGCTTGTTGAGGTGATGCTGCTTCTGTTGAGTTCCTCTTTGGCCCCTCAGTGTCGGCCATGTTGACGAGCCACACCATCGTAGCTGAGGGAGGAGTGAGAGATGTCGTGTTTAAAAGGTGTCAAGATTTGTTTCCCAAGCAAAATCCAAAGAAACTAGAAAAGGCTAAAACATATATCAGACACACGTATGTTTCCATAAAAACTGCTCTTTAAAGTGCTTCATTGCCCGACCTCTGTGCAGTTTCAACAAACAGTTAATAAATGTACACCTATCATCAGTGTGTGTCTTACAAGAGTAGATAAGAGCTGGGAAGATGGGTTCATTCCTCTCCTGAGCCGTCTCCACCAGGATCCTCAGAGGCCCTTTGGGACAGAGCACCGCTAACAGATCTGAGGGAGCAAAGAAGAAAGAGTCCAGACGAGTGAGGAGAGTTACACCGATCTGACCTGACGTGTGATAACACAAGGCAGGTGCTAAAGAGGAGACACACGGTTTCTGACTCTGGCAGATCAGAGAGACGCTCCACAGGTTCGATCACCAAAAAAGAATACTGAGTCCATTCACAGTTACAAACTCTTCTTTTCTCCTCTAAAGGTTTCACTTCCATGTTTGACAAAATGAGTGCACTGACTTTCCAAGAATGTCAGAATAACTTTAGTTTAGGCAGTGAGCTAATAATTATTCCCTCCTATTTGAACCCTTTTTGATGTGTTAAGAGAAAAATATAAAAAACTTTTAGTTGTCTACAATGTTTTTTTTTTGTCTGAAGTGTTTTTACAGTTCAAGCAACCATCTCTTGCAGGAAATCAATCCCTGTTTTTTTCCTGGCATGTTGGCAGTCCTGAGTTTTACTTTTTTTCCCCCACAGACTGATATTTCAACCACACTTTCTTTAAGCATTTGTGGTAAGATTTTGGGGCACACTCTTCCTTTTCACACACGATTGATCAGCCACTATTTGATACATACAGCTGGAGAGAAAAAAGGTCCTCACAATAAGATAAGATTAATATTTATACTAAAAGTTATATGCTTTTTGTTTTACATATTAATAAGTTTGTCTTTCTTATGATTCTATATTTAATTTTTTTTCCCCCATTTGGCTTAAGCAGTAAAAAGAAACAGATGACTGACCAAAGGTTGGGTCAAGACTTCCCTTAAAAGCAGACATATGTCAAAGAGGATTTACCATAGACAGATATGACAGCTAATATGAGCCAGGCGGTCCACTCGGGCAGGTACTTGATGAAAACCAGGGCCATGAGGGCACTGATCATGATGAGGTAGGCCTGCTGGAGTCGCAGCGGTCCTTTCCAGTGAATACACATCATGCCCACCACTCCAAAGTTCCAAATTATTATCGCCAGGGTGAAATAGTCCATGGCCAAGTTGTAGGTCTTGAAAACCTCTCTGATGGACAGAAGAAACAAGATAAAAAATACCTGAAAAGGTCCCATCCATCACCATAAAGAACATGTGAATGCAGAGAATGTGTAAAATGGGATGAAATGTTAAAGGATTTTGCTCACTTGAGGTAGATGTAGGAGAAGAAGAAGAGCAAGAGGAGGGAGGAGAGGAAAAGCCATCCTTGGATCACCTGTGGATTAGAGTCATTTAATTTAAATTTACAACACCACTTCAACAAATCAGTACTTGCAAATACTTGTTACCAGGGTTTGTTTTAAACTATATGGACAATCCTGTTGGGTGGGGTTACAACAGAGGCAGATACAATGAGCAACAGAGAGTCTGGACAACATGGAAATCCACTGTTGAAAAAATATCCAGAGCAAAACTGCCATTATTTTATTAAACAGCGTTTAACCTACAGTAAGGACAGCTTAGGTTCCCATTAATCCCAGACTGTTGCACCTACTTGGATGGAACAACTTACACACATAATTACATTAGTGCTGGTTTTGTTACAGTTGGGTTTCCCAGTAATCCATGACTGTGTGCCAGCATGCAGACAGAACAGGAGAGAACAAGGGGCCAAAACTGGCACACCTAAATGGAATAATGCCATTTTTTATAGCGGGTACACCTGTGCTCAGCAAGTCAAAACGTCCCCTTTGAAAAGAGTTTATTAGTCTGTGGAATCCACCAAACAGCAACTTCATCAAAGAGTCTAATGACTGAGAGGAAAACACCCTGTCTGTGTTTAAAACCACTCCCTTCTTACTAAATGGTGCTTTACTCCACTACGAGAGCAGTAAAAAAGGCTATTTCAAACAAACAAACAAACACTATTATATTATTCGCACATGGTTAACAGCAGGTGGGACTACAGCACATGTGATGCAGTGTGACGTGATGATTGTAGTGTTTACCTTGTAGCATCGGTACTTGTATAATAGCACCAGCACTAAAGTCATGACGATGATCACAGTGATCATGATGGTGGCGTTCAGGATGGAGTGGAGGGCTCGCTGTGCTACTGTGTCTGTGTCTTCAGGAAACGGTGTGTAGATCCTGGGGGTGACATTTCAAATACAAATGACAAAGACACATTTCAGTCAAAAAGCAAAAAAACAGAATGTGAAATAAATACATGAAAGAAAAAATGAGTTCATCTATCTCTTCCACGCGGTAAAAATTTTTTCATTTATTTTTTTGCATGCTGCAGCTTCCGCTGTGGTTCTTATCACAATCGGCTGCCCTCAGTGTTAGTGAGCTAAACTTCCTACTGTTTAATAGAGATTTAACTTGGTAAGAGTTAAAGATATAAAATGTTATGCTTGTGTGCTCTGAGCCAGATTCAGTCTCTGCCTTAATGATATTAAGCAGTTACAGTACTTGGTACTTGTCTTGGTATTCAAACTATGTAAGTATGATATACACCACTGGCAGTGTTGCATTAAGGCCACAGTGCCACCCAGTGGCAGGATGGTCTTGTTGCATTTCAAACACCCGTCATAATGAGCTCTGTATCTGGCATGTGTCCCATCTTTGATTCCCTGTCTACCACAGCTCGACTGATAAGAGTCATAACACTCACAGTCTCTGTCCGTCATTCTGGGTGTAAAAGCTGACAGACTTTATGGTTGCCACGACGACCACCATGCAGAGGGTCACAGGAACAAACAGCATGATGACATGTTTTGCTCCGTATTTCAGCGTCAACTCTTCATCCTCATCCTCCTCAGTTTCCACCACACGTGGGGGCTGAGTGGTGGGGGGCTGCCCGTTCTGCTCTGGTCCACTACCACCACCTCCTCCTCCTCCTCCTCCTCCTCCACCACCGCCGCCACCATCTCCTCCACCAGCTCCTGGGCCTCCTCTGGACCGTGCTCTGGTCACTGCAGCTTCCTGTGGCTGCTGGGTGGGTCCAGAGGCCACATTGGTCTCCTGTTGGTTTTTTGGGAATGGAAGAAGAATACCGTTATGTTTCGAGTGTGCTCACTGTACAGAAAACTGTGGGATACTTAATATGAGACAGTTTAGATCACACATTTCTCTCATAAGACAACAAATACAACTTATCTGCACATAAACCCATAAATAAGATCAAAGGAACAGTGCAAATAATGCAGACCAAACACAGCTGAATTAGCGAAAACATGCCTGTTCATCTAATCTTTCATCTGGGTGTGGTCCATACACCCACATCAAGCGATAAAATATAAAACATTTTGGAACATCCAGACGTAAAATGCACAAAGGAACTGAAACAGTTTGGTCAAACTTTCAGCAATCTTAATCTACCGCCACTGCCACCGCCCTGTTTCTCCCCATGTTTCCTGCCACTCCCTCCTGTGAGCGATCTGATAAAAGGAATAAGAATCATAAAAAAATGAATCAGACAACAATCATTTGGAAAACACAAGGCTGGCACAATTTGCAATTAGCATTGAAGCACTACTTACAGTGCTTTCCTTTGTGAAATAGACCCCACACTCTTCTTGACAAATCTGACCTCAGAATGTGCCACAGAAATAGTCTGAATCCATCTATCCGCAGCAGTTATGGATCAACATGTATCTCATTGAGGCCATCATTATTATCAGATGAAACACCCTGACACAAGCATTTTATTTGCTTTTATTGGCAAGAAAAGCCCACAGATTGGACAAACACTACAGCAAACTGTTATCAGGCCCAGCCGTGTTTTTATTTCAGAGCTTAACTGGCACATTTATTTACACTCACTATACAAGTTCCTCCAAGGATAACAACACTGTGCTCATTCCCACTCAGCCTGAGGATCATTCTGCCAGGACATAATAAAAAAGAGAAAACCAAGGAAACTGTGTGAACCTAAACTGTCAGACTAGTCAGGGCACGCAGCAGCTCAGATGTGAAGCAATCTCACCAGGTACACAGGAATAAAGGCAGGAGGAATCTCTAGGGACTGCTCTGAAAAGTGAGAGCAGGCACAACTCTCCAACAGGCTGCTGTACAAAATGACCTCACTGTGTGGTACAGTACACTGCTTTGTCACTCAGTCGTGGGAATAAGGCCATGTTGGTCCCAAGGACTCAGGAGATTAAACAATACTTTACTGAATTTGTGTTAAAATGTGATTAAAAAATAAAATTCTTCTTGCAACACTTAACATGATTCTGTCTGACCTCACTGATGATACTGACCTTACTGACCACTATACTCTGTTCAACACAGACATGTTCTTTAGTTTTCTAAACATGAGAGATATAGTTGTAATGTACATATACACTTGTAATGGGGTAAACACAGAATTTACCATGACTCATGGTTGTTAAGTGAACTGTGACAGTGAAGGGAGACTTAGACTTCTTGAACAGGCTACTGAGGCCACACCTTTGTTTACAGGCAGCTAAAAGCAGGCAGCAGAGTCACGTGCTGACGGTGATGTCCCTAATGTTTCTTCTAGATCTAACAATTTTTCATCAAGAACATAACCATCCATAATTATGGAAATGCAAAATGAAATTAAAGTTATCAGACTCAAACTCCCCCACAATGTGTTTCACAAAGTTACACATCTCTCTTTCATCACTGACCAGATACGGAAACACTGTGTTGCACACAAGTAAAAATCTTTGCTAATCATTACCCAATACATTCACACAGACAGAAATAAGAATAAATCGTTGTCTTTTGAACTCACCATATTGTTTTCAATATCCTCTGTATTGTTCGCCATGGTTGGCTCAGCATTCACTTGTCCTCACATGCAAGAAAACGTCTTTTGCCCTTAAGAAAGAGAGTAGTAGAGAAAATCACATTAGTAACAGGAAATGGGTATGATGAAAGAATAACAACAACTATCGAGAATATAACCTGAGTTGTAAAGATAGAGGCTGTCAAACGTTGTACGGATTGTAAATCCCTGTGTGTAAAATTTATGATCATTATTTGCTTTGTTTCACCAGACTGTATTTTCTTGTTGAGCTGCAGTGAAGGGATTGAAGCACAAAGAGAGACTGCTGTACTAAAATACACAGTAGCTTTGAGAGAAACACACAACTGAAGACTAATATTCGCTTTTAAAATACATTTCTGTCCAAAATAAGTACTGTAGGCCTTGTCTCTCAGTCTTTTCATGAGAAAATCACTTCACGACCAGTGTGAACAGGTGAAATTATTAAAATGACGAACAACTACTCCCTCAGTGTAGCTTAGATATCTACTAATGAATATAACACAACGGTAACGTTACACTAAACCTTTAACATGTGCGAACAACCGGGCTGATAATGTTAAAATTGTGCTCTACATTATTTAATATCGTATTAAACCATCGGCAAGATACATAACATTACCAACCAAAAGTAGGATTTTTAATCTTTATTTAGAGTTGGAAGGTAACGATAACGGTTTCATTAAGTTAACGATTACACACCGGCAAGTAACGAATAACGTTACCTGTGAGATGTTAAACAGCTGATTGTGAACTATAACTTCCTTCTATTGTTACTCGGCAGTGACTTAAAAAAGCTAAATGGTGGTAACGTTTAATATATTGTTAGTTGTCTTCAAATGCATACAGGTATTTTATCACAAGCGAACGGCTAAAATGGCTAGTTAGCCAATAATGTCATAACGGCAGAGCAGGTAGCCGCCGCGCTGGGTGGCTACCGCGACATAACTTCACAAAGCTGCGACAAAATTTAGTTCCTGATAGCAACTGACTTATAATAATTAATGGTACATACTGGCAACAACAGTAAAATTCCTTGGTTTAGTGTTGTGATGAGCTCTTGAGTAGGTTTGAAACCCGGGCACTTTCTCTTCTTTGTTGTTCCTGTCTTCTCACAGAACTTCCGGCTGTTGGCTTAAACTACTTCCTGCTCTCGCGCATCCCGGGCATGATCCAGGGAGCGTTCAAAATCAAAACGACATTTGAGGTTTATATGCAGTTTTTGTCAACGCTGTAGTAAATATAGCTGGTTTTAGTTAATGACATTCATCTGCGTGTAATCTTGTCCGCCAAATGTTAGCATTTAAGCTTACAACAGTAAATAAAAAAAGAAAACAGTCAGAAACACTAGATATTAGCTTAATGTTGGAGATGAGTTCAGGTGATGTGATCTTCAGGGCTAATATCAGAGTTTTGGAAAATACAACAGGATTTAACGTTACCGCTTCAAACTGCAACCCACAAGGTGGCGGTAATGTGCATAAAACGCTGTTTGACAACAGCCATTTAAACAACGAAAAAGAAGCCAGTTTGTGACAGTTTTTCTTCCGGTGGCTAAGGTCAATCTTTCCGAGAAGAGGCAAGGATTCAAGAAAATCCACTGAAACCGACTGAAAAACCCCACAAAGATGGTAAGTAGTAAGCCGTGTTTCAATATTTAGAATATATATTTTGTATTTTATTGAAGATCGTTACTAGGCAAAGCATCGTGTCGGTTTTAACATTCCATTTAAACAAAAATGTATTTCGTAAGACTGCAGGCGCTTTGCTAACATTAGCATGAATGTGGGTGACGTTTTGCTCCTCAGCAGCTGCAATGAGCCACATTGACTGAATCTGACAAACAGAGCACAGATGTACCCCTTACCATCCCTTAGCAATGAATAACTTTACTCTTTTTAATTAACGCTACTTTCTTAAAGCCAGTATTGGCTGACGCAAATAGATGCACATTTACATTAAGATGTAGCTCTAGGCTCAGGTATCCGTCTGTTTACTTAGTCCTTGAATAGTCGAAAACTTCTTTGAATATTACAGTATGGTCAAAAATATATATTTATTAATGAGTGATCTCAGACTATTTTGTTCCAAACCAAATAACTATACATATTATATACTATATACATGTTATATTTACATATTTACAGAAGAACATATCACAACGACATAAGTCTAATTGTGACTTTTAACCTCTGAAATTTATCTGCAAAATACGAATCATCACGGCAGTCACTCAACACTGGTTAACCAACCATTAGAGTTCAAGGCAATGTCTTTTAAAATCAGTTTAACCTATAAACGGCCAAAGCAAAAGCCCTCACCATACCATATGTAGTTCATGCTAATATGACGAAAACAAAACAAGTAAATCCTTAAATACATTGAAATTAATTTTCAAGCTACTGACTAAAAAAATGTCTTTTTTTTCAGTCCCACACCATCCTGCTAGTGCAGCCCACCAAGAGGCCAGAGGGGAGGACATACGCTGATTATGAATCCGTCAACGAGTGCATGGAGGGTAAGCTGATGGTGTTTTTGTGCCTCGCAGATTCCTACAATGACATATTATGACATTTCCACTTCTCTTAGTCTTACAGGTAGATGTCCGCCTTCTATCCTGGACTTTTACAGCATGTCCCTTTTTATTACAAGGCAAACAAGAGTACAGACCTGAACTTTGTTTGAATGTCACAGCAAATAAGCCACAGTTGTACAGATATTGTTGTACAGCTGTAACATCTGCTGTAAGACACATGGAACATAAAAGATCAACGCTAACAGGAACTCAGAAATTATAAATAAAATTAAAATTATAAATTTTATGAATCGCTCTGACAGGAAATTATGTTACACTATTACCAAGTCAGTGCCAGAATGTCTAATTTTTAGTTTTATTGGTGATCTTTTTTTACTTTGGTTCATTTAGGTGATTGAATCCAAATGTTTTACATTAAGGATTGTGTCCAATTGTTTTTCTGCGCAGGTGTGTGTAAGATGTACGAGGAGCATTTAAAGAGAATGAATCCCAACAGTCCGTCAATAACATACGACATCAGCCAGCTGTTCGACTTCATCGATGACCTGGCTGACCTCAGCTGTTTAGTGTAAGTTTGACATAAAATAAACTCATATTACTGATTTCTTTTTTTTTTTAATTATTTTTGTTTTTGAGAATATTAAGTGTCAAGAGGCAACTTTCAATCTGATGCATTTATAATACATCTCTATGGTGAGAATGTATTCATTTTGCAGCAACAAGGCAAAAAGCAAAAAAATATATCTGATTATTCAAGATATCTGCCCTTTAAGTGTACTATGTGGAGATTTTATTATATTTTGTGCTGTTCCAAACAAGTTAGTGAGAAGTGGAAAAACTAGGTCTTAAAATGTATAACAAACTTATCTTTGTTTCAATGTCCTTAAACTGCATTTTTGTAGCGTCTTTAGATAATATCACGATACATATATATATATAGTGAAGTTGCAACTACAGAAATGGGAAAATATTCTATTTGCACGCATCACTTTGAAAAAAATCACTTATTTCTCAGTACAAGTTAACAATGTTGAAGCTGTTTCAAGGAAAGGACACATAACACAGCAGCAGGGAGAGCTGCATGTTTATCAGTATCCATGGTAACGGCTTCTTCCTGCTCATGGGAGAAATTGGAATGCGTGTCCCACAGTTTACCTGTTTATTTACGCGCTCCGTCTAGAAGTGGCTCCCAAGCTGGGAGTGTGACTTCCTGCAAAGTTACTCCATAGTGAGCTGTTAGTGGAGAGGGTCCAGTCTGGGAAATGAATCCATTCTGCCTGTTAGTCATCCAGAGATACAAGACAACTAGATTAATGTAGCAGCACTTGTACAATGTGAATTTTGAAATGTACAATGTTCGTAGTGGTGCGCACTGGTGTTGTTTTGTCTTCTAACGGAGACATAGATGAGCCACTCACTCATGACAAAACCCCACATAGAGCGCTGTTCATCTGTTGATTGATGAGTCTTTGTTTTCTGTTAGTTGTCACAAATTGTTTTATTTTTAGACTATTTCTAGAATACTTTTAGCCAAAAAAAACATCAGTTAAACTCATAGAGCAACTCCACACACACATAATCAGCTGTTTTGTTACAGTTTGATTTGACACACATGTTTTGAGAAATGAATAGTTAAATCTTTAGATTGTTTAACCCCAGCCTTTCTGGTTCATTCAATGAAAACTGGAAAATTCTAAACCTTATTGAAACCTTTGCGTCATTTTACAGACATGCTTTCTCATACTGTTCAAATTTAAACAATGAATAAGGATAAACCCTTTCTTATGTACCCACTCATTTTTCAGGGCTTCCTGTTTTTACTGTTACAGAGGGCATAGAGAGGGAAAACAAGCAGGATTCAAACTCACATCATTGCTGATTTCTTGCAAGTGCAAATTTAACCTGCAGAATTTAGCATTTCTGTTTGTTTTGGGCAGTTTAAGTGGGAGGTTGAAGCCCCCATGTATACAAACGTCCACTCCGCACAAGAGCCCTTGAGCATGGTGCTCTTCTGTCTCCCAGTAGCCAAACTTGTCTTGTGAACTTAAGGCAAACGGAGAATTGAGGGGGAAGAAAATGAGCTGAAACTGAATCTAATTTTCCGTCTGCCTCAGGTATCGAGCCGACACACAGACGTACCAGCCGTACAATAAGGACTGGATCAAAGAGAAGATCTACGTGCTGCTCCGCCGTCAGGCCCAGCAGGCAGCCAACTGAAGCGTCTGAGGAGGTGGAGGGGGATCGATGTTATTTTTCTTATCCGTAACATGCGTGCAGATTGTTTTAAGTTGCCCTGAGAAGTTTTTGACAAAGTTTTTACATGTTTTTTTTTTTTCTCTCACAGACGGGAGGTGTACTTTGATTGTAATGTTTGACTTACTAATAAAGATTTCCTTTCAATAAAAGTTTCTGAATTGAGTTTGTTTTCTTATTCAGTCTTATTTTGTCTACCTATCACTTTTCCTTCTTTCCACTGGTTTCCTTTTTATCTGTCCTACAGTTATATTGTCTGTCTTTTTCCTTTTCCTGACACATTCCTCATTTCTGTTTTTCCGTATCACAGTTTCCTTTTCTCTTACTCTTTCTCTCCCAGAACAGTTTGGTTTTCACTTTAAAAAAAGTGACACTTAAAGAGAAAAAATTCCTTTGCAGAAGTTTAAATGGTAACTTCTTTCTTTTTGGAATGAAAATTTATTGATTTAGTTTTTATTAATTTTCTCATATCACTTTTTACTCCGTCATTTTTGCGTGTCTTCCTCAATTTTTAAGATTTTCTGTTTTTTCTCCTTTTGTTTTAAGTCAAAATGAAAAAATTAGGTGAAAATTTCCCTCTTATTCCTGCACAAAGTCAAGTTAAACTTTCTTCAAGGAAACATCTCAAAAAATTTTTTTTCAGATGAGATTACCTAAAATATATATTTTTTTGTAAAGTTTCTGCCATGTCTTTCACCTTTTTACTGTCTTTTTTTCTGTCTTATTCCTTATTTCCTTTTTTTTTCACATTTCCTCTCGGACAGTGTGCTGTTGACTGTATTGAAGTGATTCAACTGATTTCATTTTGCTTTGCTGCAGTGCTCATGGTTATTCCCTCCTGATTCTCTCAATACTGTGGCAAACAAGCTTTCTCAAAATATTGATTTTTTTTTTCTTTAAAGGGCTCTGAAAGAATATCTAAGAATTCCTGGACTTTCAACATAGATCCCCTTGTGGAAATGATATTAAAAATGAATTTTTCCTCTTTCTATTTTTGCTACGGATAAGAAATTGCTTTGTTGTTGACAAATGAGATGATTTTAAAACTGTCTGGAAGAGATTTCTTTTGCCGAGCCTTTAGCTGGACCTGAAGATGAAATTTCCCCTCTTCCTCACAGTCCTGACCTCTTTTGCTTGTTTGTTTGTTTTCTTCATTTTTCAGTATTTTTCTTTCTACACAAGGTTCTTTTTTTCCTTTTCTTTTTTGCATAATGCAGCAGCAAATACTGTTTAATACAAACATATTATTAGTTTAGTTTCTTGGACAAAATATTTTGTTTCCTGAGTTTTAAACTGATACTGCAGGATTGAGACTTAATTAGTGTTTGATCACAGGTGTCTTTTTTAATTTATCTTTTAATTTTTTACCTCGCTTCTTTTTTTCTGATCTTTTCACTTTTTTTCTCTTTTTCCCTCTTAAAAGTTTGATAGAAGTTAAGTCCTGCTAAGAATTCTCTCTATTTGCCTTTTGGATTTCTTTTTTCAGTATTTTTACACTATTTTAACTCATTCAAAAATCCTTTTAACGCTTCCTGCACTTGACTATTACAGAGAGTGCTGCTAAGGATGACACTTCGCCCTCTTGCGCATTGTAATTTCCTTTTTTTGGGCACAGTATGACATTCTTTAAAAAATATTTTTAACATCTGTTCGTGGGAAAATATTTACAGTTTTCTGGATTTCAGGGGAGTTTAAAAAAAAAAGAAAAAGAAAAATCAGCGCTAAAAACATCTGCACCGAGGGTGAAAGCGCTCCACAGTGGTGTGCGGGGACATGTGAGGCGTCTGCCGCCTGGCGGAGCGCAGGAGGCGGCCACTCTCTCCCGCAGCCGCGCCGCCGAATCCGGATCTTCGCCTCCTCCCAGTTGTGTTTTTCTGCACCTTTGTGTTGTGATCGGCTCTCCCAGCCTGTTTCTCACACCCACCCCGGTACCCCCTCCTCCTCCTTTTACCCACCTCCATCCCACCCTACCCTACCCCATCCACCACCCCCTCCACCACCACCACCACCACCACCACCCCCTCTCCTCCTTTTAGCATCTGAAAAGACCACTGAGTGAGAATCGATGGCGCAGAGGCCCGCTTGACAGGACAATAAACCACAAAGAAGGGGTGAGTTTTTTTTCCTCCTCTTGGTTGTTTTTTTTGAATTGCGGAATTACTCTGATGGCACAACGATAAGGGAATCGCTCGGGGCTTGCTGCGTGGAAATGATATTTAACACAAGGCATCTTTTGTTACCGCGATATGATTTACAGCAGGCGTCAGCTGCCGTGGTCCCACTCAGAGAGAGAGAGAGAGAGAGAAAAATTAAATTAAATAAAATTTTTTAAAAAACGAGAGAAATCAGCAAAATGCTACAAGAGAGAACAAGCAGCAGCGTCTCCGCATCCTTCATCGTTTGGGACATTCATTTCACATGAACACACATTCACCTTACGTAACCTATAAATGCATCACTGGAGCCTGGTCCTGTTATTGCCAGAGAATAGCGTGCACTTGCCGCTGCAGGTTTAGATGAGGGTCGTTTGCCTGGTTTTCATTGGGCGATGCGGTACCTTGAGGGTGTTAATGCGGTTGTCGTGTTGTAAACAAAAATATGTCAGCGGGACCGGAGAGGGAGGTTTGTCTTGGTTTTTAATGGACCTCCCCGGGAAACCGAGCGCGAGGCAGTGAGTAATGTAATAATTGGCTCGCGCCGTGCCGAGCTTTTCCACATTGCTTCCTTTTTTTTTTTTTTTTTTGTTTTTTTTTTTTTTTCAGCCATGAGGAGAGAGAACAAGTCACATCCAAGGCGCAGGGGGAGCCGTCTACAGCTGAGGCGTTCACGTTTGCCTCTCATGTCTGTGATAGTCACAACAATAGCTTCCATTTTCCTCATCAGCCTTTAGGCATTATCAATACAGCCCCCCCCCCCCCACCCCCACCCCCCCTCCAAAAATATGTTGCTATTATTGGTAAAGATCTGGTCCGGTGTCTCTCCCCCCCTCAGATGTCTGCAGCCGACTCACGCCGGCGCTGCCCGCAGCTGAGGAGAAACTGATGAATCAGATATTGATCTTATGTCTCACCGCTGAGATGAAAATGTGTTTTGGCTGGTGGTAACCTCAAGTGACCTGACAGCATGTGGTGGTGTGTTTGTGTGCCCTCTTCACACCCCCTCTCTCTCCCCCCGCCCCCCCCATTCACATCCAGCCTCTCCACCGGCTTCCCGCACCGTGAGGACGCAGCGATGCCCCAGCAGAGGGGGGACCCGTCTCCGTCCCGCCGCCTCGGCCTGGCATCCCTCCGCCCCCGGACACTGAAGCCCGGCCACGACTTCCCATGAGGCCACCACCAGAACTCAGCTCGACCCGCTCTGTATGGGGCCTCTCACAAATGAAGTAGGTCTGCAAAGTGTTTGTTGTCTGCAGAGTGGACACATGAATGAGACTAAGGAGGAGCTCAGGTTGTGTTGGAATGATGAGTTATTGCTTCATCATCCCATCCAGTCAACCAGGACCCCCAGATTTGAGGAGTGGTCTCTAGAAATCTTTTCTGGTCTCTAAAAATCCTTAAAATAAACAGTTTGAAGAGAGAAAATCACTCTGGCTGAACTCCTAAGGACAGTAGCTGCATAAAAGGGTCACTTTATGGTGTCCTGTGAGTTTGGGAACCAGCAATCTGGACGACAGTTAATACTAATCCATACTTTTTCAATCATCAATCATCCATAGGTTAAAGGTCGCCCACATGCAAGGATATTCCACTGATCTCTGTTTTATGTGGCAAATTTATTTGACAGATTTTGCTTGACTTTTGGTTGAACACGAGAAGCATATTAAGGGTGTTTGGCTGTAAGAACTTGTGTTTTGTGTTTAGTTTTCCCTGATTTTACACGTTTTTATGATTAAAAAACTATCAGTTGCAAAAGGTAACATACAATGTTACAATAATATCAGTTTAAAACAAATCAGAAAGGCAAATATTGTGCATAAATGTACAAAGATTAGAATCGGTGCATTTATGAGCAACAGCAAAGCTTGAGTCGGTCGCTTCAGGAGAATTTTGAACCAAATAAAAAACCAAACAAACCGTAAGTTTGCTTTTAAGTCTGAAAAGGCTGTGAGAAAATGATGATTGATTCCTTGAGAGAGATGTGCTGGGTTTGTAAACTGAAAGCGTGTCTGCTGTGTGTTGTGGGAGCTTTTTGTACCAAGAGGAGGATTTAAAATTCAATAAGCAACGGGTTGTCCACGGAGGTTTTCTGAGTATCAAAGTGATGATTTATTTGCAGCAGCTTTTCTGAATGAGCTACATGTGATTTTAGCAGGAAGACCCGAGTCCGGCCTCCTCATGTCGGAGGTGTGCATATGTTTCTTTGAGTCAAACTGGGACTGAAAGACTCTTGATCTTGAGCTGCGTCTCAGATGGTGAACAGCGACCTCAGTCACCCTGCTGATTTGATTCAAAAACTTAAAATCACCATCTGTTAAAACTCCTACATAAAAATCATTTTGAGTTTCAACTGCTAATAAAAATAAGGAGAAACTGCAGCCACTGATTTTCCTTCACTGATCCTTCATTCCGATAGTTAAAATGTTCATCTGATTGCATTATTCCTCCTCTTCCTCTTAGTTGACATGGAGGATGAAGATGGGACTTGTCTACTTGATGTTTTGTGGTGAGTCCATCATCTAAACTATCCTGTGGATGATCAAAATTAAGCATTAAAACAAACCAAACAGGGTTTTGTTAATATTTGCTATGTGGGATTAAATGTCCTCCAGTTATCATGTGAAAAATCTTTGTTTTGCACTGAATATTCGCCAAGATAAAACAGATTTTTAATCGTCATTGTAATCTCCTCATCTCTGCAGTGACCCCCAAGCCCTGAACGACTTCCTTCATGGGACCAATGAGGTAACAAAAGAGTCTTAAATAGAGAGATTCTCAAATAAGGAAATCAATAGTGCAAATGACAAACCCGAGATGGGAATATTACTTGGCACACAGTCGTGTAAGATGTGCAGAGGAGGACCGACGGTGTGGCAGAGAGTCAGTTGTAGCGTTAGGTGCATGTCTCACCACCACTTTGTGTGCCCAACCTAAAATCGTGTGATTTCATCCCACCAGCTGCAGACTGAAGACCTGCTCATTAACTCCTCCTCTGGGGAGCCCTCCCTCTTCACAGATGCCCCGGTGAGTGTCTGGATCCACTGCCAGCAGCGTCACAACAACCAGCATTTTCCCCAGGAGAACCCTTTTTTTTTTCTCTCCTTCTGTGTCTGAAACTGCTTCCTGTTAACTCCTGCTAATCACACAATTCTCCCCTCCTTTTCACTCCCTTTCCTTGATCCGGTTGTCTGTACCTCACTGTCTGTCTCCCACTGTTTCCCCCTCCAGAGCCCCGTCTCTCTGCTGGGAGATGGCAGGGATTCCCCAGACACGCCTCCATCTGGGTGTGTGGACTTGTCCTTCCTGGAGGAGGCCCTCCTGTCATCGCCGGAGGGTGGGGAAGACCCACAGGTGGTGCAGGGTGGGACACCTGTGGAGGCTGGATTTGAGGCAAAGAAGGGAGATGTGGAGGAAGCAGAGGAGGCAGAGGTGGCGTGTGATATCCTCCAGCAGAGCCTGCAGGAGGCGGAGATCACAGAGCAGACCATGGCTCTGGAAGCAGGTCTGGCCCAGCCTGGTGACAACCTGTCCCTCTACTCACCTGCCCCTCTCCTCTCTCCACCCACTGTACCATTTGTACCCAAGTCTGTGACCTTGCCCGTCACCCCGGCTTTGCCCAGAGACACCCAGGCAGCAGTGGAGCCTCCCCAGCCTTCCCTCCTGGCTGTCGGGCCGGGCTGCCCTTCTCTAAAACCTGCCGCTCCTCCTCAGCTGATGGGGCTCCTGCCTGGAAATGTGTTCCCCGCTGCTTCTCCAGAGGCCTCCTTCTCCCTGAGTCCTGCCCAGGGATCCAGTATGATCATCCACAAGACTGTTCCCAGTATGACCAGTCGTCCCCTTATCACCCCAACGTTGAGGGCAACAGCAGCAGCAGCACCGGGCATCATCCTGCAGCGTGCCCCCCTCCCCATCCAACCCAAGCTGCCCATCAGCATTCAGCCCCGGCTGGTTCAAATTAGCCCCAAGCCTTCTGGTCAGAAACACACTCCAGGTCTTACGTTCGTCCCTGGGACTGCCTCACCAAATATTTTACTCTCCCAACCTTCAGGCCAAAAGCCCACAGCTCCTCCGCCGCAGCCCACCCAGCAGCTCCCCAAACCGGTCAGCCTGCAGCTGGTCAACCAGGGTGGCTCCTTCGTGCTCCAGCCTCAGGGACTCTTCCAAGGCCAAAACCAGTTCCTTCTTCCAGGCCAGTGCCCTGTCACGATCTCCCAGCCTTCCAGTGCAGCTCGACCACTGCTGACCCCCAGTCACCAAGGCCCGTCGGTTCACAGCCTGACTCCCTCGGCTGGGCAGCTCGTAGACGGCTCTCAGATCCTAACTGTGCCCCAGAGACAGCTGAACTTCAGCCCTGTCTTCACCACCCCTACAGGGCAGCTAGCGCTCCGCCAGGCCACTGTGCTTTCAGGACCTTTGCAGCTACAGTCAGGGCCCCCTACTGTCTTCCAGATGCCAGCACAACTGGCTGGAACATACACTCCAGGAGGACAGGGGCAGCGTGCCACTCTGGTCCACAGTCCAGCTCTTGGAAACCACATCACTCTGATAAACAGTTCAGGGGTGCTTCCCCCGGATCTCACTTCCATCTCGATTGTTAACGGCCCCTCCGTGGTTCAGGGGCTGCCTTTTGCTGCCCGAGCTTCAGCTCCTCAGACAGGAGTGACGGAGGGACAGCTGAGCCTCCAACAGGCCTCTGTGGTGCTCCTGCCAGAAAGAGCCATTCAAGAGGAGAGGACCAGCTCGGAGGAGACCTTCCACCAACTACCACAGGTGAGCTGTGTCAGAGGTTTGGGATATGAAGCTCTTCCTCTGTTAAACAATTTGCCTAATGTCGCATGCTTATAAAACAATGGTTTCTATTAAGTTCATGCGGTGTAAAAAACAGTAAACAGAGTCACGAAATTTGCTTGGATGATGTAATCCATCACAGTGAAGGAAGTCTGCACTATTTTTTTTGTCAATATTTGGTAGTCATAGCAAGATACGAGTGCAGACTTTTTAAAGTGGTGCTCCGGTCCTCCACATCTGTTTCATCAGAAGGAGCAGAACTGAGTTTGTGAAAATGGTCATGTGACGTAATTGTAGCTAAAAAGATTAAAAATTTAAGAAAATTCCGAACCATTGTGATGTCATATTATCACAGCTATCTTCAACATGTAACATAAAGCCTGTGTTATAAACAGGGAATGCAGAGTTTTGACAGATGTGACCATTTAGAAAAATGGCAACATCATAGAATGTGGAAAAGTGTTTTTAAAATCTGACCTGTACAAGGAACTGAACGTCCAGCGTTTGCAGCTATGAAAGTAAAATTCTGAATCACTGGAGTACTGCCTCTAATCCGCATTCCCCAAAAATAATTTGTAATTAAATAGCTAAAACTTGCAAATAAACTGAAAACAGAAATCCCTTAGAAGAATTTAAATTAGTAGTCTTTATTTTTCTTGCCGTAGCCCTATGGACACGTTCTCCAGCATGTGTCGGTGCAGCCGACCTCTGCAGGGCTGCAGTCCTCCTCTCCTCCTGTGGTTGCAGTCCTGCAGCCTCCTCCTGAACCACCTCTGGCTCCTGATCCAGCTGTGGAGATCCCAAAGCTTTTGATGCCCCCTGCAGACATGACCCAGGTGGTAGAGGAAGTGACCCACTCGATGAGTCAGAACGAGGCCTTTATGCAACATCTGCAACAGGTCAGCGCTTAATTCAGTTTGTGCAGATTTCTGCTGATTTGCGTGATGAAATGCTTCTGTTGTTGGTGTGACAGAGCTCCTCCTCAATGATGATGTTTGTGCTGCTAATAGTATCACTAATAATGCAGGGTGATTATTATATTGTATTTTTGTTTATTTTAAGAGGCGTCTTAAGATCATTCTGCTCCAACTATGTGTTGATTTTGACGAAATTAAGAGAAGAAACGTTGATTATTTAAGAGTTACTTTGTCTTATTTTGGCACAAGAAAATATTTCTGTTAAATTTAACTTTTTTTCCATTAAAATTTCTCAAAATTCCAACAGTTTTGTCATATATTTTGCGGAGTTTTTTACCTTTATTAACCATAACGTCTCTAACGATGGTTAAACCCAGATTCTTAGTCACAATGTCTTTTTTTTTTTAATCTGTTTTATAGAGAGATCCCTTTTGGCAAAAATTACATATTGTGCATTTAAAACATATTAATAAGTATTATAATAATTTCATAAACTAAATGCTTGATTTATTTATTCATATATAATGGATTGCTACTGTTGTAGTAACTCAAGCAAGGCGATTGTATTTGTATGACAAGAGTTGGTGTAAAGAACTGTACAGAAGGCTTTAAAGCATCATTTCAAAAATACACTTAAGTGGAAAATAAATTTGCCAAAGTGGAAGTTTCAGTGCAAAGATGTTGCAAGTAGTCCCAAATTTAATAAAGCAAATTTAAGTTCAGCAGAGAGAATAAATCCATTTAAAGACACAAAAAAACAGGAGCTTTCAGCTGACGGCTTCAAAAAGAATCTATAAGATCAAACTAACAGAAGTTCATCTTCTGTCTCCATCTTTTTTACCGCAGCAAGCACTTAGTTCTCCTATCACATCTGAATTGTTGGTCGGAGCGCTGCCGGTGGTACCGATGGAGTCGCTCGCCTCTCCGGTTACCAACGAGACCGACACTCAACCACAGACCCATCCGGTCTCTGGTCAGGACTCCCAAACTGTGATGTCTGACCAGTGTGTCGAAGCGTCTCCGCTTCACTCGGACCCAGAGGACACGCCGCTGATCTGCCCCTCCCCTCCCATTCAGGACACCGAGAGACCAGCAATGACAAGTTTCTCCCCTGCTGCTGGGCCTCAGGTCGCTCTGCCTGGACCCGAGAGCTCGGCCCCCCAGCCTCTCATTGAGCCCCAAGTCCCGTACCAGGTCCCTCATCAGCTACAGGTCTCACAGGCCTTATTTGCCCAGAACCAGGTCCAGATCCAGTCCTCTGTTTCCCAGGTCCAGACCTCGGCCCCCCAGCTTCAGGCCCAACCGTCTGTATCTCATCCTCAGTCCTCGGTCAGCACTCCGGTCCACAGCAGCCCCTCCCCCCTGCATGTCAGCGTCTCGGTGCCTCAGCAGCAGCCTGATCCCACAGCTGCTGGTCTCTCCGCAGGAGGAGAGGACTCTGCTGTCCAACAGCACACACAAAACAGTAGGTTTCGTCTAAAAGACCGACAGAGATCCTACCTCATCATCCCTGTAACCCTTTACCATCACTGCAATCACCGCTGTAATTATTATGATCTGCCAAACAATCATCCTCATCATCACTGTCATTGTCTGGATTTTCAGAGCCAACAGCTGCCTTGGTCGTGGAGAGTAAAGCTTTTACTCTTGATGTCCATCCGCCCTCCCCTGCAGCCCAGGGTGTCCAGGTTCCCGGGCCCCCAGCTGCCAGCGAATGTGCCCCCATCCTGACGAGCCAGCAGAGCGGCACCAAGGTGATAAACAGATCCATTCAGTATGCTGCAAGTCCAGTTAAATTAAGAAAATACAATTTGTTTTCTTTGCTAAATGCTAAATATCCAGTGTTATCCAAATAAAGACAATGCATTATAAATATAATGGTTAGTTCTTCCATTATATGAAATTTAGGTTCGTGTCTAATGATTATATTTAATAACCTGAGTTGAATAAACAGACTTTTTAAATTCGTGTAATGAGTCAAAATAATTTCCCCTCTGGATTTAAGTGAATTGGCTCCAGACTTGAAACAGAGATGGCATGCTTTGAAATAATTATTTGTTAAATGCAGCAAACGTATTATTAATGACTATAAAATGCACCCCTGTCTTCATCCTTTGATCTCATCCAAAACGTTATGTGGCTGCCAGCTGGCAGGTCGTCCGGAGCAGCCGAGAGAGGAGAGGCTCACACCAGCAATGCGCAGGCACAGGTAAGACAGCAGCAACTCAGCAAACAACATGAGTTTACACAGATATAGCCCTGCTCACACTCGCATATAGTTTTTTTTCTGCAATGAAAATGGTGTAGGATCATTTTAAAACATGTCTCAAAACGAGTGTATGATCCTCTGTCTCTGTAGCACAGCCAGAAAGGGCCCTAACATGCTGCTTTGAATCAGTTTGAGACCTCTGGTGATTAACTACATGTAAGAGGATTCGTAAGTCAGGAGAAATCCTTTTTTCTGAAGACGAGCAGGGGTAAAATTGAAGGATTTTTGCTTTTTTTCCTTCATTAAGGGTCAAAATTTCACCTGTGGCAAGCTGATAAACATGAGCTCTAAAGCTGATCTTTGCCTCTCAAACAGCTTGTTGGATTATTCGGGATCCTGCTGGATGTGATTTACCGCAAAGAAGCTTTCTAGTCTCAGATATAATCAGCCAGTTAATTCATTAATTAAGAACCACGGGCTGGTTTTATAGACATGGATTAAGTCTGATCCTTCAGTGAGGGTATTTTTTTTTTTTTTTAAATTTTGAGTCCTCAAAGACTCCATCTACTGTTTCTGCTGCTACTTTCTACTTTCTACAGTTCATAGCTACCAGTCCTGCTCTTACCACATGCTCTTTTTCTACTAATTCAACATTCATACTCTCTTACTGACATGTATTATATCATGAAAATGTGTATAAAAAACCTGATTTACAGCAGCAAATGTTCTTTAACAAACTGAAAAAACATTCAGTAATCTGCCAGGAGAAGAGGGGACGAGGAATGTTGATGGTGATGTGTTGGTGATGAGCATTATGTCCACATACAATTCTGTCCGGAAATGTGCAATGCCTTTGTGCAATAATCCAT
>JAQMCX010000015.1:5023064-5047186 GCA_029814765.1 Acanthurus leucopareius
GTGCTATGCTGCTGCTGGAACCACAATTTCCCTGAGGGAGTCTCCAAAGGGATCAATAAAGTTCAATCTAATCTAATCTAATCTAATCGGTCAGTAATGGAGGATAAAATAAAGGTGACAGTGTCGTGTGTGTCTTAGTACTTTACCAGTGTGCTTAAGTTCTCATCGTGTTCTTCAGGTTCCAGCAGCAGATTTGTTTGGACCACAGGGCGGTTCAGACCCCCTTCACCGGCCAGGCCTTTTCCACTCTGAAGGACGCTGTCAGGCGCCTGCTGCCATATCACACCTGCGCAGGTCACCTGCCCACTCAGGATGACTTCAGCTTAGGTCAGTGAGCTCCGGTTCGGGACTCTGCTGATGGTTCATGCCGTCCAAACTATTTGTAAAAACCTGCAACTTAAGATTGAAAAAAAGAGTATATCACAAATCAGTAAAGGTCCTGTTATTTCCTAAATCAGTTATTGTAAATGCCCATTAATGTCTTGATTTCTCATTCGGTTTATATTTGGTCTTGTATGTAGTTTCTAATTTTACTCTTACTCTTATTAAAGTTACACCTAATAGATCCAAATTCACAAAAAGTTAGGATGCTGTGTAAACCATAAAACGAATGCAATCTGTTACTTACAGAGAACAGTTTTATTATGTTTATTTCAATCCATGTATTAATGTTCTTTATAAAATCTTGTGTTTATGTCAAAAAGTTTGGAAAAGGATGAGCAAATTCTGTTTTATTCATGTTTTTTGTTTTGCCTCTCAACTTTTTGGGAGTCTGGATTGTGTTTATTTTTTTACTTTCTTCATTTATCTTTGCTTGTTTCTGCTCTTGTGCTGCTACAACAAACATTGTTTCCCTCTGGGGATTAACAAAGGCTTATCTTATCTTATGAAAAATAAAAATTGAGTTTAAAAAACTCAAAAGTCTTATCAGAATTTATGAAAACCCATTTCATTGTCATCAAGCTGCTTTTCTCGTCCACCAACAGTTGAAAAAACAAAAGTGATTCAGTTTACAATCACATGCAACAGAGAAAAGATTCAAATCTTTAAATTTGAGAAGCTGTGACCAGTGAAACATTTCCTTTAAAATGAGTTTAAAGATGAATTAATTATCAAACTACCTGCAAATTAATAAACTGATCACTCCAGTTTTACATCCCCAAAAAATCCATAATTGGTGTAAGGTAAAAAGTGTTATGGATTGGGACTATAACACAATAAAACAGGTTTCTAGGATTGGTGTAAACATTAATCTTAATGTGACTGTGATGTTTTTCCTCCCACAGTTGACCAGGAGTTTGACACTGTGTCTGGTTTCCTGCTGAAACGCACCAAGGACATGGTCAACAAATACAGGCAGCTATTGGTTAGAGAAGCCCAGGTGAGACAACACACACTGCCTCCATGATCTCTGGATCTACATCACCTCCAAATCCAAACCACCATGTGTTTGGGACTTTTTATATACTTTCAGTTGAGTCAGAAAGGTCCTTCTTTCCAAAACACTTTCCGTTCTGGAGCTTAATCTACTCATTTTGTCATGAGTGAGCTGATGATGATTTGTTATAAATCACAGGACTAAATTCTCCACAACTTTCTGGTAAATTAGCTCCTTTTCTACTTTTCAGTCCAGACATCTTCTGTTAATAAGGCCTCATTTATCTGTGATTGGACTGAAAGAAAATCTAAATGGGCTTCAGCATGAGTCATCTCCTCTGCAGTCTTTGGAGCAGACAGATGAATCTATGTGTGTGTGTGTGTGTGTGTGTGTGTGTTTATGGGGTATATGAACTGGTTTCCACAGCAGGAGAGCCCGTCAGCAGAGATGGTGATGCTGGAGCGTCTCTTCCTCCAGGCTGAGCGATGCGCTTTAGCGGAGGACAGACGGCGAGTCCGCAGAGACCCAGGTCAGTGTCCCGACAGGAGACGCAATGACCATTATTTTATATTACATTATATTACCATTATATTACATTTTGACGCCTGTGTGTGTGTGCATCAGTGACAGTTAGCTCCCTGCCTTTAATTTTTCACCAAGAAGGATGCTGTTTCAAATCCCAGGACTGAGACATAAAATACAGACTTCAAAAGTGAATTAGTGCCACTCTCTCATGTTTTTTTTTTCTCACAAACTAATTTTCCCTGTGCCTCAGAGCGCGGCACTTAACCTCCATATTTGCTCTGGAGCAGCTCCCAGGTGTGAAAGTGTAATTAAGCTGTGTAAATGTGGAAGCAGGGTCGTGCTGAGAAAGACTCTGTGTGATGACGAGAAAATTACATGTAAGAGGTTAAGAGCAAATTAAAGCGGGGCTGTCATGTTAATTAAAAAGTTGGAAAAGGGGGAAGGAAGCTCTTAAAAACTGTTAAATGTCAGGCCTGACTGCTGTGGGACCCTGGGACTAATATAATATAAATTAATAATACAAAAATAGAACAGGAAAGCTTATTATACAAACTACAAGTGATAGTTGACGCTAGCCAAAACAAAACAATTACATTTTTTGTATTTGCAGAAACAGCCCTCATTAATAAACATTGGTGTGAATTTGTTTTTCAGCCATAGTCCCTGAACAGATGTTACATAATTGCACTAATATTGTTTATGAGAAATAACAGTAATTTTTTGGAAAAATAATTGGATTTGACAGCCAAAAGCTAAAAAACAGGACTAGACCCAATTAGAACAAGTAGAGAGGGAATCATCATCCACAGCAGGATGCAGGAAGTGAAACGATTTAAAAAGATTCAGATCTGAGTTCTATTTTCCCAAATTCCCCTTAAGCTTTCCCTTAAGTGGCCTCAGCATTATACAACGACATTACTCAAACTCTGGTCCAATCACTGGATGAAAAATTTTTATTTAACATTATTATATTCTAGAGTTAGAGCAGAAGTCTTAGAGACTGAATCTAAAAACATAGGAGAAGTGATTTTGGTGAACTGAACTGTTTTCTGCACAACATGTGTTTTTGTAATGACTGTTTCTGTTGCTTTTAAAAATGACTTCAGATAAGCTTTGCGCTCATTTGTTCCAGAGTCTTTTATGATGGCCATGACTTCATCAGCGTCTTCCCCCCATGACGCCCACTCCTCCGGCCCCTCCCACCTGTACTCCTCCGGCAGCCCCTCCTCCCCACCAGCCTGGACCAGACTGTCCGACAGACCCCCAGGACTGAAGACATACCGCTCCAGCTCCCGCGGGGCTCTCAGGCTCACCATCAAGCAGGAGTCCGGCTCCCGTAAGGTGGTTCACAACTCTGCCTGCGACCCTGGACTCAAGAGGGACCACATGGGGCAGCTGACCAATGGCGGTGCAGCTGTGAACGAGCGCCACTCTCAGGCACCCAACGGAGCACCCCAGCGTCCTCAGCTTGACGAGGAGATCTCCAACGGAGCTCTGCCTTGTAAAGCTGCAGAGGAAGTCTCACAGACAGCTCCCATTTCCAAAATAAAAGCCCCAAATCCTCTTTCTATGCCAGAGCCACCTGCTGGTTGCTTCGAGTTGCCTCCCAGAGACGTCAGCGCCCCAAAACTGAAGTGCTACAGGTTGGAAACGTCGCCTCGGACGGAGCAGCGGTTCAGCCCGCCTCCTCCACCCCTCCAAGAGGACAACATGCTCAGTGAACATCTACAGAGTGCCATCGACAGCATCCTGGAGCTTCAGCGCCTGCAGGGCCCCTCTGCAGCCCCGACCAGGGCCACGGCAGGCCCGTCACTGGACCAGGCTGTCACCAGCATCCTGGAGGGACACCTGTGAGGTAACCTGCCCTGACAGACGTCCACACAGATTCAGAAACATCTGTCAGAGGTGGGATCAGACAAAGGAGGGTGTACTTGACTTCTTATCTGTTCCCAGAACTAAAAGAGATTTTGTTTCTGGGTTTACTTATAAAGAAACTGATCGTTCGAAAGAAGAGGGATGAGGAAAAAAATTAAGAGGCACTATAAAGAGATGCATACCAGACAACAGCACTATCTATAGTCCGATAGATGTTAGATACTTCATTTTGATGTATGTTTGTGGAAAAAAAAATCTATTTGAATAGGAGCTATATTGTTTCAGTGGTAGTTAAGTCATTCAGAGGTTTACGACACTGGTGTAACCTTCATCAGCATATAGTATATAAGTAATAGTGAGGAAAACGAAAACGTGGAGTAGACTGAGATTATTCAATAGTTTTTTATAAGATTTCTTTCACAAATGTGAAGTTTCTTTTGCATAGTGCCAAGCTTCCAGGGTATTTATTTTGATAATCTGTGCCAATTGTGTTTTCAGATGAGTTGCAGCGAATGTGTGACGAGTGTGTGTGAGCGTCTTAATTTGAATAAGTTTGCGTGGATCTAAAGAGAGTGTATGAAAAACATCGCATCCTGCAAGGGGACGGTACATTAAAAGCCCCGCAGGCTCCATCGTCTCGGCTTATCGAATGAAACTCCAAAGAATCTGTGACTTGCTACATCCTGAATACACCAGCAAACGTCCATGTTGTGTCTCTTCCCACAAACTGGAGTCTGTCCTTGTTAAAGCAGAAAGAGCCCGAGGGGAACGCAAAAGAACCAGGCAGAGTCGTGCTTTTTTTGGTTTTAATTTGGGTCCTTCTTGTCGTTCAGCACAGTATCAAGGCAGTTTGTGAAGCAGTGACAAATTTAATCTTGAGGATTTGTGCACACAGACATGTGTTTTCTTTTACTTTGAAGACTCTCAGCACAACTATCTTTTGTTTCTGCACCTGTTTTGTTAGGAGTGATGAAACATTACATGTATAAGCTGAATGACGGGAGTAAAAAGTTCAGCACTCTGACACCAGAGTTCAGGGTTTAAGTCCAGTATGTGGTTGAGTTTTGGCAACAAAAGCACTTTGGTTAAGGTTTGGAAAAATCTCTTTATTTCATAAAAATCCCCAAATTTAATCTATGGAATTTGTATTTGCAGATATGATTTTTCTGATTAGGAGTTGTATTAAGTGTCAAAAAAGGACATTTTTGTGCTGATGTACACAAATCCCACACATTAAATCTCTGACTGCCTCACACACAGCTGTGATGCTGTGTTGTGTCATTAATGCTGGAGTTTGACTGTGAAATATTTGTAGTTTTCAGAGACATGAATGGTTTCCTCACACTTTATGTATTAACATGCAAGCAATAATGAGTTAGGGTTGTTAGGAGCAGTGGTGGTGGTGCAGTGAGAAAGAAGAGGAAGATCTTTGCCCGTCATCGGATGAAAACCAAGATTGTTTTTCAGGAATGAGAGACGCTTATTTTGTCATCGAGGCCTGTGTTGCTTAGAAATTGTGTTTCAAACATATTTCAAGGATTTGAGGGTCACTTAATGGCATAAATGATCCAAGTTGAGAAAGAAAAACACCAAAACTGCAGTTGTTTTCCACAACACACTGTACATATCTTGAGCCTCTCTGCATCATCAAACAGCCTTTGACCAAAAACTAGAGGAATCATCTGCTTCACATTTTTACATTTAGGATTCTCCTTATGTATTAAATAATTGGTTTGAAACAGAAGATTTATTTTCACGCAGCCATTGTGGAGCAATATGATTTTTTTTGCAACATCTTACGTTAACGTGACAATCTTATCGGTCTGTGTGAATAAGTGAATTCTGCTCATGTGGAAATACATGAGAGAGCTGAGGTCATTTGTATTGGTTGTACATCTCTCCCTCATGAACTTGTGCAAAATATTCTTTGAAGATGGATTTTAACCTTAAAGGTCAAATTGTTAAAGCTGCAAAATGACTCTAATTTTTGTAATATATGTGCTTCAAAGTTTAGCTTTTTGAGGAAATGTTAGGGGTCAAGGTTTGACATGCGAATTGGAAATGTTTAGAATATGCCTTATTGTTAATTCAGTATACCTTTAAGGAAATGGAATCTGCAAAGAAAAGATAATTAATGTGATGTAACCTGTCCCTTCAGAAAGAAGAGGAAGAAAAAAAAACTTCCAGAGATTTGGGGCTTAATCAAACAGTCCATCTTATTTCTTGAATTGATTGTCATTTTTATAATTAAATTATCTTTTGTTGGAATGAACAAAAGGAGTTATAATATGCAGTAATTTAGTGCTGAAATCCTCTGCAGCAGTATGGGTGGACACACACAGGTGGATTGGTCAGGGACTAGTTTGATGTTTTGGGAAATACACTTTGATACCACTCTACTGTCTTTGCTAAAAAGAAAGCTAAAGCAAGCTTAGCTAAACTACAGGAAACAGTTAGCTTGGCTGTCAAAAGATGACAAAATTCCACATACCAGCACAAATACAGCTCACTAATTAACATATTTAAACTTACTCTAACATTAAAATGTATTTTAAAAAACCGTTGAGTTATGTACTTACATTATCCCTGATGTTTCAAATGGTGTTCAAACTCAGAGAAACATGATTTTTAATCCAAGCTAACGGTACGTCACATTTTGGCGCCTGTCAGTTGCTAACATCCGGGTCAGTGAGAGGTGAGGAGAAAGTCCCAAACGTGACAAAACGTACCGTGAATAAAACTTAAGTATATCGCCTCGTTTGTAAACATTTCTGCCCGAGTTAGCCGGTAAACTTTTATCTGCAATGGCGGTTGTTTGACAAAGAAATAAACAAATCCTATAATCCCGCGCGAACTGACAACGTCATCAAACTACGTCTTTTGATGTCATTGTTTTTGATTGGATGACCCCTAGTGGCCGAAATAATACATTGTGCATTTGGGCAACTGTGCGCTTACCAATTCGTCATTATAACACGTTTGTCCTTACTTACACATACCTCAGTTTTTTATACGGATTAAACAAAGAGGTTACAGAGTGTCAATAAGTGAGCTGGCTTTTCTTTTAAAAGTTGCAGGCTGTTCCTGTCTTTATGCTAAGCTAACCAGAAACTGGTTGTAACTTGAGCTTTATTCTAAGCAGACAGACATAAGAGCAGGTGCATCTGCCAAATTTTGCCATGACTATGGACAAAAACTAACTAAACAAACAAAACAAAACAAAAAAAATCTGCACACTCCTAAATGTGTATTCCTGCCACAGAATTTGTGCCAAAATTTAAATGATCATATTAAAAATCTGGAATGAATGAAAAAAATCTTCAGGTGTGTTTCCACCCTCAGAGGTTTCACTGTAATGCAGTAAAGATGTCAGAGTGTCTTTCACAACACAGGATTGCACTCCTTATCACCGCGAAAACTTCTTGAAAGGGAAATTCCACCAAAATTAGCAAAATTTTGAAGAAAGTATTTCATACGAAATGAACTTTTTATTTTTTTGGGAAGTATTTCCTAACATTTGGGCATATGTCTCCTCTTTAATGCTGATAAAACACTCAAGATTTAAGAAGATAAAGTCTCAAATCAGCTTTGGTGGAATCCCTTTTTAGGAAGAAGCCTCATGTGCCATTGTTATTGTTGCATTGTGTCTGCAGTGTGAAATGCTGCCCATGAGAAATGTGCTTAGTTTTGTCAGCATTTTAGGGAAAAGGGACTACATCTGCATGTTGAGCCATTTTGGTATTTATTTGTAAATGTGTGGGTTTTTTTAATTAATTTATTTTTTTCTGACTGAACTGTGAAACCAGGGGAGCTCATAACTCCACACTAATTCAACTTCAGATACAAAACATTTGACTGACAGATTGTTCTGATGCCAAAATCAAGAGGCCTTAATTCAGCAAAACTAGATTGTAAAAAAAAAAAAAATGTCATTCCTGACAAAAAAATCCAACTGACGACTCCTTTGACCTGAAAGTTGCGAGTGATTCATATATGAAATGTTAAGAAAACCGCTTTTGTACTCATTTTTACAGACTATTTATTAAACTGTGATTTTGTAAGAAATAAAAAAAGACAAACAGTGTAAAGTGGCCTTGTCTGTATGTGAAGATGTGTGTTCAGCAACAACACAAGTCACAGCCGATTAATACAAACATTACCTTTATTTTTTGTTTCATTCACAATTTTAATGGTTTACAATTTATTAATTTATTCAGGAAAATACGAATAGAGACAAAGAAATGTACTAATATAAATTTATGACGCTCAAAAAGATAAATCTGCCTTGCAAAGAGGGGGTTTAGTTTTAAGGTTATGATCAAAATCACATTGGAGTTGGCACCTTTTCTTGGCTGTGCTTTGGATTATGTAAAACGACGTCGTAGTGAAAACAGCTGTAAAACTGAAATGAGGTCATGTCCCGTTGCTGAGCCCCCAGTCAGGTTTGGGGATTAAGAGGCACATTAAAACATGAGCCATGGAGGTGACCCAAACATCTGGAGAATCAGCAGCAAGACATAAAACATCAAGAGTTCAAATGATCAACTAAACCAGCCAACTTCTACTGTGGTTAGTATTTGTCTCTGCCTGCAAAAACACAAAACATTCACACCTAAGGGAGCCTTGAGATCAAACTAATCTTAAGCAAACAGGGCAAAGATTAAGTTTGATTTCAAGATGCCGCCTCTGGGAAACTCATTCTTTGTCTACTGACTTAAAACAGACAATAAACTGAGCATGAAAGCAGGGCAGAGCAGCAAATAATTTAAAGTCGTATTAAAATGACCCTCTCTCTGCAAAGCAGGTCATTTATGTCAGACTGATGGAGGTAAAAGCTGCAAACCTGCAGGGGGAGGGAATGGGTTGTGTTTGTCAAGTTTAAGAGGAAATAAAGAGCAGGTTGTAGCTTTTACTAAAAATTTGTTCTTAAATTTCAGTATTTTGACTTGTTCATAAATAATTATACATATATCAGGATTTTTTTTTTTTTAAAAAAGTGGCCATATGCAATCTCACAATGTCCACCATGGCGTTGTGGATTTAGTGTTTTTCTGATTCAGTGCTGGATATCTTCTACTATAAGTGGAGTCTCTGCTCAAGGTCATTGAGTTCATTCAGGATCCAGGAGGAAAACCTGGCAGCATCTCGCCGTCAGTCAGGTACGAGTGTCCACAGAAACTGAAACATGGTCCATCGCAGATCAAGTGTGTTCACTCACACACTCATCATGACCTCGTTAACACCAGAGTAGTAACTTAACAGCCACCACATGCTGGTAAGGTTTCAGTCCTGGCTGGTAGATTAGTTCATTCATCTGCTCGCTAAAAAATAAATTTGGCTTGACAAACTGACAGAGCGGCTGGGAGAGTTTCCAGTCCATCCTGCAGATTAAAAAAAACCTCAGTTTCCTGTCCTGGTCTGTAGCTGCTTGTGGTCCCAGTGGGGAAGGAGTCAGTTCAGTTTGATGGGCAAGTCCTCTCCGTATTTGCGGAGGAACTTGTTGTGGTTGTGGTCGACGGACCAGAGGGGAGGGAGGTGGCGGGGCTGCATTGTGGTGAGGAAGTGCTGCCTCCAGCGACGCTCCAGGTCCATCAGGCCCTTCAGGCCCTGCTCTGCATGGGCTTGCACCACCTTCAGACCGTGAGGCACATAGGCCTCATTGAAAATCCTTCAGAGGAGAAAGGAGCAGTCAGAAGGGGAGCACAGATTCAATGAAATTACTGCATGGAAATCAAAAACTGAATTAGTTAAATTAGAGCTGGATCCAAATATTTAGCTGTTTGGATATTCTTTTTTTATGGATTGTTATTTGATTTTCCAGTTCGCTCCAATTTGATTCCTTTTTTGCTGTCACTCAGAAGCTGACTGAGTTAAGTGGAACCTCACCTTGTCTCCAAACTTGCAGCCTGCTGCAGCACCTCATCTGTTAGCTCCTGCTCCTCGTTCACGTTGAGGAAGCTCTTGATCAAAGTCAGCAGCTCCTCTCGTCGCTGCTCCGGCAGTCCTTCTCCAGCGGTGAGAAGAGCCCGAGCTGCAGAACGTACCCGCCGTCGGTCCGAGTCCTCCAGCAGGCGAACTCCCTCCTCGCAGCCCTGAGGGGCCGAAAACTCCTCAGCCAACTGCTGCTTCAGGAAGCTGTCGTGCACGTTGGAGGCAGCGTGGCAGCCGGTGCAGAGCAGCAGGATGTCATGGGAGTTGTGGTCCTTCATTTCATTTGGAAAATGCCGCCTGTACTCATGTGGCACAATGTTTTTTCTGTAGGAGAAACACTGGTTTAAGCTTTTGACATATAAGGCTTTTATACTTTTCTGTCTTATAAAACTGAAAAACTTTGCATTTTAAATTTTTATTGGACCTAAAAAATTCAACAACTCAACATAAACATAACTGTTAATTTGATCCCTGGTCTAAAATAGATATATGCAGATTTGTTTCAACAGACAGCTTTTGCAGTTTCAGATGAATATAAATGTACACAACAAACCTGATGTAGGAATCTGCTTTTCCACAGACCACACAGAGATTCTCTTTAGCAGTGAGATAATAGTCCTGCTGGGAGTCTGGACGTCCTGACGGCTCGAACAGCAGCCTCACTACGAAAGGATCTTCACTCTGGAGCACTGAGTCATACAGAGATCATGTTAAATTATATCTTTAGACATACAAATGCAAAAAGTTATTATTGGTGAGCCAAAGTGGAGAGTAATACTCCATGTTTGAGCTGCTTTTCAACATTTTCTTCCTACTAAAGTGGGTCACTAGACTGAAAAAAAAGTGCATTTAGATAAAACTTTAGTCCTAAAGCTGATCCCATGGAGCGTAGAAAAGCCTGATGAATGCAGCAGCCTGATGTGCTGCTTTAACTGTGAAGCTGTTGCAGACAAAGTGCTTAGTTGGACTCTGCAGATGTTCAACATTATTACGTCCTCACATCATGAACACAAGGTGACAACATGCAACCTTTTAACTTTGTGTCCGTGTGTTTACATGCCTAACTACTCCGTTTGTCTGAGGCAAAGTGTGAAGTGAGGTGTTTCTGAAGCCCTGTGTGACTCAGTCCAGTTTCTTTGGGCAAAACACTGACTTTAAGCAGGAAGCAAAGGGATCAGAAGGCTACAGGAAGACAAAGAGCTGTGATGTGAAACAAGCGGCAGACGAGACCACACATGCACGTTAATACATGCTGATTAACGTGACTTTTCCCACTAAATAAATAAGGAAGATATTCCTACAGGCAAACAGTTGCATGGTGTCGCTTTAAGTATCAGGACAGTGTGTTTTTAAGTTAACATGTTGGAGTTTTGGAGTTGTACCTCCTATTCCTTTATCTAGGTACCATTTGGCTTTCTTCTTGTCGCAGGTACACAGAGGCTGGTTATCTGGAGCATGAAGGAAGCAGTTATCATAGAGAGGAGACTTCCTGCAACAGAGAGAGAGAGACGGAGAGATTGATTAAGGATTTGCATCAGTTAGTTTTCTGTTTATCTATAACAAACCTAAATACATTCACTGAAACGTTTAGGAGACAATGAACAACTGAAAAAAAAAGAAAAAAGGAACCGGCACGTAGCGTTTTTAAGTTTTCTTCCTGCAGCTCTCTGCAGGGTCGAAACCTGTCACAAACATTATAAAAAGGTTGATTTCGTTTGTTGCAAACTCTCTTGACTTTGACAGTGTGTAGTCCATCCTCACCTGGCAGAATAGCCCACACCCAGCGGTTTCCTCTTGTTATTCTTTCGAGGGTCCGGGACTTGCTGATCTCCAGACTCCGGGCTTTCAAAAGTGGGCAGTTTTCGAGTCTTCCGCCTCCTCTCGCCATCAGCAGCCTTGTCCTCTCCGTCTCCTCGGCCCCTGAAGGGTACGTCCACCAGACCCTGGCAGCGGGAGGCCAACTCAGAGTAAGAGCTCCCGCTGGAAGAGGCGGGACCGGCTTCAGAGTGGAGGCCGAGGAGATGGAGGAAGAGAGCGATGGACACCTGAGCGTCTCTGGCAGCATAAGACATCTAAGGAAAACAAATAACAAAACTTTTAAAAACTCGTCTCTCTCACAAAAAGTAACAGTCCTCTTTGCTCATGAAACATGCATGCTTTGAGAACAAAATCATGTCGATATGGTCGCTGAAAGCTGAATTAATTTAAGATGTAGACTGCCTCTTCAGTTCTTGGTTTTAATCTTTTGTGCTGATGAATTTAAGAGAAGCTTCGTGCCTATCACAGCTGTGGAAGAACTCCAGCTGTTAGCCACCTGGTGTAATGAATGAATTTGATTTTCAGAACTAAGGAAAGACAAAAATAAATCCTCCTACTTCACAACTCTATAATATCTTAAAATTCTGATTAATTCACTGAGGTACATCTAAAAAAATTTGAAATATAAAAAATGTAAGGAGTTCTGTAAAACAACAAATCCCCACCTGCTCCAGAGTCAGCTGATCTGCCTCCCAGTCACTGCAGCGCAGCTCCAGGGATTTATCAAGAGACACGTTCAACAGGTCTGCTGCCAGAGACTTCAGACTCAGACCATTGCTGACTGTAGCCAATCTGAAAACCAAGACCACATATAAGAGGATCAATTTGCAGTTTCCTTATATCTCATATTATATATCATAAATTAACTAACATAAACTAACAAGGTGTGTTTTGCTTTTAAGAACACTGGCATCAAAAAGAAACGACCTGACTGTACCTTTGTCTTAAGGCGAGGTAACGCAGGTCAACTGTACACGACAGCGACAGACCGTAGTCACGCGTCAGACGCCTGCCATCTTCATAGCAGCCGACGCCTACTTTCAGAACGTGTGGGTCTCGGAGGACTTCCATTAAGCTGAGAGGAAACGGCTGCTGGCCGCTGCGAAACACCAGCAGCCTCACCAGGACACAAAGACCTGAATATGTGGCCATTTGTAACAGAGAGACGGCAGACGTTCGACCTTTCACAGAAACCTACAACAGGCAACAGAATCCAGGTCAGAAAAAACAAACAGCAATTTGAAATATGAAAAGGATGCTTAAGGGAAAATTCCACCCCTCTGATAATCTCACACTAATATGCATTTCCAATCGATAATATATATCAGGAGGTATTTGTAATCTGCTTCTTGCACCTGGCTTGAGATTTTACTTTAAATTTCTGGTCCACTAAGTGACTGGAGGCACTTGTACAACATTAAGTTGATTCAGACTTTTTACAGCACAGCAAAATAGCTCTTATTCTTTTAATATGTTGATTGGAGTTCATAATGTTGATTGGGGAAAATAAACTGCAGATTAATTTTCTGCCAAGCTTGATTCTTTGTTAACTGAAAATATAGGATTTTGTATTTTCTGCGTACTTGAGGCCAGTTACTGACTGGAATTGAATAGCTTACCAAACAAATTTAAAAAAATAAATCCAAATATAAGGTATAATACTGAATGATTCAGGGTGGATTTTTCCCTCTCCAAATGCAAAAGCATGCAAAACATTTCTTACGGCGTTGGTCTTTACCCATTCACAGTCAATCCCCAGCACAGGGAGGACTGACAACTCCTTCTGCATCAGCGGCCACAGCTGCTGCCACTCCTCCTCACAGCTCACCATCACCGGTTTCACCCCCAGCAGCTGTTCAGAAGACGGTATCCGTACGGGAGGGGGCAGCTGCGTGGTTTGACACTCCACAGCCTTAAACTCTTTTTCCAAAAGTTGTGGACGTTCACCGTATTGACACTCCACAGCTTTTAACTCCTTTCCCACAGGACAGGGAGCTTCCACAGGATCAGCCACCTTCTGGATGGAAGGCAGCCTCTTCCTTTTTGTTTGATAAACTCGCCATATGAACAGTCCTCCTAAGGTCGCCCCTAATATTGTTGTTATGACAGCAGTTAAAGGCCCCCGATGAGACATGTCGGCTCGTAGTGATCTTCAGCTGGCTGAAAAGTGCAAACCTAGAGCCAAAAACCACACAGGTCCAGTTAGTCTTCAGCGTAAAGCTCTGCATGTTCTCAGCATCACATTCATTAATAAAAGGTGAGTAATGTTTTACCTTTCCTGTGTCAGTGGGACCCCATGTAAACCTGGCTGTGTTTCTGTGACCTGGACAGGGACCACATCTCTCTGGAGCAAAAAACACATCACAAGTTCTTCAATAATAAAAACAAACGCTTAATTTATGTTTGATATTTTCCAACTACAAAAGTTCTTAGCGCTGGGGCAGCATGCAGTTTTGAAAACAGAGTTAATTAATACTTAGTCATTTTTTGTATAAATCACCCTCTTCTACAAGTTTAAGCTTGCAAACCATCAGCCTCCATCAACCCAGTCAAACCAGTGTCACACCAGATTCTGTGATCTTAATAAAAATATAATCCACATTGCAACTGCATGGATTTTCTGTCACACTTTTTATATTAGTCAAACAAATATTGAGAGTTGTGACATATGTATTTAAAACTGTGACCTGTCAGATTCTGTGACTCTTGGGGATTAATTACATGAAAGAGACATACAGGTGAGGTGTTTCTGATGTTGTGAAGACAGACAGTAATAGTCAGTAAAGTGTTTGCTTTCACACAGCTTTCAAAATGTGTGACCCTCTCTGTGCCATGTTTTGTTTTACGACTTGACACCTTTCACAATGTATAACAATATCTAATGTGTAAGCTCTGGAGGCACACCTGCTTGGCTAGAGCTAATTAAGTACAAACTACATTAATAAGACGAGCAAATGATAAGTGTTTTAAAAAGGTTCGTAGTAGTAAAAGTGGGAATTTATGAATTATTAGGTTTATGATAGGTAACCTAACAGGTTAGGTTAAAACTGCTCACAGGTCAAGTTGTCTCACATTAGCAACTTGGTTAGCTCGCTCGCCTATGATACTTTCACCAACGCTATGCTAATTTTAAACAAAAGATTTGCAATCATGCGACTTTCAGCTGAGGACTTAGTAATTAACTTTTACATGATAGTGTTCATACATATTTAAATTAATCGCAAAGTTCTGCCGTCTGACATTACGATCGTTACAGTGAACGTTACAGTCTCCAACATAACAGCTAATGTTAGCAGTAAAACTTCTGCTAGCGTTGACCGTCCGCTGTGGCATAACAGCGATATAATATGAACCTGGATGTATTTTTCCCTCGAATTATAATGTATTTACACAATGAGCGTTAGTCTGTGTCATTACTTTGGTTGTTTTTTATAATTAAACGAGAGTTTAATCAACGTTATCCTACTAAGCCACTTTGACTAGCCAGTTATCTTGCTAGCTTGTTATCTCTGATGCTTATATAACGTTATCTTGACGCCCTTGCCTTGATTTTGAAATATTTTGCGTAGCAGCAGAGCAGCACTTTCATGCATTAAGATCGGAGTTTGAGTCTTACCTTTACGTTTTGAACCAACACAACACCAGTTTCTCACACATGCACACTTGCTTTTCTTTGCAGAACTTTACCATGTCTTCCGGGCTCTATTTATAATGACAATGCGGCACCACGACGCAGCTCGCTAACTGGCGCCACCTACTGGCACGGCGGAATTACAACAGGAAAGACCAATGTTTCCCACAACTCTGTTTTTATGATCTTATTTATCTGGAAAAGTTCTCAGAAAATTGCACCTTTCATGCGTTGGTGATGTTAATTGCTTAAGAGCATCTGAAAGTAACTATTATTTTTATTTTAGATCATGTTAATATTTTCTCTTTAATAACATTTAATTTATAATATGAAATAAACAATGAAAAAAATGTCCATAAAAGCCCCCAAGAGTCCAAATGATCTAAAAATGCTTGAATGATTGATTGATTGACTGATAGTCCAACACCAAAATATATTAAATTTACAAACATAGCAAATATAGCAATACCCATAGCCATAAGAAAGCTGGTAAATCCTCACATTTGAGAAGCTGAAACCAGTGAATATGTGTCATTTTTTTAAAAATAATCAGTGATTTGTTGATTTAGCTCTGGTTTGTGACCCTAAGAACAGTTCCTGTTATATCATTGATGAACAAATATATCCCAACATTTGTGTACACAGAAACCATTGAGGGTATTCACTAAAGAACACAGACCACTCTTCCTCTACCACCATCAATTTATTCAATCTTTTAGCTTCAACCGAAGAAGTGGAATAAAGAAATGAAATAATTACAAAATGGAAAAATAGATCAGATAATAGATCATATTCACAGGTTTGATTTAAAAAAATAAAAACATGACAGAGAGAAATCAGACAGTGAGAGATGAAAAGGTTTTAATCTCCCTGTAGCTTTATGCTGACCGTCAGAACCACAGCAGGCTAACGGAGACCAGGGCAGGTCAGCACGCAGCCTCTCTGCTACTGCAGCACCATAACTGATTAAACTCATGCTGATGAAGGTCACCTGTGAGGTCAAATCATCTACTGTAGTGCTTGTGCAAAATAAAAATTTAAAAATCAACTACTTAAAAAAATAATATAAGAGGTGGAGAAATAGGAGATAACTTATCCTACTGCGTTAAATAATAAAACAAAATTGTTACCGAAAAAAAAAAAGAAGAGAGAGAGAGAGAATGACAATGAAGACAAAAGAAGCAAACTATTAAGAACTGAACACAGGTAAGACAGGCAACCAGTCGGGCACCACCACCATTGCTAGGTCCACATTGATTGTTGCTGCAATGACACCCTATTTACAGTGAGATGCTTTGCATCCAATCACAGGATGCAACAGACGGAAATAAAGATTTTTCTTCCAAAATAAACAATAAACACAAAAGTAAAGCAGCTGTCCCTTCACAAAATCTCTTTACATCACATTAATAAAAATTAGCACTGCTGTGAGCTGTGTGTACAGTATAGATTCTTTATAGATATATTTATATTTATGTATAATATATATGGTCATTTCTTGTATACATGAACAAGAACTTGTGTCATTGTAGCTAGCCTGTGCCTTTGGCACGATTACTTACAACTCTTCTGTTAGATTCCAAAGCTATTTAAAATATACTTAATGCATAAAAATAAAGATTTTGGCATTGTCTCACTTTATTCTTCTGATTGGGAAGTTACTAACGAGAACTTCTCATCTGAAAGATGAGTTCTCTCAGTGCTGCAGTTCATCTGCCAGGTGAGGGATGTCTCGTCCTGTCAACAGGGGGCGCTGGGAGCTGGACTGAGCAGAGGCTGGCAGGAAACAGAGGCCATCACACCTGGATGGGTAATAGAGGTCTGATTGGGGGCTGGTGTGGCGCAGCACAGATATTCCACAGGGTAATGACAACCTTGCTCTCCACAGAACAAACAAAAAAACATACAGACAATGCTAATGAAATGCCTGGGGAGCTGCACCCTCGTTAACAGCAACCTGTTCTGTTTTTTTTCTCCCCTCACTGCTGTGCAGAGTTGTGCTCCCTGCTGATTCACCCGTTTCTCCACCGTTTCTCCACCGTTCCCAAGTCTTTTTCGGCCCTGCTGAGCTTGTCCACTGAAACCAACATGAAGAGAGACAGAAGGAGATCCCCCCTCTCCTCTTTAGTCAATCACCCGGCTGCTTCCTCAACTCAAACGGCCTCCTTTTTGTCCAGTCTTTACAAACACAGTCTTCAGAGCTGGATCTCAAAGGTCTTGTGCAGCTCAGTGGAGAAGGGATTTGTAGGGGAGGGTGTGGTGCGCTGGCGCGAGCGGCTCTCCAGGGCTGCCCACTGGGCCTCAAAGGCATCTTCCTGCGGCTGTGGGGGCGGCTGGGTGGCTGGGGAGGATGGAGCGAGTTGGGACGTAGCAGCCCAATTGTCTGCACCGTTGAAGGTCACGCTGCCATTGGATGGCTGGAGGGGGGGAGGGTTCACTGCCGCGGACTGTGGGGGTTTGATGAACGGGCTGACATTGCTCACAGCCTGAGCATCATGCTGGGGTGTCGAAGAGGCCGGGAGAGGAAACGGCTGGGGTTGTGCAGCCGAGCCGAACACGTTCGCCACCATCTGTGACGGAGTGATGCCGACCACAGGCACGCTGGGCTGAGAGAAGGGCAGCCCGTTCGGCATCGGGTAGGTGGCCGGAGCCTGAGCGTGGAAGGCGGGCTGGCGTGGGGGCAACATGGGCACGGCAGAGGGCAGAGAGGGCATGAAAGCCACCGGGGCAACAGAGGGAACAGACGCCACAGGCATCGGCATAGGGGGGGTGAACGGCTGGGCGGGAGGCGTGGCAGCTGCCATGATTGGATTAGGCTGCGGGGCTCGAACAGATTTGGTAACTTCTTCTAACCACCGGTCTGCCTCTGATGGTGTGCGTTTGTGGGAGGGCATGACCGGGGAGGACGTGGGGGGGACCACTATCACTGGAGCAGAGGACGACCAGTTACTTCCTGTGGACAGAGAGTGCATAAAAAAGTGAGTGCATACACATCGAACAGACATTTAATGTGGAGAAAAACAGCAAAAGTGCTTTAATGAGACGGGAAGAAATAATGATGAAGTTTAGAGCTGAAGGTTGAAAATGAGGTTAAAGACTCAACATGTCAGTTCAAAGCTGGTGCTGATTTTAAGAACCAGACTGACGTTTTAGAAAATATACTTACTGATTTTCTAGTAAGGAGTTAAACGAAAAGATCAATATCTTCTCTTATCTATCAACTCAATATAAGGCTACAGCCAGCAGCCAGTTAGCTTAGCTTAGCTTAGCTTAGCTTAGCCAAGCATAAAGACTGAAAACAGAGGGCTAAAGCTCACTAACAACACACATTATAACTCAGTTGTTAAATTCATCACTTCAGTTGTCACGTCACCCTGTGACATGCAAACTCGTGAACATTCCTCTCTGAAGACATGCTTACCTGGCTGTGCTGAGGCCGGCGCCCCTGCTGGGGTCTTAGCCCAGGGGTTAGTGTCTCGAGCAGGCAGAGCGGGGGGCATTACTGGGGGGTTAGAAGTAGCAGGAACAGGAACAGAGAAGGCAGGTGCTGTGCCATTCACTACAGCAGACAAGAGAGAGGAGCTAGTACAAGCAAGCTTGTGTGTCAGGTGACATGGAGCGATCATGAGTTAGACATGCACAGTGTCACCGTGCAGTAATCAGCAGTCTTAAAGAGTGTTAAGACGTATACACACGTAGATACGACAACATGTGAGCAGGCAAACATTCTCTGCACATTTAAATTGCAAGCAACACAGTCGTCACTGGAAGTCTTCATTTCCAACAGAGCAGAGTGACAGACAATTCAGCCAAAATGTTGGCAATGAATGCGACTGCCGGCCAGAAATCTTGGCCACAGATGAATTTTGGCAAAGTCCAGCAGGAAACAACCTATCAAATACAGACTGCGCCTTCAGTTCACTAATGAATGGGGAAGTTTTGCCTGGCAAGTGCAAAAATAACCTCATTAAAGTCATTTTGAGTTAGGGTCTCTAAACTTCTATTTTTACAACAACGAGAAGCTAAAAACTGTCACTTTAATGGCTTTATTGTTTGTCATGGGTATGAATAGTTAGCTTTTTATTGATGCTACATTTGGCATGTTGACCTCATTTTTACAAACAGTTAACAACAAATTAGCAAAAATATGTGATTTTCCTGTTTAAAAACTTCACACTACTCACAGCCATGCATGAAACAGACTTTATTTTGACTTCATCACAGCGTAAACGTCCAGTTGCACGTATGAGATGATAAAGATTAGAGAGGAGGTTTTTGTTGGTGTTACCTGGTGCTACAGGAGACTGCGGGGATGATGCTGGTTTGGGCATTGGTGCTGAGGAGAAGGGGTCCTCTGGGGGAACACTGAAAGCTGAGGTGATCTGAGTGCACAGAGAGCTGATGCTGTCGCCTTCTCCTTCCACCTCAGGGACTGGAGGGGCAACAGCGGAGAAACGTTAAACAAAGCGAATGCAACAGATCAGACTGCATCAGAAGAAAGGATCTCTGAGAGTTTGTTCATGTAATGGTTATTCAACAACTATAATGCTTTGAAAAAACACGTTGTTTTGGATTTTTGCTAATCTTTAGTGACATGCCAGTTGGTCCGGATCCCAAACTCACCTGTGTTCTTCATGGGGAAGTCGGATTTGCGCTGCATGGTGGAGGGCAGCTCGTTCATGCGCAGTGACAGCTGTCGCTTGAAGGGAGAAGTCTTCTGACTGAGGGCCGGGAAGCCTCTGAAGGAGCCCTGTCTGGCGATGACGTCGGCTGGCGCGTGTCTGCGTGGTATCGCCTGGGGTCCCAGGGCGGCAACGGAGGGAGGCGGGGAGGACGTGGGCGATGGTGAGCCTCCCGTCTGGTGTGCTGAGGAGTTTGTCGCAATCGTGGCCGAGTTCCCAACAATGTTCACATCTGTCTCTGCTGTTAAAGAAGAGTAGAAGAAGAAGGGTGTTCAAGCAATGACGTTCTCAAGAAGTGGGAGTAAAAAATGAGACTGGTGTGCGGATTAGACTGGCAGATCAGAGAGCACGTTTTCAGGTTGGACTGTATTTACTGACCTTTTTTAGCATCCTGTAGCTGCCTCATGACTTCCTCCCGCTCTGCCGCCTCTGTTGCCGTAGTAACGCGAAACGAGCCCTCACGGGTGAAAGTGGTTCTGTTGGCGTCAAAGGTCGCTGTGACCCCACACTCCTTCTCCCGTTTCTGTTTTCGCTCCAGACAGGCGGCGAACGCACAACCCACAGCATGGCTGAGACGCTCTCCCTGAGAGAGACGATGCATAAACATGAAGGCCTCCGCAAGCGAAGCACGAGCTGAATACAATCATCTTATGTAACACGGAGCTCCTCGCATGGTTTCGCAGTAACACAGCGAGTTCTTACCGAGTCTTTAATGGCCATAAAACAATGGCAGATCCAGCGCCGCGTGGTGCCGTCCCTGCAGATGTAAGAGAACGCCCTCTCGAAGTTGCGGTCTGGAGCGCAGAACGACACCTTCTCTATTGTCTGGTCCAGGATCAGGTCCTGCAAAAAGCATTCAGGCCTCATTATGGTTAGCTAAAAAACTATGGTTGGGTTCAAGTGACACTCAGTCAAGGGAATTTAAAATGTGGGTGAATGATTGCAGAGTGAAAGGTGCTTAAATGTCAGGAACTGGCATGGAGAGTGCTGGAGTAAGTTTAAAACAGTGCCAGCTTCAGCAGCACCAGTCTGCACTGGACGCTGATCTCTGATCAGGACTTAATCCTGACCTGATCAGGACATTTTACTCTCTACAACATTAATGAGAACATATAAGCAACAAAAGTGTAATTTAATAAAATAATATAGTAATAATATCTCTAAAAAAGGTCCAATAGTCTGTGTTGTTTCCAATTACCTGCTCAGGATTTTCTTATAATGTTCATAACTTGCTCAAATGGAAAAAAGTAGATCTGTAACATGTTTCCCACAATCGTTGTTAATGTACTCAAGATAAATTTCTGTAGTTGATCGCAAGCTTGATGGCAAATTTAAAAAAAATCAAGACAGAAGAGAAAATGACAATTGTACTTTATTTCCTTCTCCTTTTGCTCACTTTTCATTTTTTCTTTTTCATAAACTATAATATTTATGAAATGTTTGTTGTTTTTCAAGTTTGTGGGAGCTCAGAAAATACAAGCGAGGTTTTTTGTTGTACCAGTTTATACCAGCAGGTGTCAACGTAACCATTACTGTTTACTCTTCTCATATCTGATCCTGCAGGTGCACTGAGCTCACGCTGCCAACCGGGGCCTTCTGCAGGTCATCAGAGCAGAAGTGCAGCAGCTTCACTATCATTATGAGCAGCTTCTGCCTTTGCTAAAGCCACGTGTACTTCCTCTGGCTGCTCTGTCTGTTTGATCAAGGTGTTTCTGAGCCCCTGATGGAGGACCAAAGGGACGTTATTACCTTTGTTTTGTCGTCTACAACACGGAGACCATCTGCCGACACCCACAACACGGCCCGCACCGGCTTCTTCCCGGCCTGCAGGTAAAACACAACGGGAACAGGTATGAGTGAGAGACAAAGAGTTGCTTTCTTCACGTCCCAGTAAAATGACTTCCTTTGTACCATTCCTTGGTACCTACTTAAAAAAACTCTGTCAACACACACACAAAGCACACCTGTAAATAAAGAGAGAGCACCAGGTAACAGACAAGAACACGAGTCAGGGTGGTTTTTCTCAGTGTCGTGTCAGGTACCCAAATTTTTTAAAAAAAGGAAACAGGAAGGATGGTTTGAGAATTGGTGCACTGATGCAGTCGACAGTGGTGTCATCGCCGGTTAGAACAACAACAGTTGAATATTTGTGTGTGTGTGTGTGCGTGCAAGGGAAAGAAACGGTTCATTCACAAAAAAACGGCTCATTGTTCCATTCTTGGTTCATGAAGACGAGCTGAAGGGAATAAAGGGACGGCTGTTATTAAAAAAGAAAGAAGAAAAAACACACAGAAACACACAAAAAAAGTGCCCCACCCCAGCATGAACCGCCCCACCTGCTCAAAGACACATGCATCATTGTTTGTCTATCTCTTCAGACAGACCCCCCCCCCCCCCCGCCCAGGTGTATGAGTGTATGTTTCTTCCAGCCTTCAGATGTGATCAAAGGGTGAAGTGTTACGTGAGAGGAGGGAAAAATAATAATAATAATAATAATAATAATAAGACTCTCAGTAAAGAGACACACTCAGACACACAAAGCAATAACTTACTTTTGCAAAGAATCCTTTGAAGAATTTCCTGTCCTGGAAGTGGATGTGGTAAAAAAAAAAAAAAAGGGAGGGTGGGTGAGAGGGGTGGAGGAGACGGGGGGGAGGAACAAGGCATGAAAATGTTACCTAGGAAGTCTAAAAATTGTCTGGAGCCCACAAGACGGGATTTGATTTGGGTTTGCTTTGGTTTGTTTTTTTTTCATTTGGTGGAGGTGAAGCTGGGTTATGAGTGAGTGAGTGAGGCGGTGGATCAGGTGGCTCCACGTTAATGCACACTGATGGATGTTTTGATAGGTGATACCGTGGTTGTTATTGCCTTTGTGATGATGATGATGATAACTGTTAGTATGACCACACTGGAAGCCAGTAAACCGTTATTACTGTTCCGACCAGAGCCCTCTGCACAGCAGGAAGACACCCCCCCAGGTTCTTCTGTTATTTCAAAGAAACAACAACACCTTACAAGATCACAACAAGTCCCACAGCTAAGACAAGCAACCCCCGGGCCGCCTGGACGGAGGAGATAAAGACGGCAGACCTTCAGGTGTGTGTTTGTGTGAGTATGCGGAAGGAAGGAATAATCCCGAATCTCGTTTTTATTCTTTCTTCTCTGATTCCCAGACGGAGACCGTGGTCACTCCACGGCCGCCCAGCAGACAGAAAACAGATTCCCACAGACGGCGGTTTGACCTCTGAGTCAAACCTGTGACTGTTCAGCAGTCAGCCAGAGTCAGGGGGTCAAGTTTAGGACGCCACAACCACATGAAGTGGTTATATTCTTAATCCCCCCCCCCCACGCTCACTGAGAGCTCCTCTCCCGACCATAAGCTGTGAAAAGGAGTGCCACTCTGCTCCTGTTACGCAGCTATGGTGGAGACGGCACTCCGAGCACCATGTTAATGCATGATTTAACGTGTTAACCAGCGCTGGAGATTCGTTTGGAGTGAGCTAAGCGAGCAGTTAGCCGTGTATGTGTGTGTTTGCAAGAGCCACATAGACATGCAGATGATGTTAGAGCCTGCACAGCTGGAGTTAGTAAGCTGTGGTTAGGGGGAAAGAAAATCTCTATAGGGGTTTTAGATAACTAGAATGGGAGGGCAGTGTGGAGGAGGGGATTTGGAGGTATTTCTCTGCAACGCCACAATAAAAACCTGCTTAAACAGACAAAAAAATGTATAACACAAACAAAAAAAAGCAATACAATATTCAAGTATTCAATGTGTGAGCTTGGATTACACTACAGAAGGGGAGAGAGCTTTCTGGGCAGAAAGGAGAGCTGAGTTTTGAAAGATCAAGGTGAAGTCAACAAGGCAAAAATGAAACAAATCAAGCAGAAAAATGACTCTGCAGCCAAAAAGCCTACCATCAGCGTTGATAAAACATATCGTGCATACTTTACCTCTTTGTAACAGACAACCTTGAACCTTGCAAACAGGGACCAAAATTAACTCTTGCCAAGAGCCAAATGTGAGCAAATTTGGGTCAGATTGCAGGAATTAGTCGGGGTCACCGGCTAAATGGTTTTAAAAGGAACATGAGACCATGAACTCATCAGGAACATGTTTACTGTGGTAATAAATCAAGTGAGACATATGGTCGTTTTCTCATTAGCTTACATTATACAATCGGAGTCCTTTTGTAAACCAGCCAATGAGAAGAGCTTTAAGCTTGAGTTCTGTCTGATGGCCAGCAGGGGGCGACCTGACTGATTCAAGATTCAAGATTCAAGA
>JAQMCX010000015.1:5047286-5107700 GCA_029814765.1 Acanthurus leucopareius
GGGATAAATAAAGCATCTTGAATCTTGAATCTTGAATCTTGAATCAGTCAGGTCGCCCCCTGCTGGCCATCAGACAGAACTCAAGCTTAAAGCTCTTCTGCATTGGCTTCACTCTATAGTCAACGAAGCTCAATCCTCTTTATATACTATCTATGGTCACAAACCACGTAACCATGAGGCCACGCCCCCTACAGGAGCCGTTCCGTGCTGTCGTCTGCTGTGTCTTTTCAATATGTTGGGATAAAGGTATCTAGCAGAATTAAGGTGTGGTGTTCCTCTTTCAATTCATGTTGAATTCTTAAGTTTATTACTGGGTGCTACTGTGAAGTGTCATTGCTGAGATTAAATACCAAAATCTTGGATGTATTCCTCCAGAAGACAAGACTGGAAAAAATATTTGTTTCTTCTCTCTATTCACTGCGACTGTAAGCAGGAACAGTCGGAAAAAATGAGTTCTCCTTCATGAGGAACGCTGACAATGCAGACTGAGACAAGATGAGAAAATACTTATACATTGTGATTTATTGATAGCATTTCTCACTGTACAGAATACAACTGCAGATCCAAGTCATCTGTCTCTTTAAATGTGATGCGTAAGATGAGTTTGCACACTAAAAATCTGACCTTATATGTGGTCAAATAATGCATGAAGCAGTTTTATGGCTTGAATTTTCTTTTTTTTTTGCTGATATAGTTTCTCAGTTGACCTGCCATTTGCAGTTGAGTCAAAAAGTTAATCATGAACCTTTTTGTGTTACTTTAAGACAGCTATACACACTAACCAGCGGCAGGATGTGCATCAACAAATCACACATCTTGTAAAACATCTTGGTTACATTGGTGCAACAGGCCACAGCTTTCAACAGTTGCTGTAAATGTGACAAAACTATATCTACTGCAAGAGAGGCTGCACTTTGTAATGAGCAGGAAGGAGAGATGGTTCTTCACCTGACAGTCTGTCAAAGGATCTGAAACCACCAGCCGCAAAGTAGCTATAGGAAGGAAAATGGTTGCCTGTAAACCAAATATACCAGTGCTAATAACAAGTCTTTATCCTTTGTGGCCAATTTTGTTGAGTTGAGGAGATGTAGCTCTGAGTTTAGTGGGGTTTTGTTTTCTCACATCTATGCACTCACTCAGGAAGTATCAGGGTTAAAAAAAAAAAAAAGCTCCCCAACAAATTTTGCTTTTTATATCATGTGACACTGAAAGTCTTCATTGAAAGCACCAGCTTATAAACACACTGTCTGATGGACTTAGACACACTGTCGGTGATGTGCCCTGAGGCTAGCGGCCGCTCATGAACAAAACACAATTGAAATTCTTTTAGTATGTCAGCATCTCTTGGTGAGGTGCCCCACCCAGTCTACACAGAGGAAACACTCCAGGTCACTATGAGCTCCTGACTAACAGCGAAACACTCCCACTGCTGGAACACAAGATACACCTCCAACACTGGGCTATCAGCCAACAGCAGCAGGAAGTGACGTCATGATGACAACGCATAAGGGCAGCTTGGAGGTTGATGGTGCCGCAGTGCAGCCTCCTCCTCCTCCTCCTCCTCCACCCACCCACCTCCATCCTCCCCTCTGAGTCACGGGTCGTGGAGCTGTGAGAAAATTCTCATTACCGTCCCAAAGGCTGCTGGGAATACAATAGAGGCGGCTTGGAGCTGTGGCTGTCTCTCTCTCTCTCACACACACACACACACACAGAGTAACACACACTGATTGACAGCTAGACCACCAACACAACCTTCCAACACAAGGAAACTTACACTCACACACATTAATGCACTTTCACGTTCTTTCTTCTGATTCATCAGAGCATCAGCTCACTGCTGGTTGTCGGTGTTACGGCTGCTGTCTAACAGCTGTTATCTAATTTTGACGAAAACAGCCCTGATCAGATATTAAGTGCCTACAGGTGTCGGGCCTCGTTCCTCACCAATTCAGTTATTAGTTCCTGGAATTAGAGTTTGCTGCTGAGCAATACGCACTCACATTCGCCTCTCCTCACTACGGGAACTGTATTTGTTGCCTGGCAACAGGTAGCTTATTAAAGAGTCAGTGAGGATAAACTGGGATCTATTAGGGACTCGCTAATTGTATATCTGCTTAAAGGGCGGCCTCTGTCTGGTCTGACCAATGTAAGTTTAACATGGTTAACCAACATCAGGGTCAGTCACACTTTATACCAACGTCGTCCTCTGCTCTGCTCCATTCAGCAGAACCGGTTTTGCTGCCAAACCCCCATTCCAGTGATTTCCCATTGACCATCATTACGACAAAGACGTCTGTTAAACTGATCGCAGAGAGCGCTAACTGCATTAGAGGTGATTGTTTGATTCAAATCAGTTGAGAAAACCTGAGTCACACATAATTTTGTCAGGCAAATCTCTGGATTTTTTTTATTTTTTCAGTTGCAACACGAGATAACAGCACGGCAGACTGAACACTGAAAAAAAAAAACCTCAACTAAAAATCAACCGACTACAAACTAATTGGAAATAAATGAAAGAGCAACACAGAGAAGCACGACTGATTCCTGTTTCTCCTGCTCTGCTCTGAGTTTTTCTTTTTTTTTTTTTACATTTTGAAGATTAAGTATTCATAAATCTTTCAAAGAGCTGAGAAATTGCATTTTTTTTCTCTGTGTGATGGCATTTCCATGTAACATCTAGTAAGCTCCTTTCTCAGAATGAACGAACAACTTCTTAAAACACAGTGCGCAGCTCTGAACCACCAGCGATTGTCTTGTGGCATTTCCTGTAAGACGAGCCTCTCAGGCACGCAGGTAAACTGGCACATCAAGGCCCCTCAGCAGGAATGTGACCTCGGCAGTTACATCAAACATCAACGGCCAATGACACAATTCTTTCCGGATAAACAGCACCAAGGAGAAACCTTGATTTGAATATGACAAATGCTAATAACCCAGCCTGCTTTTTAAACATGGATCTATAAAGTCATGCCTTTTTTTTCTGGCTTACTAATAAGGTCTGTGAGTAATGAGAGAGTGAGGGAGTGGAGTAGCGGAGGAGACATATGAGGAAATGTCATTAGGTTGAGGAGGGTGGGATGGTCAGGGCCTGCAGGAGGACATGAGGCAGAAGCACCCGCCTCTCCTTTTGAGTTGGCTCCATTTTGTCCGCCTTGTTAAAATGACTGTAACTCAATAAGACCTCACAGCCTCGGGCTCCGTGTACAACATGTGACCTCATCAAGCACCAGAGTGTACGTGCTGCTGCTGTGTGTGTGCGTGCGTGTGTGAGAGAGTGTGTGTTTATGTTTTTAATATGCTTGTCAGTGTGCTCAAGCTATGGGCATTCACTCAGAGAGTCTATATGTTTGTAGGCATGTGTATACAGCACGTCTATCTGCTGCGCCTTTGGGTGCACTTCCTCCTGAGTGTGTGTTTTTGGGTGTACAACCTATTTGCCCGTGAGCCCTGTCTGAGAGTGTGTTTCTGTGTGTAATAACTGAGCCTTTGTCCCGCTGTGTGAGATCGTAACACTGTGTGTGTTAATTTGCACACATGCTTCAAAGCCTGTGAGGAAATACTGTGTATGTGCTGCATTAAACATGGTGCTGTATGTGCAAAGTGCATGTATTCAAACAAGTGCACATAATAGTGTTTTAGTGTCTAATATTCACGTGTATATTTATATACTCATTTCAGTTATTACTGCACGTTACTGTTCTTTTTTAGCTGTCATATTGTCTTGTTACATTGTGCTCATGAAATATATTTTTCTCAAGGTAGTTCTGCATAATAACCAAACCAACGAATGGCTCTCAATAGATCGGGTTCAACAGCTCATTGAGTTATACATGCAAAATGACTAAATGGCCCTTTACGCAATTTTATGAAGCAGGAAGAACAGGCATTGATAACAGAAGGAGCAGGGTGGGAATTCTCATTAGTCTGAGTCATTTAAACTGAACCAAAACTGAAAGCTAATTAGGAATGACCCTAACAACAGAAAATCTGCCTCGTTTACCCACAGGAGTTTATAACCTGGGTGGGGCCTTTGACAGCTGACTGCATGGAAGAGAAATTGCTCCATAGTTTCCCTCTTCCCCTCCCCTGCTTCCCCGAGCTGGAATTTGTCCTTTCTACGCAACTCCGCCGGAATCTACTGCAGCAGGAAGTACACGCTGGTCTATCTCCTCCGGCTGAGACAGCGTACGAGAGAGAGAGAGAGAGGAAGAGACATTCAGAACAGACCCGGACACCCCCGAAGGTTGTCTGAGGGTCAAGATGGGTGGAGACCCTCGCTGACAAACGGCAACAATCAGCCACACACAGGCTGATGTAAACCAGGCGGGAATGAACTATTACGAAACCCTAAAAAAAACCAAAAACAAACCTGCAACCTGCTCGGTGACAAAAAAGGGGCTGCCACGAAACAAGGAAATGTTAGAAGAAGTCAGGAGGATGTTGGTAGCACAGTGAAGGAAACTAATGGAGGGAAAGATAAGAGACAGATAAAGAGGAAGTTGGATGTCTGGTGCTTAGAAGCCTCGTTCCTGGAAGTACAAGTGGGGTTTTCTAGTGAAACCTACCGTTTTCAGCCGCTTCACTGCATCCTCGCAGATGTGCATGCCTCGGGACTCCTCCACCTCCACATGTCCCAGATACTGCAGGGGAGAGACAGAAGGAGGGACAGAGAGAGAGAAAGTGAATAATTCTGTGAAAATCCTGTCCTGTGGCTACAGCTTCATGAAGTTTAAGTAAGGTTATAATAATAATAAACTCCAGAATGAGATTGGGTATTTAAACGAGTCCAGACTGTCTAATATCTCCTGTTAGGTTGGCGCTGGTGATTTATACAAGTAATTAATTATTATTTTGAGGTCAATCACAGTTCAATTGCTCCTTAGTTGATCCTTAAATTTGTCTATGGAGAAAATACTACGGACTCTCCTGTGAAATATTAACGGGCACATGAGTAAATCTAACAGCAAGTCTTGTTAGGAGGAAGTGATGACATCAGTGGGAACTAACAGAGCTCATCTTACATCATAAAGTCAGCGTGGTCCAAATGCAACAAGCTCTTCTGGGTTCCTGTGGACTCTGAACTGATGCACACACGACCGTGTTTATGTATTTTTTAACCAAGCAATCACAAACCCCCAGGAAGGAGCGGCTCCTCACATCACGGCTGAAATCAGGCCAAGCAATGCTGTCAGCCACAGGAAACCAACTCTCAAAAGTTTCTGGTGATTACATAATTTTTTTATCGTAAGAACTGTAAATTATTGTGCAACATGCAAGATCCCAACAATAAAGCAGTCTATGGCCTACAGCGGTGGATCATACCAGAGATGGACTGTTTCACGTGAAATAAAAACTGCCTTGACGTGCCCGTGTGGGTCAAGGTCACAAAACAAAACCAACTGGTCTTAAAAAAAGTGTTGATGGAGTTCTGACATTTTAAGACTTCTTGTCCTTCTCCATGCAACTTTGAGGTAAATAAAGTTGTGCAGGAATCAACTGCACTGCTTTCACTGACCTTTTGGAGGCTGTGGCTCGAGTTTGCACGTCAGAGTTTCCCAGGGCAAGATATTGAACGCAAAGTTGCTCTGGATGGCTTTAACATTAACCTCCAAGCATAAAGAGCAGATGCGTTATATCACTATGTGCCACATTTTTACATATTTAGATAATAATTAAGAATTTCATGCAGTGATTAAATCATCCAGAGGGGAGATGCATCAGAATCTGTCAAAACAAGCTCAATAAACTGCAATGAATGATCAATAACAACCTATGTTTACTCTGATTACCAATTTCCACGGGGAAACTCTGCGCTCCAGCAACCCACATCAAGGATTACTGAGAAATCCTACCTGAGTGGGTTCAACTGCAACTAATTGAAGAGAAAAGGCCGCCTCCTCCAGCTTAAACCTCGCTCTCCTCCTTCCCTCCTCCCAGACCTAAACCGGCATCTCGCCCTGCTGGGTGTCGCTCGAGAGTCACAACCCTGACCGCCGCCGAAGCCATTGTGCGTGTGAGGCCGGAGAGGAAGTCCTTACCCTTTCCTTATAGATACACACACACACCGAGTGACGCTGACCCACGCCTGTCTCCCCAGCCCCCCTGGCCCTGCTATTTTGAGAGTGTGACGCCACAGATGTGAGTCACACTGTCGGCATTTTAGAACACACACACGTCCTCACCGCACACACGCATGCATATTAACACACAGGGGATGCGCGCGAAAGACACTTGTGTGGTGAGGACGACGCTGATGCAGAGAGGCAGCTGCGGGTAGAGAGGACAATGAGAGCAGCAGTGTTGTGATGAGCCCGCAGACGTGGCTGAGGTGAGATGAGAAGATGCAGGAGGAGACTTGAAGTGTCACAACAGATGCTTCACTGTAGCTTTTTTCATTCCAGCCGGTTAGTAACGAGGAACAGTCAGCAACAACCTGCGTGCTGAAACGTTCACATCTCACACGAGGGCTCAACTAAAGCGACTTTCAAATAAGGAAACACACATCTCCTGAACAGCGTGCTGTGCATGTGTAGGCTAATTTGGTTCAGAAATCCAGGTTCTGGACCCGCTCCAGGATTAGTCCCACAGCACTAATCCTACAGTGGGCTGGGATTAGATGCAGTTTATATACAATGATATTCAAATCATTGTGCTATAAAACAGCCGCTGCACTGTTAGTGTTTGGTGAGAAAATACATATGGGATCATGTATTTACATTTCCTGACTCCTAAGGTTGGTTTTTTCAGCTGCAAAAGGCCAGCAGAGGGAACACAGAGGAAACACTATGTGAAACCTCAGGAGCACTTTACTCTGACTCTTTTTGTGAAATAGAAGAAAAGACTAATATTGGTCATCTGTCTGTATAGTTGATGTACAGCAGGAGCAAGCAGCTGGTAAGCCAGCATCTCCAGCTCAGAGGCGTCAAAGATGCAAAAGGACAAGGTGGCATTTTAGGAATATTATGTCAATATCAATTAACTGGAACTGACTTTGTTGGCGTTATGATGTGGATGTGCTCCAGATGCATTCCAGGAATCAATTCAAAATACTGGCTGTAAATCAGTTTGAGTGAAAAATTCTGTCAGATTCAATAAAAGGTCCGTGCTGTGTGCAGCTTTGCAGACACTTTCTTTGCAAGAGTGCAAAGCTGCAGAAAACAAGCTGACACAAAAATACACACACTCGATTCCATCAAAGCACATCTACACTGTTTAAACCAAGGACATATACACACTTTTCCTTTTTGATTTAATCTAGTCTTACATCAGTCTCAAGTCTTTAGAGGGGATTAAAACACACTAACAAACAATATAACAACATTTTTAATTTCTCACCACAAGCTTCAATTTCCACTCACAAGCTTAAAAAAACCTGAAATAAATTAAAAAATGATGCTTAACATGATACACCAATAACAGGCTGAGCAGAGTCAGAGGTGAAAACAGACATGATCATCAGTGATAAAACTGTGCTGTTCTCGTTGAAGGGGTTGGATGAGGGGAAGCCCAAACTGAAGGCTCAGTTCACCTTATCTTGACACTTCACCAAACGCACTTCCCTTTTTTTTCCCTCCACACAGATTCGAAACTGCCTGTAGATGACACCAACATGTAACAGACTCTTAGTCTTTATTCTATTATTAGTAGTTAACTAGTTCATATTCTATTTTATGAGTATTTTGGTTTAAAAAAAAGCACATTATGGCTGAACTGAACACCTTAAATTCATTCATTACATTGGCAATAAAATCTTTGAGGGGCTTTGACTGCTGTTTGGGTTGAACAGGCGGAGCAGAGAGGCTGCTGCTGATGATCCCACCTATGAGACAATTGGGGGCAGACCAGAGTCACACCAGTGCCCCCCCCCTGTGTGGAGCAGCTCTGCTCTAGGTGTGTCTGTTTGACTGACAAACACACGTTCAGAGCCGCAACAGACAGGATGAAGCTCTGAAATAACACAAAATCCGCCAATGTGGCACCTTCCTGTGGGTGTGGTCGTGTTTATTTGTGTCTTTGAACCTACCGCAGTAAAACCAGTATAAAACATTTTGTTGATTTGAATCCTGGCCTTGATTTGCACCCACACTGCCTGCTCTATTCATTTACTATCCAGCTAGATTCACCACCACTTCTCTCTATCTTTCTCCTCACCCTTGAGCCAGAGGTAGTTTTGAATTTTGACTGCTGGGAGTTTGCAAACATAAATTAATGATATCTGCACGGTAAACCAGTAAACCATTGAAAGCAGGTGTGTTTCTCTTCGCAGTCAAAACTGTGAGTTTTTTATTTTTGCATGAATCTGTGTGCAATCCATACACAGGCAAGAAGCTGTGCATGGAACGAATGCAACATACTGATGTCTAAAGAATGCTCCTTTAATATTGGCATATCCCACATGTCTAACCTTAATCAAATCTGAAATATTGTCTATATATTTGGAATAATAGCTGTATATTGGTATATTTTAATACATGATATTACATTTTAACTGTTACTTTTTCAGCTCACACACAAGCAGACTCCTCAGAGGAGCCTTAAGCGGGAGGCAGGGAGAAGAAGGGGGAGGAGGGATACAGTGGAGCAGCATGGTAGGTTGCACCGGCACAATGAAAGCCAGTGCAGAGGGAAAAAAAAATGCTGGTGAAGAAGTTTGTGCGGCTGCCGTAGTACAAGAAGGAAAGTATGATAATGAGAGATAAGTTATTCATTTTTGGCCCACAGCGGCCCACGTGTAATTAACTGACTGCATTTACAACTTTAACGGTTTGCCTGGAGATTTTTTGAGTCAAACAACAACAAACAACAAGAGCTAGCTAGAGCGAGTTTAGAATTTGTCAAAGTGTCCACTGGCTGGTTTCAGTTATTAACTTGGTGTTGTTCTTCTGTTACTTTGTGCAGCAGAGCTCTCTAAGAAAATGCAGAATAAAATGTAAACAATTTTAAAAAATCATCAACTTGCTTTTGAAGAAAAATATCAGTAAGTGGGAAAAAAAAGAAAATATGACAATATAGGTTAACTAACATGTTTAAAGAGGTGAGAAGAAAGAGACTGTGTTGATGATGAACAAATCTAGCTTTCAGTATATCTAAGACAGGTTATGAGGCGCATGTGGGGGGAGATGGTGTGTGTGTGTGTGTGTGTGTGTGTGTGTGTGTGTGTTTGGACAGGATATTTGGAGGTCAAAACCATGAACGGACACACACGCACACCCATTCCACATAAGATCTCCATCCTTCCAACTTTCAAAAAAGAAATCTTAAGGTTTTCTTAAAGCCTCTTGACTGTCACTTCCACTTCCTCCCACCTAACTGTATTTTCAATTCCCTTTTATTTTTTACTCAAAGAAAAAGGATAAAGCAAAAGATGCAGGAAGCAACAAACCATGACCTATACACTGGTTAGTATAAAATGCACATCCACTGACCATAGTTCATATATTTGAGGGAAAACTTTCTCTTTCTTCACTCTGTGGTTTTCGATTCCTCTTTATTATGAGTGAGGAGCTTTTGAAACCATGCGATGAGAGGAAGTGTACCATTGTACTTCTGTTTGCAAGAGTGGAGGCTTTGTTGCCAAAATACAAGGAACTCTTCACTCCATCAACTGTGGCACTGCAGGTCCAGTTTGGCCATTTATAACAGTAAAATGATTTATACTCTAAGTGTGAAGATCCTGCATCAGCATCTGCTTCTGAGTTATGTGTGTTGGGCTTATCTGCCAGCTATATTGAAACATAAGTCTTAGATTTGGGATATTTTGCTTGATTCTGAATAATCTCAGAGGCCAGAAATAAACTGTGCACACACACCCTACCAGCTTAGAAGGCTCCAGCAAAAAAAATCTTGCGACCTCTTTGAAAGCTGCGCTCACAGTTTCTGAATGCTTGTGATTAATAACAGCAGCGTCCTTGGGGAGTCAGGCAGTGTGCAGGACTCTCAGAGGCATGAATGTGCCATTTTGTGCGTAAGATTGTGCGTCTGTGATACGTGCAGTTATGTTTTGTATTCAGGTGTGTTTATGTGTGAGGGAGAGAGTCACCTTGACTGCAAAGCTACATTTGCCGCTGCGGACTGCTTCCTCATCCGTCTGCCACTGGTGCGGCCGACTCGACTCTGGGACGTAGACGTCTTTCTTCCGGCGGAAGCTCTGCCGTAGCTTATTCATCGCTGAGCTCCCTGCAAGTGTTGAGAGACACTGGATTAATCTCAGGGTAAATATTGGACTGTCAGCAGCGGCTAAACAAAAAGGTGCAGCTCTGGCAGGAGAGCTGGAGGAATAACACAAAAAGGCCACAGTTAAAAGGTGACAGCAGAAGTTGTTATAAGTCCAGTGTGTTGGATTTAGTGGTGAGGCTGCAAAACAACAAAACTCTTGAGTCAGTGTTTGGTTTGTCCGTTCTGGGCTACTGTAGAAACAGAGTGGTGCAACATGGCAAAGTCATCAAACTCTTATTTTCAGTTGGCTATACACTAATTAAAACTATGAATATTAAATTCTGTTTCTGCAATATTCAACCAAAACATTCCTCAAACGCTTACACACTGGACGTTCGAGTTTGTAAGCCTGAAAAATAAACTGATTCACTTGCAGTCAATGGTGTATGTCAACACAGAATTTAGTCAACTTCCTGTGCTTGATGGCAGATAAGAGACTGACCACACAGTCACTTCCAAGATCACTGCACGACACATTTACTGCCGTCTCTCTGGTTTAAAAAAGAGGACCAAAAGATTGAGAGCCTGGGTCTCTGCAGTTTTGTAGGAGTGGAGGTGGCCTTCAGATAAGGGAACAGGGGAGAAGGAGGTTAGTCTGCTCCTCCTACTGTGGGAGTTTTCACCTGCCGATTATAGATAAAAAATGACAGCTGAAAGAAAATTCTCAGTCAGAGTTATTTCCATAGACGGCTAGTTATGTCATCACTCAACATCTTGATTATTGTAGTAAAGCTTCTGTGGTAACTGTAGTTAATTAATTCAATGTGCCTTATTTCTTAATCAATGATTAAACTTCAGTGGATAATTTTAGCTGGTTAACTCTGACGGTTAAATCCAAAGACACAGAGTTTATGACACACTCAAATATGATCTCAGGACCTAATGATCCTTACATGAAAACTCTACAGCGTCATTTATCATCTTTCATTGGAACTTTGCTTGTTTTTTTCCTTGTTCTGGTCACTGCTTCCTCCGTCTGTTATGGTAACACTGTGGATATCAAAGTAACTGCTAGTTATAGTGTCCAGGTCTCACTTTAGTCCAGTTTCAAACACCAAAAATTCTCAGGAAAACAGCACCATTAATTAGGTTAAAAGCACCACTTTAAAACGGTGCATGTTCTGTGTGTCTCCTCGGCTTTGGGAGGAGGGAGATTAGGAGGCACAAAAAAGCAGAGACCCAATTAAAAGTTGCTGATCCAAACTAGAACTGAGAGGTGCATCCATCATGGAAAGCCTGGCTCACGTCTCCCCTCAGCAACTCATAACTGAGGGCCAGAAGTCACTCAGCCATGCAGCTCTAACTTTTAACACGTGAGCAGAGCATACTCCTTGACTAACAAGTTGTACCCATTAACTTCTGAGCTGATGAGGATCGGGCGGGATTAAAGGGCTTTAATCCAGGAGAACTCACTGTCCACGCAAACACACACATATAAAGGAACAAGCAGCAACATAGCAGAGTTCAATCACACACACACGCTAACAGCCACCACACAAATAAGCACCTGTTTAGCTGCACACACACTGACAGGACCGAGCTGTCTGTTTGCATAGTGAAACCTGTCCTTTGAGCCATTACAGGCTGGAGGCAGAGAGCAAAGCATGCTTGAGGTGAGGCTCTCTTATCTGTCTGTGTCAGGCTCCAGCTCTGTAGGCAGCGAACAATACAGCTTTCAGCCCTGACCAGGCCTCAGAAACACATAAAACACATCAAACTTTTTACTGGCACTACAAGGCGGGACCTTGACTGGACCACGGACATGAGGAAATCTCAAGAGCCTGAATTTGTCATGTGAAGAAGTGCATTTCTGCACTGTAAAAAACTTAATTACATCTGCAAAAATGACACGACAAAGTTGAGCCTGCTTCTTGGGTTGGTTTACAAGGCCATTACATTTTATGCACTGGTGGTATCTTCTATTTGGCTTTGCAAATCTGTGGCCAACCCTGCAAGCCACAAGCCAAATTCAAATATAAATTTTTGCTGTAATTGGTGGATATCCGTCTCCCTTTTTCCCACAGTTTCTGTATCGGTGAATCTGGCAATTGTGTGGAACAGCAGACACTTCTTGTTTCTGCTGTCAATTGTCCGTGGCATCTTGCAATCAGTCATGACCCCCCCTCCCCCGAGCTACGCTGTAGGCGGAGACACAAATGTATAAGGTGAGCTATCTGGAAAAGGGTTAGAAATGGCTACTAATAAGGTGTGAGCAGGTGCTAAGAAGTTTAAAAGCACCTGCTTTGTAGTAAGAGCCAAATACCTCTGCAGGTGTCAAGATACAAAACCACCATGTCTGACTCTAGTGTGTCCAAAACTGTGTGTGTGTGTGTGTGTGTAAACGCATTTAAGTGTGCACATGTTGTAGCCTGCAGTGGTGTGAAGTGTTTGAAAACAAGACGACTGAGTTAGAGGGAAAAAATATTGCTTCATCCCTCACTCCGGCTCTCTCCGAACGCACGGGTTTATTTAGGTCATATCATGTTTGGGCTCACTGCAGTGCCAGTGACAGGCTGCATGCTTCCAGCCTGCAGTGCGAAGAGGAGGAGCACGACCAACACACATTTGTCTCTTCACAAACACCTCATGTTCCTCGCTGTAACAGATTAAATGATTTGTTTTCTAATATACTATGTGGGCATTTTTTTAGTGTATCTCATCACATTAAATTCATTCGTCATATTGCAAATTGCAAATATGCAAACAGGGCAAGTGTTGTGATGTGACACTGTGGAGTGACATACTTGTAGGTAAGCAGTGTTTTCAGAAAACAGGCATCTCTATCTCTGCTGGCAAACAGCCTCACCAGTTTTCTGTAAATGACTCATAGATGAATGTTAGTTTGGGAGCCGCAAATGATTATTTATCCATTAATCTGCTGCCCATTCTTCTGATCAATCCATGTTTAAAGTGAATAAAATATCAGACGACTAAGACGGTCAGATGAAAGAAACGTTTTCATGTTGCTTGTTTTTGCCCGTCCAGCAGCCAAAAACCCAAAAGATATTCAGTTTCTTATATTATAACACAGCACACTGTTATTTTTTTGGCTTCCTAGAATAAGAATTGTGATAAGATCGTGGACATAATCCTGTCTGAAAATTTTTAAAAATATTCCACTCTGCTTTCAAATATTCTTTCAAAAAAAGTTTCTGACATGAAATTCTGGATGAAGCAGCCACCGACACAGACTCCAGCAGGAACCAGGATTAAGACGTTTCCACTCAGGAGATTTTATTTCTCTTACAGTCGCTTTGTTTTACTTGTGGTATGAAAAAAAAAAGGCTGAACACTATTATTCTAGGAATTAGTTGGGGTGGCGGTGTTGTCTTACAGTTTGATGATTATATTTATACCTTCAATATATTTATATTTCTTGTGCCTTTTCTCACGGCACCTTACGAAACTCTCCTTCACAATCACTTAACACTTCTGCCGCTGCCAGCTCACAGCCCACACACCTTCTCTCTCGCACGCTGCAGTGTGTAAAAAAGACAAATAAGGAGAAAGCAGGACTGTGAGTGAAACCACAAATACTCATGTGCGTGGGAAAGAAATTTTACATTAGAAAAATGTGTATTTGTGGCAAATGTTTGTAACTGCTGCACTGAGTTGAAACACGCGCCCGACCGTTTGCAGGTTATTTGACATGAGCACGCAGGAATGTGATATGAGCGATGTTGCTAGAATGCAGAATGTTTAGGACAAGAAAATCTGAATATCCTAACCAGATGTGACCATATCTTCTCTGAAGAGCCCACAGGACGGAGTGACACTGATTTAAAGCAGCACATATGATCCAAACCTGACTTGTGGACCTCAGTTTAAACCTTTTTTATTTATCTCCTGGCTTTGCTTTGCTATGAGAGCATTTAAAATAAATATAGAATAACAGATTTGTAAATGCAACCCTTGTATTAGTGAGTATTTACACAATATTTACATACAATGGCACTCTAATATTTGAATATGTGTGTCAACAGCAAAAAAAAGCAGGGGATTATACTGTAAAATCATGCTGACAGGTCAAACACAGGTTGAATACATGTTCACTATCTCATGTCAAACATGGCATTTGTGTATGAAACTTAAGCAGCAGCAGCAGTGCCAGCACCGGGTCTGTGGGGTCATGTGAGGTGGGTTTAGCCCCTGGTTTGGCCATTAGCCAGTAAAGAAAATGAGGCAGGGGAGGGAAGAAAGGTGAGAGATGTAGAAGGAGCAGCAAACTCAGACAGGGAGGGGTGAAAACAAGTTTAGGAAGGGAAAAGTCAGGATAAGTGTCAGAAGAGATGAAGGGAAGTGAAAATACTTCAGATGAAAAAGAAGCAAAAAAAAAAGAGATGGGGGTGGGGGACATGGCAGAGAAACTGAGAGGCGAGGTGGAGGTGTTGGAGGTAGAAATGAATTTGCACAGTTTGCCTTGGGTTTATACTCCAGACTCATTAAAAACAGGGCTAACATTCCTCACAGCAACAGAATGTCTATTAAGGTAGTTTTTAACTGGATTTAAAAAATCGAATCAGTGAAAGCCTTCGACTTCAAAGAGGCAAAGCAAACCTACAGTAGAAGAGACATTCACAGCTTTTGACTCTGGCAAATACTTTAAAGTTTATGATGTTCTTTGGCATTAATGGCAGTAGTACAAAGACTTCCACCGGTGCCATCCTTTCAAGCGAAGCAGACAAATTCAGCTAAATATAAATGAAGCGACTCTGAAATTTTGACGTATGTGCATCTACAAAGCAGAAGCAAAAGCCATAGCGGAACATTTCCTTTCCTACTGAGGAGCTTTTTGTGCAACATGCAGTGTTTCATGTCTGCACTGCATCGTGGCTTGATAAATTTCCTGTCTGCTGCTGGATTTATTTTCTGCCTCTTCAACTTTAGATTTTTTTTTTTTTTTTTGGCTAATCCTTTCTAAGGGACCAGTAGTAAAGCCAGTTTTTTTCCTGTTGTTTGTCAAAGATAAAACTTCCATATCAACTATAAACATACCAACATAACATGATTATAAATATGTCTGGCTGCATAAATAGGAGTGGACCAGACAAAATAACTCAAAACTGAAGGGTATTTTTTACCAAAAGCCGAGAGTTGCATTACAGGTGCAATCATCATAGATCACAAATAAGAGTTTTACTCACTGACAGCACTGAAACATGATTTTCTGAGTCATTTCAGAGGGCAACGACCATTTCCAAAAGATAACCTTTAGGTCAACAAAAATAAAACAACACTAAAAACTTGCTCTATTATTCTACTAAAAATAGAAAACAGGATAAATGGAGGCAAGGAGGAGGATTAGTGGAAGGAGGAGGGGCTGGAGGGAGAAGGCGGGTGGGGAGGTAAAGTCTTTGGTCTGGGAAAGCAGGATCTGCTCCCTGCTGGAGCTGTCACAGCTCCTGTAGTTTCCTATCAGCGCTAATGAGGACAATTACACAAGGACCGTTTATACTCTTTGTGCCCATATACAAAGAAACAGGCAACAGTGAACGACAAAAAGCACAGAACTCCATAAAGACTCTCACATGCGATGTCATCAGCGTCCACACAAGAAGAAGTACAAATACAAGCACACAGGGTGAAGATGAGCGATGGAGTGTGAGGACAGAAAGCAGAGAGGGGAAGAGAGACACACACAGGACGACCAGGAAACCAAACTGACCAGGCAGAAGAAAAGACCAGGACTTTTCCCTCCGTCAGTGCTCTACTACTTGGGAAGGAGGGAGGGAGGGAGGGAGGGAGGGAGTGCTGCTGCTGGCTGTAGATGTAACAGAATTTGAATAATCTCTCCAGGAATGGAAAACTGATTAATCCTTGCAGAAGGATCCTATAGGGATGAGTACAGGGGTTGGGTTTCAAAGAAGAGACACAGAGAGAGGGAGGTGGAGGCCAGCAGAGCAAGTGAGCGTGAGAGCAAGAGACAGAGGAAAGAGGAAGAATGGGCAGCAATTCAAGACAAAAAAAAAAAAAAAGCCTGACTGCCTCCTTTCATAAACTTGCCCCACCTCTGTGCCAGCTGATATTCTTCATCCTACTTTTTAGCGCTTTGTTCAGGGAATTCCATGTTATATGCACTCAGACCGAGTTTGCAGTTTGGAAAGAAACAATTAGACAGCATGGATTCATGAGGCCGGTCAGCCTAATGTAAAGCATGCCTGGCCAGCATATCTGCTGAGCCCTGTTATCAGGGGAGCCGGCCGAATTAAGGTGATAGGGCCTCTTTTCCGGCCATATGAAGAGAGAATTTGAAAAATGCTGTTGCCGTGGTAATTCAATTTTCCGGGCCCCAGTTTGTAGCTTGGCATTCTTATATAAAAAAGAAAGGCAGAAAAAAAAATAAAACAAGGAGGAAAATCTGGATGAAAGTGTGCAGTGCATCAAAAGGAAAAGCCAAACTAGGCCCACGAGGGAAGGCTGGGAAAAACTCAATATCCAGGATCAACTGTGGGACCAGGATCAGGGTCAGATGTGAGGGAAGATTTCTGGCAGCGTTGTTGGCAATTCTTCGGTGACAACACTCCCAGTGAAGTTGTTGGAATTTATATCACCAATAACTGCGATAACCAATAAAAACAATAAAACTGTCAACAACTGGAGTTGTAAAACTCACAACAGACACGTGATGTTATTGCTTGGGGCTGTGATTGATTTAATGACAGTCTGATATTGACATTCAATGTTCAAGTACAAAAGAACAATGTGAGATGGGGCGTCCAGCTGATTCCCTTCATTAATGCTAATCATTAAAGCTAACCCCTTAATGTGATATTCTGGGTCACATGCATCAGTAAAGAATTAATTACTGTATCCCAGTTAGCCACTCAGTGGTAGTTTGACCTAAATTAAGTCTATTCAGTGTCATTATACACATTGAGAAGTGGCAAGCTGTGTATAATAAATAATTTACATCACTGCTTAAAGATGGAGACTTTTTTCCCTTTATCAGAGTTATTTCTGTTCAAAACTTTAGCTTTCTCCAGAGACCACAACTTTTGGAAAGACCAAAAATAGAGAAGGTTTACAAAGAGGTTTGTTTTCCTCAAAAGAGCCACATTCGGTGCAGATGTCTAATCCGTACCTCACATGAATGGTGCAGTAATCATTGCTGATGTGAGAGATCACTTTAGTGATCAAACTGAAAAACTATAAACCACCCAACAGCTGACAAATGAGCTTACTTGTGATCTAATGATCTCGGTTTTGTTGTTGTTTCAATAAAAAGGCCTGTTTCTGTGCAAAAATGTGTATTGAACATACATCATTTAAAAGCAATACTATCATTTGCTTTTAAGTAGGGAGTTAAATACATGTTATAGGCTGTTTAGGCTATTTCTTATACAGCTGTGAGCCCATAATCATGTCTGCCTTCATCACAGCCAATTACTATAATAGACCTAAAAGCCTGACCATAAAATAACAACAGTAGTAACACTGTTTCCAAGCTGGTGGAAAGACAGACTGTCGGTACACCAGTTCAACTCATTGCCAGCTGCTGCAGCTCAGCATACCTCTCTCTGCTTCAATCATATCTACACTTTGTGCCATCGATGTCTCCATGATAATCACTTTATTTGCAAGGTACAACGTGCATCTGTACAGTAATTCATAAACACAACCCGACACCTATAATGAAAAGATAGATGCAGAGCCAAGGAAGGTGCAAAACAAACCATGATGAACGTCTTGACCTGCATGTAACCTGTTTTTTTTGCTGCAGTGCACAACTGTAAATGTCAGACAAATGTAGGAAGCATCACAAGCCTTAAATCAAGCCAAACTTAGAACAATATAGAAGCAAGTCTGCAGTATTTGTTTTCTGGAAAAAGCATCACCAGTATTTTTGGAGGTTCAAGATGTTTACGGGACAGAACGAGAGCCAGAAAAAGCGATGTGGTACAAATGGGTGGTACAGGGGAAGGAAATGGTGGGAATAGGAGTGCTGGCTACTGTTCGCATGGCTCACTCGCTCTCTGTCTGCCAGTGAATCACTTCAGAGTCCTTCAGTCTGTTCCCTGCCCCTAGCAAGACGTGATGACCTCTGTTTCCTGAGTGGTACACATGACCGACCGAGGTTAGGGTTGAGACAGAGAAAGAAAATAGGGCCCAGACTGCTGCACAGGGGATATTGAGTTGCTTTTCTCCCCAGTCTGTTTAATTGTGTGTGTGTGTGCGTGTGTGTGTGTCACTTGGAGCTGCCAGGCGAGGTATTAAGGGGGCCAAGCCCAATAGCAAGTCAACCAGCCAGCCAGCCATTCAACACACAGAGCCACATATCACTTTGGGCAACAGCTGAGGCCACATTTAAACGACCGGGGCAGTGCCCTGGCACCAGGGAGCGGCAAATCACTGTCACTGGATCGTCTCCCCTCAGGCATGCCCTGGCAATGATTCACAGACTGAATCAATAGGCAGGCTCTGGCCTGGTTTTCACCAAAATGCAACGCAGGGAATCCAGAAGGCATCCTTAAGATATATGTCTGGTGCGTTAGCCCCAAAACAGCATTTCTGTGATTGTTCTTCAGAAAATTTCCTACCAACGGAGACGGTATGCCAAATGGAGTGGAGTTTAAATTAAATGAAAAGAGCTATAAACCTGCTGCAGACAGGGGCTGCTGACTGAAAGCATAGGTCTGCTACAAGGGGCAGATGTAGTGCTCTGGGTGCCCCAACTCTATCAATCCTCGTCCCTCTTTATGGTAGACTGCTGCTGAGAACACAATGGGTAACCACTAATGTGGCAGGGAAGTCGTCTTTACAAAGCAGCTTTGAGTTTTTACACTGGCTGACCTTAAACAGTCATGTGTTCCTTACAAGTTGGGAAGAATGTCTTCCTTCTTAGCTGGGAGGACATTATTGTTATACAAACCAGGGTTAGAAATTTAACCTCCTCACAGGCCATCACTCAGAGTCAACTGCATCACATCGTCTCTGTCCGACAAGTAACGTCTGCTGGGAAACTTTTAGTAGACCTCGGAGCAAAAAAGCTACTCATGGAAACCATGTTTACTTTTTCCCCTTGACATCATTGCATTTTACACACACACACATGCACACACACTGGCACAAAACAGCTGCAGAGAGAACAAACAAGCAGAGGTGGACCAAATCTTGCATAAACCCAAACCTGCAACACAACCACAAACGTAGAGCAAAATATACAATCGTAAAAACATAATGTTCATGAAAATACATACATATGCACAAGTGAGACGGATGAATACAGCTTCAAAAAGTCCCAAAGTCTGGTCCTATTATCAAGCTCTGCTGTCCTTGAGAGAAGTAAAATGTATAAATTACAAGATTTGCAGCGAGGTGGAAAATCAGGCCAATATGCAACACACTGTGTTTTCTACCCAAGCCCTGCACCGACCCACGGAAACACAGGCGGTGTTACATATTCACCAGCTCTCAGCACAGAGCTGTTAATACATGATCTATTAATCCCACTTACGGTTTACTCTCAACAAAAAAAAAAAGCGAGCATCACCACATTTATAGCGTCTCAGAGGAAGAATGCTGATCTTAGATTGCATTCGTGCCCCTGGGCTGCACCTACACTCGTAAACAACACAAAAGAACCGAGTAAAACCTCTGGTCACCTGACACTAACAGCTGCCCGTTCTTAAACAACACCGCTTTGTGAACTTTATGAACGCTTTTTGACTTTGCCTACCTGAACCCAGGGGGGATTGGTGAGTATGCAGAGACTGATAACTCTGATAACCATTCACTCTACGACTACAACCCTGTTAAAGTCAGAAAAGGCTGAGGACTCGAGCACAAACTGACAGGCTATTTCCCCGAGAAAAATAGCTTAGACTGTGTCACATCATATTCAACGCACACACACTGTTTCTGTCAACTTAAACAGGTCTGAATGTCCCACATAAGCCTGTTAGCATGCAGGGCAGAGACATGAAAAAAGACAGACAGAGGAGTGCACTTCCTGCAGAGCTGCTGAATCAGACGAGAGAGAGAGAAAAAAAGAAACAAACATTCATAAAGGACGTTATCAGCAGTTCAGCAATGTATTTAAGACAGTCTGTGGCACATCACGTGTGCAGTGATTGGTTTGGGCATGAGCAATTATCAGCCGGAGATTGAACAGTTCACACTCAGCTCTTCCTCTGCAACAGCAGCACAGTCATTCCTGATTTAACCACATCAGGGCAAGTCAGAGTCTAAAGCTGGGTTTTTGAATCACAGCCACTGCTGCTGACATACCAAAAAAATGCTCTCAATTTAACCACCAATCCAAAGGACAATTTAACTCTCGACGGACCACAAACAGCACAGAATGAAAGCAATCACTGTAACCAAAGACCTAATAAAGTATCTGAACAAGATTGAGTGAAACCTTTTGCCAGATTATTCCAGTAAAACGGTTTATTGTGATGTTCAAATTCCTTTTTATTTGACTTCACCACATGCTGCTCGTTTAGATGACAACCTTGTGTGAGTATAAACATGCTGCTGAACAGTTTTGGTTGCATTTTCATGATATTCAAGTGTTGTCTGAGTAGTAAGAAGTGTGTTATTCTAGATGGCACCGCATGTCACGTTTCAGCAACATTAAAATATGATTTAGTTACTTGACTTCAGAACTGAGTTAATTTGACCACAGAATACCTCCAGTAAAACCCATAAAGAACTTCAGCTAATGGGACTTATGGGTCATCTGTCAAAGACCGATAGTCCTTTCATTCTTCTCCCTTCCCTTCGGTTCAGGCATCCCAGAGGAGGCATCTGCCCTGCAGCTGCCAAATGACTTTGTCCCCTAAAAGAAGCTGTGATTACAGAGCACTGACTAGCAGCGATGTGACTTGCCTTACAGCTTCGGGCAAATGCTTACTTATTACAACGCTTATTGATTAAACGTGGCAATGTTACATGATCACGAATTAACAAAGAAAGTAAGTCAATTTAGGCATCAAAGAAAATCCACATTGAGGAAAAAAATTATGCAGCGATCAGAGCCAATTAACTTTCTCCCCAAATGAGTATCAGAGCCAACCTAGGAGGAATTAAAGAGCACAGGGAAGGTTTTTTTCTGCTGCTAATGCATAAAGAGAAACTGAAATGAGGCTGTTTAAAACCTTAGACCCTTTGCAATATTCTTTTATGTGGAGACCATCCTTCACACTGTTTTTGCCATCGTTATTATTACTATCTTGTGTATATTAACAGATAATGGATCACACAGACACATTTTTACGGTGGCAGAAGTAGGTTTGCCACAGGGTGCCTTCATATGACGCAAATTAGTCTGAATGCTAATATGAAATACAGCAAGGAAAGGAAGTGGATGCAAGATGAAAAAGGAGGGCAAACAACATACTTCCTCCTCAGACAATAAAGATTAATAATCATAATTTGTAGCTCTGTGTCGCTGAATAATCAGATGAAGAATTTCAGCTATGCTCAAGTAGGCAGATACAATCAGGTAAAGCCTTTCACACATCCTCAATAATGTTGTGTAAATAGCAGATATTTCTTCTTTAAAAAAAAAAAAAAAGACAAAAAAAAGACTCTATCAGTTTGTTTTAGTTTTATTTAAAAGGCAGAAGCCAGAGAGATCATTTAGGCAGGCGATCTAAGTGTGTGAGAGGCGAGGAAAGTCCCGCATTGAGGAGCGTTGTCAGTATGTGTGTTCACTGAGTGTTGAAGGCCTGTCACTCTTCACTGCTCTCCCAATCATCATCCTGAGATAGCTGCAGGCAAAACTCTGCTGGTGCTTTTTACACTGCACTGCTGGCTTCTGACATTCACACACACTCACACACACACACTTTAGACAGTTTGTGATACACTTGAGAACATGTGTGTCACTTAGAAATGCCTAAACACAGCCGCACATGGGTAGTTAAGACTGAGAGGGCAACACACACACACAAGTGACAAGGAGAGGAAAAAAAAGACAGAGAGGCAGAGACAGAGACATACAAAGAGGTGACAGTGTGAAAAGAAGAGGGTGAATGAAATCCTGGAAGAGATTAAGAGACGGAGATGTGTGAAAGGACTTGGAGATGGAAAGAAAATGGATTACATGGAAAATACTCACAGGAGAATCAATATCACACAGTGAAGCCACTCTATGGTTCCAGCTGCTGAGGCAATGTGTTGTCAATAATACAGCTTTTCATCACGACAACACTATTGGTAAATGGCAACTCAGTACCATCGGACTGTGTGTGTGTGTGTGTGTCAGTAGCAGTGTTTGCCCAGCAGCAGGTGTGATGAGAGGATGGAGTGGAACAGGAACTTCCTGCTGAGTGAACAGACATGATGGAATGACTACACTGGCCCTCTGACAGGGCCAAGACATACAGGAACACATATGCTCGTACGCACTCAAAGACACCGGTGTCTCTGTTTACCTAACTCACTCACCGGGTCAGGTGAACTGATCTCAAAACATGCTGGGTTATGAAATAAGCAAAACATATTACTGTGTCGACTGTTTTTCTTTTGAACGTAGAAGCTTCTCTTTCTTTTTTTCCTTCAAGGGTAAAAGGAAACTGAATGAAACAGTTAAAGGACCCGACATGACGCAAGACAGGTTGCACTGACGTCAAGAATCAGCCAACCAAACTGGTCCTGTGAGCATGAATGTAGATGGAGTTGTAGTATCTGGTGCAGCTGCTGAGCTGATCACTCATTTCAAGAATTCTTTCCACGTACCTGAATTCTGTTCTTTGTATCCTGGCTGGGCTATTTGTCGAGCCAAGGATGACTGCAGAATACCAAATTACGCAACGGATTAAAGCTCACTGCTAGTGCTACCTGGCTATTTACCCAGCAGATTTATGGCGCAGCAGAGACAGGGGTGGAGCAGGACTTTGTATTTAAAAAAAAAAGACATTCAGGGGGGTTTCACGGTTTCTTTTTAACATATACAGGATGTGTGTTTGACCTTCGGAGACTACGCTATGTTGCTAAGCAATATTGGCTGATGTCTTAATAGCCGTAATTGTGTTAGCTGTGAGGTTAAATTAGATTAGCGAACACAGTGCTGCCTTCGGAAGTACAGGAAACATTTCAGTCTTTACCAGATTCAAAGGTATAGAAAGAAAATCTATTCTTTAGTTCTTCAGTGAATGAAACCAGCCTGGGAAGTTCATGTGAAGGCGTGAGGCTGCACTATGAACTCAAGGAAGAGCAGTAAGAATGAGATCATATAACATTTATCTCAAGTCTCACTCCCAAGCACCATATTTCGAACCTCACAGGGACAGATGTTTATGTAAGCAATGCTCTCTAAATAGCAAGCAACTTATTGTATGTATGTATGTATGTATGTATGTATGTATGTGTATTTCCATGACAGTAATGATTCTGCAGTCTTGGTAGATTGCTGTTTTGTTTTCAGAAATTTTGGACAACAGCTTCTGCGAAAAGTCCAAAGTAGAAGGCTGTAATATGAATATAATAAGTGATTTCACCATGTCCATTCATACAGCCAAAGAACCAGGCCAAGCTCTTTCTCTGCAGCCAAAGATGTAACTCAGGAAAACAATACAATCACTTCACATTTTACAAACTCAGGCAAGCTTGAATAACTGAGGGTAAGGTGGCGTACTTGATAAGTAAGTGTGATGGCTGCAAGTAAACAGGTTTTCATACCAACCAAGGACTAAATGTCACTGACCACCACACCTCCGAGCAAAGAACAGAAACTAATCAGCAAAATCAGCAAGTATAGAGCTCAGATAACATAAAACCTGTATGGCACATGACTGAGCTCTAGGTGTCTTGCTCAAGAAAGCTTTGCCAAGTAACATGACTGTCAGACAAAGCTTACACTTGTGACCTTGCTATTATCTACTGGTTTTGAATAACTGATTGTGAGTTCTACCCATATTTCCATTTTCCACATTTGAAAACTTAAACAAGGAAGATGTTTTTTGAAAAGGAAAACAAAATGGCAGCTCTGCCATGTCATCCTCTGTGAAAAAAAGCAGGTACATTAAAGTTAACGCACATTAAATCTTGGCCAAAGACGTGATCCGGGCAGATTGGCAGCCGGGAAGACAGACGAACAGGCTCAAGTGCTGCAGAGCATCAGAGAATGGAAAATTACCAGGGCTCCACAATCAGCTGGGCACCTTTGATCAGCCAGAGCCCAGGCACCAATTACTGTGGGATAATCGGCAGCCCTCAGAGGCCTGTCAAGCAGCAGGCACTGTGGGCACAACGGGTCAGTGACCAGCAGGCAAAGACCTGGTCAACAAGGCTCGCAGAGCCAAAAGCCTACAGAGCCCCTCGCTAAAATGCAACATGAAGGCGGCCAAACAGACAAGAAGCACAGTGAAGCAATTGTTCCCCTCCTGTCGACTCAGCACAGTGGCACTCTCGCGAGCCAGACATCCCTCTCTGCAGACTGCTTGGTGGTGGAGGAATGGTGCAATGTTGGGGAGTGTGTGAACCTGCTACTGTACATGTCCTGGTTTTTTTTTTTTTTCTTCCACACACTTTCTCCCTCTCTCTGCAATCAAACACGGGCAACATACGTAGAACAAATGTGCACACACGCTGCTCACACACCTGTCCCTGTAATTATGTGGTAAACAAAATGCTGCAGTGCTTAAGGCAGCACTTGCTGCACAGTGATGCAACACACAGGAAACATTTTCTTAACCGCCCCTCTTCACAGATAACCCCTTCCTACCACGAGAGAAAAGGCCTGAGTAACCTGCTCCTGACTTACTTCATGCTGTCTGACAGGAATGTGGACTGACAAACAAAGTAAATCTAACTGTGTAAATTATCTAACAGAAGTGTTACATCCCTCGTTCTCACAAACAGTCTGGTGTGTGACGAAATGCAAGCTAGCAGGAATGATTTATAAACAAAAAGCCTCATTTCTGGAGGCAGAACATGATATTCAGCTCATTAATAATTGACATCTCTCTTGTGCTGGGGAACGTTCATAATCGATTAAGTTACACCGAAATGTTGGCTGCTGTTCTGCTCCTTCTTTTATCTACAATATGGTGAATCATAACACTTTACAGACCTCTGCAACAGTCTCCTGTAGTCACTGCTGGAATAATAAGTGACTGAACCACACAATCAAACTTGAGTGTCTTGTCATCAAATCTTTTGCTTACTCATCCCGTGCAGTAATTTCACAGACACACACACAGTAGCTAGACTTTGGATCAGACATGCTGCAGCTAAATGGTGGAATCTCTAGCCATCTAATGAGAGCAAGAATAGAAATCACAATGTTTGAGAATTTTATGAGGATAACAAAATGAGCAGAAGGTGGAGAGGTCAGTTGTGTAGTTATTGACGTTTCGTTTTCACTGTGGTCTTTGAAACAAATCTGCTGCCTCTCCAGCGTAAAATACACTGAGCGCAGAAATTGTAAGGTGAGAAAGACTGAGAGAGGAGTTATTTACTTCGGCACAGAGCTGTTTTAAGTTCTCAAATGCTGTAGTGTGTGTTGGCCAGCTGGTCTCGTTTGTTGTTGCTGATCGCTGCTTCACTCAACTTATGTTAGTCTCTGAGTGACGCAGATACAGCACAGATAATTGGCTGGGACATAGAAACCTTCCAGGCCACGTGGAACTCTAACATTTATGTGCCTCTGTGAGTTTATTGGTTTCAAAATAAATTATTTTATATTTGTCTCTTTTACACTCTGCACCAAGTCTTAACATTTTCTGTGTCATATTGTTCTTACAGCTGCATTACTTGGCAGCCGCCATGGTTGGGACCAGGGAACCGGTGCCACAGCAGTATTGATGTGTGTTGAGGGTGATGATTACAGGTGGGACCAAGCAAAGCCAGGACTACAGTATGACAGATGAACCAGATCTATACTGAAAACAACCTGCAGGATGTGTGCTCAACCAAGCCAACAGAAACTGCACAATGTATGATGGGATGGCCTCAGTGTCACTAACTCTAGGGCCATTTACTCAGTGTTAACCCTCACCACCCCACACACACACACTACACACTCTACACACACTGCACACACAGCACTTAGCTTTGAAACAGTAAAGTATTGCACTAACCGCACACTGATATATTCCACTTCGGTGCATTCTGAGAAGCATGATGCACTTCCGTGGTTTTATAAAACCAATAACGATATCTGATTCTGCATCACCCACATCAGAAAAAGTTCTCAGTTATACTGCAAACACAGCTACATTTGCGGCAACAGTAACCAGTCCAAAGTTCTCACCCTGTGAAACACACAGCCGATCGCTCCGTCCTCGGTCACTCGTAATTAAACCAGAGATCAGAGGGCTGAATAAAGCATGAGCTGTTCCAGCCCAGGAGGCTCAGGTATCACTCTATATAGGGGCCCTGAGAGACAAAGGGAGTCCCTGAGCCCCATACCATATCCAAGGAGGAGTGCTACCGACGCAAACCTGAAAGGCAACTCCTTCCACCCCCATCCCTGCCAGCTCTAATCCCAAGTTTAAACAGCTAGGGCCAAATGAGGTACTCAATGCCCCTTAGACCTAATTAAGCTAAAGATATTGTCCCAAATGGGGACACTGACATAAACTGCTTTCAAAGCAGTAAAACAAGGTGCAACACCCACACTTACTTTCTTGTTTTTCATTTTTCAGATGAGTGCTGACACAGTCAAACACTGCATGTACAACACCCTACAGAAAAAAAAAAGCTTTTTCCATTCTTAAAATTAAAATACGATTAAAAAAATAAATAAAAAAACAAAATACAGTAAGTTTAAGTCCACACTTACATATTTTCAATGTAAAATAGGATCTTTAAAAAAAAAAAACATCTTGTCTAGACTGGTGTTTTATCACAGTATCAAATAATCTCCACCCAGACTAACACATGAGAGAACACATATCACATTACATTACACCGGGCATGCATGTGCTGGTGTTTGGTGTTCACCTCCTACGCATTTAGGCAGTAATCGCATGAGAAAATGCAGAATTTACCGGCACAGCATCTGCTAGCATAAACAACAAGGTCAGTAAGGCCTGTAATTTGTTATCCATGTTGAATTGACAGTTAGTAGTAAAGGCTCACAGATGTACACACACTGATGTTGTTTGATGCCTTCCAGAAAAGGGTTGTGCGAATTGGAGGACGACACACTGCTGCTGATAAGACTGACTCAGAGGTGAACACAGGTCTCTGCATCATTGTTCCTCATGCCTTTGTTTCTGCCTATCTAGACTATAATACAACCCTGGAGTTTTAAAACTAAAGTGGGGTCATAAGGTTATTTAAAAATTCCTTTGTTTTAGGGGCTTCTAATAGGCCAGAGTAGTGTAAATGCCAGGTGTTGCCACAGCAAAAGCTTCACATTTTAATACAAAAACATCAAAAACATGAGACTAGGAGAGACATAATTTTAAAAAGATTCATGAAAACACAGAAATCAGTTCGCATGATCAGGTAAGATGACTAACTTGTCTATAACTGATGCTTTTGTTTCTACGGCAAAAGTTCTTGCCAATTTACTCCTATAAACCTCTCTTGCAGGTATTTATTAATGTGATTGTGCAATAAAAATACCTCGTGCAAAGAATGTTAAGTCATGCTATAAAGTAATGTAGGTGGAGGAAAAAACATTACAAGGTGGCCACGGCTGTGACTGCAATGTGGTCATTATGAGCCGCACGAGGAGGAAAACACACTTTCTTCTAACATACTGTCGTCTCATGAAGTCCACGTTTGATTACAGCAGTGGAGTTAATGACATAAGATCTTTTCTAGGGTTGGTAGGGAGGATATGTAATAATAACAATAAAAACTACACACTCCGGGGTTAAAGTAGGGTCAGAACAATGACGCACATATAAACATGTTGCTGTCCAATTTCCTAACTAGACCTGATTGTTCTGTGTGTGTTTGTGTGTGTGTGTGTGTGTAGTGTGGTCTTCATCCTCTGTATTTCTGGCTTCATGCACAATCTGTTTTTTGAAACAGATCTTCCAAACTTATTGATTTAAGTAAAGAGGTCACAACCACCGCCGCCGCCGACAACAACAACAACAACTGCCCTCTGTGGCAGCGGATAACGCCGCTTACCTACACACATTTCAAGGATACAAGTTCAAACCAACTTTGCGGTTTCGCTGAACCTATTTTAGGCTACTTATGTTGAAATGGGGTCAGCAGCACATTTGAGATCCTGATTCTAAAACCTCCCCTCTGGTTGAATCTTCTCAGAGTGTCTCTGTTGGATCCAGTCCCAAACAGCTCAGAATATGGAGCTCTGTGTGTGGACCTAACAAGTGCAGCCAGTGCGCCTTCTATCTAGTGATGCAGAGGTTAGCCTCTTGCAGCATAAAACTAAATGTTAATGATGCTCATCCGAACATTTTTTCTCTTAAAGTATCATTACAAAATTTTACAGGTAATTCTTTATTTCCAATCCATTTGGAGGTGATTTTCTCCGGGTTTAACTGCAGCAGAAAAGGTTACTTTGGTGCATTTTTTGCTAACACAATTTAGCTTAAATCACCCTTTAAACTGAAGTGTACTGGAGCTTATAAGTAAAAATCTCCAGACTGAAACAGCTCCTTTATCAAGCAGTGTTTTGGTGACTTAACATCGCAAAAGGTTAGAGTTTTGGCAGACAAGAGTGTTGAAATAAATCCCACTCAAGTTCCAGTAACTTTCCTGCAATCTTTTTCATAATCTCTGACATCATTCCACCAAAAACACAAAAATGTAGATTACCTTCTCACTCCTGATAAACCAACTACTCTAAACTTGGATGACAACTGGATTTGAAGGCATCTTAGTGCACTTGAGTTTACATGTCCTTTTTCTTCACCTTCCCACACAAATCACACCAAAAAAGAAACATTTGAGCATTTTATTAAAACACTTCAACTTTGCTTGGCGTGCCCACACTTTTAGCGAGCTGTTATGATGGCAAAAAGCACAGGTCACGGATGACAACAAACAACCAGTACATTCAATGGCCCTCATCAAAACTGCAGCCAAAAGTGAGGATTAACAAGAACAATAAACAGGACAGGTGAGCAGTCAAGAGATGGTCACAGACAAACTGCTCTGATCCAGACCATTTCCATGTTGTAAAAGAAGAACAGAAACACATAAGCACAGCTCCTGTGACTGTCACATAGTTCAGTTACCGCCGGACTGAAAGCTAAGCTGACATTGACGCTCACTCTGCTTTCACCACCTGACTATCTCACTGCTATCAGGGGACAAAAGTGAAGCCCTTTGATTGCGTCGTCATCGTACAGCAGGTTTATCTGCCCATGTTGCATCACTGCTCAGCATTCACATGTACAGCTCACTGCCAAGAAAAGGGCCTCTCCTTTTGAGAGCAGAAGTGCTGAGAGTAACGCTAGTTTCTCCCACATGATGAATCACAACGCTTCGGACGGAGACTTGCTCTTGCATTCTCCTCCTCTTCCCTCAAACAGCTGACAGACTTGCACAGTGGGTTTGGTGGCAGATAGCCAGTCATGCCTCCCTCGTTCTGGGAGATGAGCTGAGCCATGAGTTACCTTTCAGAATCACTTTTGCGTCTTTGTATGGGAGCAAAATCAAATCCCCTTTCCAAAAGACCTCCAAATGGTTAAAACCCGCTTTTACTATCACCATAAATCCTATTCGACATTGAAATAAATACTCTTTTACTATTTTTCCTTTTGGAAAGCTAAAACACATGATATGAATGCATCATATTTAAGCTCTGGATCAAAACAATGGGTATATTTAATTTAAGTATTTTCTTACATTTATTAACTAAAATAATGAACTGCTTAATTAGAAAATTACTCGCAGATTAAATCAGTAATGAAATTAATCATTAGCCACAGTCACTACAGAGCAGCATCAGTTTCATAATGATTGAAAAGTCAGTTTCCACCTTTTATTTTGACACCACTGTCCTTTCAGAATGATTTGCGACTGAAATGTACAGAAGTTAAAGGGCTTGCTGTCAACTGGATGGACAGAAATAGATAACTAAGCTTATATTCCTCAAGTCACTAATCTGATCACAACCCCATTAACAAAACGGTAATGACTCAACAATTCAAGCTAATGAGAGCACCAAAATGTGGTTACTGTCAAGACTGGCAGGCTGTTTTAGTCCAATTGATGTGCCACTGTGGCCATTACACAAGCTATTGTGAAGCTATCTTTGAAAAGTCTGCATGTGGAAAGTAATCTGACTACTGATGTTTATCTGATCGGGGATGACAAACCAGAAGGGAAATCTCTGGTTGCTCCAACACCCATACAAACTAAGGATCTGGCAATGAGGTCATTACTAAATAAAAGAATATAGGGCACATTATCACACTTCACAAAAATGCAGAGTGTTAACACCATGGCTCACAGTTTATACACCCAGGGCTGAGCAACCTGTCTGTGGCCGAGGGGCTGAAGCAGATGTCTATTTAAACCATATGTTTCATTTGTATCTTGATTATCACTCATTTATACAAACTTGCTAAGTCACAAAACTAAAAAAAAGCAAACGAATACACCCCCTTTAATGCCAGCGTAGATTAGTAACGTTGATATTACACAAGTGATCCGTGTGACAATCTGAAAATCATGTGTCAAGTTACGTGCTAGCTGGTAGCTAATCCATCTATTTAATGCGTGTCGGGTTTGTTATTTCGCTGAGTAACGTCCATCTCTCAAAGTTAACCAGGTGAGCGGAGAATCGTGAGCTTACGTTTACGTTAACGTTACTTAACTAACGTTAGCTAGCTAACTAATGTTAACCTCTTGGCTCAATCGGTGGGGCAGATATCGACCTTTTCTGACACCCGTGATGGCTCATAAACATATGTTATATTTTGCTCGTTTTTGTTTTCCAGTCAGGCAACGCCAGCTAACCCTAAATACCATGTAATTTGCTCCACACGGAGCTAAGAGCCGCGGAGCTAACGTAGCTGCGTGTGCCGCATCCGAAAAAACACAAGCTAACGTCGGTCCCGCTTAGCTTGGTGAGCTAACAACCACCAGGTTAGACAGAATATACACATTACACATTTTTTAAACTCACCTCTGATCTTTTGTCGTGACCCAGAAGACGCCCCGTTAATGCCGACACCTATGTATCACGAACCGTGCAGTGCCAAAATAATTCAAATTCCACAGAAAGTGATGGGGGAGACGCTCGCAGTCCAATCGCTTCAGCCACCGCCGCTGAATGGCTGCTACGCGGAGGCTCAACCAAACTTCCTCCTTAGCAACGGACCGCCTCCGCGCGACCTCATTGGCCGGCGCGCGCAGATTGGAGGTGATCGATAGACGACGCCGCGACCTGGAAACTGGACTTTTCACAGCGTTTTAAGATCAGCTGAAGATCAGTGGTGGAGAGTAACTAAGTGGGCCATACTTTTACTCGAGTAAGCCTATTGTAATGAAGTACAACCTTTCATGTTTAACTTAAATATTTACATATTGTATTTTATTTCTACCACACATTATTCAATAGCTGTACTAATTAATCACTTTGCAGATCCATATCATTAAGTCATAATTTAAGCCTTAACAAACAAATAAATCGGGATATATTCTATTGATTAAGTTACACAGAAGTATTTAAATAAGTTAAAATAAACTCAATGTTTAAGATGAAAACCTACATATTATCGCATTGTAATTCAATTACATGACTTATATGACTCTAAAATGTGCCATTCTGGGTTAATGTTGCTTCTCCTTCTGATGTTTTTGTTATAGATCTCTGTAATTATAATAATTTTGTACTTTTATTCACCTTATCTTATCCACACATCCTTCTACTCACTTTTGGATGAAGGTTTTGTACTTGTAACAGAGTATTTATATTGTAATATAATAGTAGATCTAAAATTAGCTTCCACCACTGCTGTAGATTTATCACCTGCAGGGAAGAAGTCAGCTGTTATATTTGACTCTTTCTCTTTAAAAAAAAATTCAAGTAATTACTCATATCAATCACTTAAAGTATTATGATGTGACACATTGATAGAGTTCAGATCAAAACATTATTAATGCTCCTTTAAAAAAAACATGTTTGACCAAGCTGTCCTGTTGGCATGCCCATTTTAAAGTAGAACCAAAGCCACTGTGGTACTTTCATTAAAAGTTATTCTTTTCATTTTGCTGCTTGAAAACTGAGAAAAACATCAATGTATTGAGTTTCCAGCTGTGGTAAAGGAGGTATTTTGATCTATTTAGTCTAAAAATATATGTAATAGATCTAAAAACACAATGTAAAGAATACTTGATTACTGGCTAAAGTCCTGAATTATAAATTTTAAGCATAAATCTACAGGTATCACAGTTGTTTTTTATATCACATTATAAGAAAAGTAGAAGATTTTATATTATTAGCAGATAACTATCAAAGCCTTATTAATACGAACTACTGTATGTAGGATGTTACTTTTGTATTCTGTGGCGATGGAGCTGATTTTAACTACACACCGTTCTGTAATTTTGATACCATAAATGTTATGTTTGAATGAACTTTAAGTTGATCTTTTCATGTAAATTTAAAATGCTCAGAGTAACTTTAACTGTGAATTGAAGTGGGGTCAAAAGTAAAGCTTTTTCCTCTGACTTATAGTGAAGTAAAGGAATAATTAAACATGATATTTATGCAAACATTAAGTACAAGAATAAAAAAAACTGTACCAAGATGAGTAAATGCACTTAGTCATAATTTATGGTGCGTGTCCACCACCTGACTGAGTGTGTGTCATATTCTCTATCTGACTGATATGCAAATAAAACCACTGAAGAGACATTTGAACCCAAATAGTTTATAGGCCTATTTGGATGACATCACCCTGTCAATGTTTTTCCTGTTTTCACAACCGTGTTTAAGTTTTCCTGTTGCTCACTGTGCTGTAATCGTTAAAAGAACAGATTCTTCATTCATATTTGGGTTTTATTTCAATCCTCCTCCATGCCTTCCTCCACCCCTCCTCCTCCTCCTGATGATGATGAAACCTTGGCCCCTGTAAAAGGCCAGAAGTTTATCAGCATTAAGTTGCATTCCTCGCATAGCTTCGCAGCCTCCCGAGCTGCAGTGTGGCATGTTTCCTGGTCTGCAAGGTTGCAAAACTGACAAAAGAAAAAAACAAAACAAAACAACAACAACAAAAAAAAACTGTTGGTTAACAAAGTTGTCAAGCCTGTTATGCTGTTAATCACATGTGAAGCATTTCTCCTGACCGTGCACGCCGGAGTGATTATTTCTCTCTCAAACACAAACACACAAACACGAGCTGTCTGTGTTCTTTGCAACGCAACGCCTCTTTTATTTTGTAATTATCTGGAAGTCAATCTTTTTTATGACTCCCTTTTTTAACACGCACCCATCCATCAAAGCCTGTCAGTGTCAGGGTCATAAAATGTAGCTGGTGAGCCACTAAACATCTGAGACTATTCTGCCCCCCTGTGGTCCCTATGTGTAACTTCAGTATTGAGTCAGTTAAACTCCATGAGCACTTTGCTGGTGACCTCGTCATGTTTTCTTCATTTTAAAAATGTTTTTATGAAATATTTGAGCCTTTCAGTGGTTGTATAAGTATTAAATTACTTGAATTAAGTAAAAGTACCAATGCAACAGTTCAGAACTACTCCACTACAAGTAAAAGTCGTGCCTCAGATTCACAATTTGAATTGAGTCGCAAGAAAAAGTACTTAAAGTCGCAAAAGTGAAGGTGTTTATTATGCAGAATGGCCCGTTTCAGAATACATTATTTAAATTAAATTGTAATCAGGTTATTGATGCGTTTATATGCAAGCATCACTTTTATGCAGAGGAAATCATAATGAAAATAATCACAGCTTGAAGGGCCAATATGAAAAATTGTTTAAAAATAGCTCAACCTCAACAAACGACAGCAGTAAAATCCTGCTTTTACATTAATTCATAAGTAACAAAGTAGATTCACTGAATCTTTAACTATCAATCATCTTAAAAGCTAAATAAGGCAAATGTACTAATTTGATTTTTTGGGACATTGCATCTGTAAAAAAATGTATTTGCAATAGAAAATGACAGATAATGTCATGAATGTTGGTTTAAAATAATGAAACTATTTGTGTTTAATGGTCAGATGATATTATGTTTGAGACTCTCCTCCTCTGCAACATTACTGTACATCAAAATCCCATATGAAACCAAACCAGAAACCCCCAAATATTCCAACTTATTCTGCAAATAACTGAAGCAATGCTTCCTTTGTTACCACATTTTATTTTTCAAACAACATACAGAGTACTTTACACAAAAACCAAGCCGTTATCTGCTTCAAATATTTACATAAACTTTGTAGAGAGACAGAAAAAAAAAAAAAAAAAACATTCTTTGGGTCTGACCATGCAAAACAATAAATAATGTTCCTGACAGTGCTTTGCATGGTGCTTTAAAGACTGCTGTCCAGCAATATAAAAAGCTCAGATTTTAGTTGGCTATACATGAAGCTGCCCCGGTCCACACAGTCAGCAGACATGCCTCAACCTAAAAACTAGGCCACAAGACAAGCAGTGACTTTGACTCAGAGCAGGTCAGGTGCACCTCAACACATGTGCAACAGTACAGTATGCATTCGTTTGTTTTGAGGCTCACTATTTCCAAGTTTAAGCAAATTGTCGACCAGGATAGATAGAGAAATTAAAAAGTGAAATGTGCAACAGTTTTCAGTGAAAAGCTTAGATTACATAGAAGAACTGCAGCATCCGCGAGGGATGAAGCACTGTACACAAAAGACCTCAGACGTTTTTGCTCGACAAGTCCTTAAAATGTTTCTGGCGGCCTCGCTGAGACACGACGAGCAGGAGCTGGAAGTTGACATCACAAAAGTGTATTTCTCGCTCCTTTCGTCCCTCAGCAAGGCGACAGACAGTGTGCAGATGTGATCCCCTGAGTCCTCCTGCAGCCCAGGTCCAGAATCTGCTCCTCTCCTCCCCTCCTCTGTCCCCTCCCTCTGTCCGCCGTGGCTCAGGTGATAATCTGCGGCTCCCAGGATTGGCTGGCCATCTGGGGGCGACACTGCGTTATGACCGGAGGGCCCGTCGGGGTCTGACTGTCGAGGCAGAGGCCGCTCACCATGTGCTGCAGGGCCGTGCCTTTAGGCTTCCACTTCTGCAAGAAGAGAAGAAGAAGAAGAAGAAGAAGAGGAGACAGAATCCAGTCAGTCAGTCGGGTTTATAGACAGTAAAGACGTCCGTGCACATTGTCTGCTTTGTTTTATCTCCTGCTCATAAATGCATCAGCACAGGAGGCTCATGTTAGCGGTAAATAACGGACTGAGGCAGACCTGGATAACAGTAATCACACGAATGACTGACTCACTGAACTCGCAGTGGAAAAACCTCAGCAGAGCCAGCTGCAGCACACAGCAGCCTGCCGTCCACATGAGGAAAAAACAATCTGTTTCAGCTGATCAAATGTTCTCCACTCTGTATGTGACTCAGTCCTACTTGAGCGCAGCAGAGCAGAAGCACTGTGAGCTTCTATTTCACTACATTTTGGAGAGAAATGTAGTCGAAATGCTGAAGCAACTCCACAGCTTATAAAATATTAAAAATAAGCAGCATTTCGACCAGCTGCACCAGTAATGTGATACTCCCACATAAACATCAGTGCAAATTATCCAGTGATGTGATGGATAATGAAAACACAGCAGATATATAAACACTTACAGAGGTTTTTCTCCTGTTATGTGCACTTTTGACTTTTAATGGGAGCATCTGCATCTGCATGTATAAGTGTGTAGCTTGTAGCTCAAGTGATACTTTTATAGGTATTTATGATTTAAAAAAATATTTAACGATAAATTGATTGATTGAAAAATACAAAAAAATCACAAGAACACAAAACCTGAATGACCAAAATCAGCTTTTTGGGGTTGTTTGTTTCTGTAAATCAGTCATGTTTGATTGAATAGAATAAAAGAGCAAAGATGACCGATGTGTGTGACAACAATCACCTGAAGCTCAATATCAGCAAAACCAGTGAGATTCTGATGAACTATAAGGCTTCAAATATGGATGCTGCTGCAAAGTCTAAAACATGGACGCTTCGCACACATTTCCAACAGCAATAACACAGAAGATTTAAACAATCAGCACAGTTTCAAGATGGATACTTCAGATTACCACCAGAACTTGAACTCCTTTGCACCCAAGATACAATAATGAATCAGATGTAGAGTTCATCAGAGGATTTTCAATCAACTCAAACTTTCCCCCACAGCCACATCATGTGTTGTTTCTGTGTTGTGACATCGTTCCCGCTGACAAAGGAGTCGACCAGATTACTTTAATTCTCCATATAAATCTCACGTTGTTTCCAGCAGAGACTCTCCAGGGTCTGAGTTCAAAAGTGCCAGAACAAGTTCTACGAGAAACTTGAGACCGAAGCAAAGAGGGTGAGAATGTGTGTTCGCCATAAACAGGCTGTCGATAAATCACCAGGTGTGAGTGGTTTGTTTATTAGTTCGCTGATTCAACAGTCGGAGCTGAACTGAGAGCAGCGGCACAGAGCGAGAGCGCTAAGTCCAGATTTCTGGAGCCATAAGGAGGCTTATCAAAAGTCTGGAGGTGAATGAGGGGTTAATCTTCAAATCCCAGGAGAGAGAGAGAGTGTGTGAGTGTGTGTGTGTGTGTGTCACATACTGTAAACATGTGCCGTCGGGTGTGTTTATGTTTGTGCAGCAGAGACGAAACAATGTTAACTATTGTTTACTAACAGAGATTAGCTCAAACTGTGTTTCTGTCGTGCAACATGACTCACTGTTTACGTTAAACGTGATCATCGATTTATGACAGAACGGACTTTTATTATTTTATAATAAAACTGCTTATAGCCAAAATTTTGAGCCCGTTTCCTGTTTCATGATATATAGCTGATTTATTCCAAAGAATTTTTGAAGTTTTTTTTAACAAGCTTTTAAAAAGGCAAAATCTCTCCAGTGAAACCCGAACTAATTAAATTTATTATTATAGCGAGAAAATAAAATGTTGAAAAATTGTTCCAGGCTGTTTTGTGCAGAGTTTGTCCCATCGTTGATCGATGATACGACTGAAAAATATCTAAAACTGAGCAGCAGCTCAGGATCAGACTTGCGTCAAAAAACTCAGCACCACTCGAACTTACTTACATTTTGGTTTGAATTCAACATTTTATAAAAAAGGTTCTGCCAATATTTGTTTCTTTAAGATAAATCACCTCATTACTCTTTAATTCAGGGAGGAGAAAGTCAGAATCTTTTTTGAGGACTTTTTTTCCTTTTTTAGGGGATAAAACATGCAGGACAAAGAGGCCAAAAGCCTCCCACAGATATACATAGCTGCTTGTTGATGGGCTTTCTCCAAAAAACCCCTCAGAGGATTGAGATGGAGAGATGAGAGGATGGCCTGGCTCCAGTCCCACACACTCGCACTCGCACACGGTTTGAGTTAATAACCCCACTTTCGATGTCATAATTCAGGCATGCAGTCCACAAGTGTTCGACAGTCGGCGGAGGGGGATCTACTGTAGGAAGGAACAGGGTGGGGTCTGAAGTTATGAGGCCGCTTGTTCTCCTGCAAGTATGAAATCAGCTGCACTTCCTTTGGCGTGAGCTGCATCAGCGCAGTGAGGCCAGTCGCCGTCTGAGCCCGCTGGCGTCGTCAGCAGGCGGGCTGCTCAGCATCTGCTGCTCTGGAAACACCTCTTATCTCCAAATCCTTCATGTCTGCGTTCGACTTTGTGAGTGGCACATCAAGGACAAACGGGATAACCCCTCGGAAAAACTAAGACCTGCTGTTAAAATGACTGAGAAGGCAAGATTAGAGGAAATCCTCCGTTCTTTATTAACCCTTAGTTAACACAGTATTTCTACAAAAAAACCCTTGCTTATTAAATAGATTTAAATACAGTTTTGACTGTTTATCAGTGCAAATTTGTCACTAAATGGATGTTTTCTCATTCCTCTACTGAAGGGGGCGATGTCTGTGCTTTTCCCTAATTTTTTAATTTCCAAACTAGCTTGATTTAGTGCGCCACTAATTCAAAAGTCAGTTGTAATTGTGAGGAAACCTGAAAACTGCAGTGCAGAGAGTGAGAGTTAGCATCAGCACAACGGCTAACACTGTTTCAGTCACTGCCAGTTACAAGCTAACAAGCTAACAAACAGAATAAACAGATAAAAGATGCTAAATTAACCTGATATTCTGATTTATTAGTCACTGATTTTGGTGCACAATAGACTCTATGATCTGAGTCTGACGGAGCCTCAAACACTCTTTAACTAACTGTTAGCCGCTCTGATAAACACGGATCTTTCATTGATCGACCAGGCGCAACAAAGGGACAAATGCCTGTGATTGATGGAGCCAGAATTTCTCATTGAAGATAAAGAGTAGATGTGCCTTCAGTCTCTTATCTTATCCTGCTTTTATTTTAACTTTTATGAAGGGAAACCAGACTATTTTTACAAACTGTAACATTAGTCTGTAGAGGAACTTTAAAATGTGCTGGGCTGACACACTTTCTTCTTACCTGTCTGGGCTCTTTTGTATTGCAGGGCTCCATCTTGACCTTTGACCCTGCTGAAAAGGCTGAAATGGCCAGGCAGAGGTCCTGCTGCCGGATCAGCGGCTCTATTAGCTCCCATCTCTGAAAAATACAGAAAAACTCCATGAACCATGTGATTTTTTTTTGAATGCAGCACAAAATACAGAACATCGACAGGACAAGCCGCAGTGTGTCGTGTTGATCTCTTTAAGGATTTAAAGATTTTTAAAACCGTACAGAAGATGTGTTTATTCTTTAATAAAGTACAACATCTAAAAAAATCTAAGCTTTTCATATTTCTATTGTGTTTCCTCAGTGTTTATCAAAGTGCAAACACTCATTTCCAACCGTGTTCTGCTAACTCATGAAGTCCCAGCTGTGCACGAAGCGTCACGTTTCCGTCCAGCTGATTTCAGAGCCGCAGCGTGAACTCAAAGAGCCTTTCTGTGCATCTTATCTGACTTTATCTGAGCGGCAGGTTTCGGACTGCAAACACAACACATAATCATAACTGTGATGTCTAACTAAGCTGGTATGCATCACGATTAATGTAATCTTTGAAATCACACCAGTGACTAATGTTGACTAATGTGACTAAACTTAAATTATGGTTTGGCATGTGGTTCCTCATGTGATGATTGATAATGTGTGTTTATCAGCTGTGTTACCAGGCAACAGAGAGACGTTTTTTTATTATTATTCAGGCTGCAAAGAAGGAAAACTGAAGGATCTTGCATTAACATGCTGATAAAAAATGACGTATTTTCCAAAATAAATGTTTTACAAAATGGATTTAAGAGTAAAATCAGCAATTTATATCAACATATTTTATGCAGAAATATCAGAGAAATCACAGAATGCAATTATTTGTGCACATTTAATATTTTTGTTGGGCTCTTTGCACAGAATCTGAGGTCTTTAAAGTTTATTAATATACTCAAATCAGTGCTTTAATGATGAACACGCCCTTCCAGCGGAGTCATCAGGTCAAATTCCTGCACACATGCATGATCTCTTGCAAGGATTCAGACATTAGGTGTGTGTGTGTGTGTGTGTGTGTTGACCCACAGTCTCCCCCCAGTGGCGGAGTCCTGACCTGTGACTGCGGCCTGTTGGCGCCGATGCCCCTGCACTCTGCCAGGCCGAGGGTGTCGGTCCCACGGGTCTCCAAACACAAACCGCCTTGTTTCAGCACACTGGACACCGCTTCCTGCTCCGGGACCCTGAGGGACCCATCGAGGGGCCAACGAGAGGTCTTATTACAACAATGAAGAACAGATGGATGGAAACGACCTGCTGTGTAATTGAATTGAACCGAATAATCGGCCCCCTCCTATTACGACACATACTTATAAAAATATACAATTACAGTTCGTGAGGCCGCAGTTGATTTGAAAGCATTAAGCAGAGCAGATACAGTCAGAGAGGGGGGGGGGCTGAGCTGCAGGCAACTAGCTGGTGGGAGACACACTGATTCACATTCAGAGGTTCCCATCCACATCAGATATTTTTAGATCGCTGGCTCCGAACTCCAGGGTCATGACACCCGAAGGAGTTGCAAGATGATATTTTCTATAAATGCCTGAGAGAAAGAAACTGCTGCGTTTATTTTCTGGTCTATTTTTCTTCAAATGTGACTATTTACTTTAAAAAAACAATCTGTATTTTTAATTTGTTGACTTTTAACGGTGCATTAAAGGAAACTTTCTCTCTCTTTAGTGCAACGTAACAGAGGGATTAAAGTAAATATTATAAATTTAAATCGTCCATAGGTCAGCTAACCCTGCAAACATCCTGCAAACCTTCGCTTAGAAATGTGTTTTGCTTCATTAATGCAGTTTGACGATCAAATCACTGAGAATCGACTTCACAGTGAAACATTTTGTGTCCTGATAATAAATTAACATATTCAAAGTGTTTTCAGACATCCTGAGACACGTCTGCAGGGCGTCGTCATGCCTCTGCACATGTCAGACAGTGTGAATGAACCTGTTGAGCGTAAGTGACAGTGAACGCACCTCAGCTCGGGATAGACGTTCTCCATGTACCAGCGGAAAGGTTTGCAGTTCAGCTTCCGCCGCAGAGTCACACGGTCGGCGATGCTGCAAGAAGAGCAAACAGACAGGGATGCAGAGAGCAGAGAGACCCGGCGGGGGGGAGAAATGAGCATCCTGCTGGTGTTTATGCAGAGAACTCGGCCGAATTGACTAATGAGGATCTTATTAACAGTGTTAAACCAGCAGAAACTCTTTTTCTGGAAACACCAGAGACGGATTTCTGTTTAGTCCACAAACACGCCGCTGAGGGCTCGCTTGTGTTTTGGACACAAATAGAATTAAAACTGTTGGCACCAAAATCAATCAGTCAATCAACACGAAATTAAACGGCAGCACTCTGACTGGTCACTTTATAATTGCAGTAATTTGTCTTCTCCTCTGTTGAATCTCAAATGTGAGCTTTGCCGCCTTTTTGTTGTCAAACGTGATAATTAACTGAATGTATTTGGGTTTTGGACTAATTGCTGGATAAAACAAGGATTTTAAACATGCTGCCTTTGTCTCTCTGAGGGTTTATTAGCCATTTTACACATTTATTTTACATATTTTATAGACAAACAGTTCTGTAATTAATGATGAAAAGACTCTACTAATGTGTAATTGAAATAAACGTTGGTTGCAACACATAAATATTAAAAATAGTGGACTAAAGAAAATAGTGAAAGAAAGAGATCTTGCTAACCAGCTTGTCAGAGTTTGAATAGTTAGAATACCTGTCAGCACACTGACTGCCTGATGGAAAAATTAAAGAAAAGTGTGTAAAACTGTGTATCTGATGCACTAAATTACAAACAGAGAGGAGAAAAACTCTCTAACATGAGTGAAACTGAAGCTCATGTGTTCCTGAGCTGCGTTCTGGCCTGAATGATGACAGAGCAGAGTGACAGTGCGATGGACGAACCTGCCGAAGGCTTTGCCCTGAGCTGACGGCCTCGCAGAGTAGTAGTACTGTTTATACTCATCCATCCACACCTCAGCTGCCCGCCGGGTGTTCCTGCATCGACACACACACACACACACACACACACACACAACATCTGCTCAGACACAGTAATGACAGAGCTGCTGACGTTCCTGCAGGCGACTCTAATGACAGTGTGAAACCGGAAAAAACATCTACATCAGGAATTTCATCGTTTTCGAACTGGAGACGCGTCTGCAGGTGAATGCAAACAGGCAGACGAGACCGTTTAAGTGGCTTCATTCAGATATGGCTTCATTAAAGCAGCAGATGTTATTTTTTTTATATATAAACACAAAATGACTTTTGTGCTTTCAGCTTAAGTTGAATTATGTGTGAAGTTTTGCTTAATTTGCTGCAAAATAACCAAAATCCTGGCAGCTGCTTGACTGTTTTTCAGTGTTTTTTTTCTTGAAATCAACCCACTCACTTGATGTATGTGAGAGCGTTGCCTTCTGGGAAGTCGTACGGGTGCCGTTTCCTGAACACATGACCCACCCGGCTGCAGGGGAGGATCTCCAGGCTTCCTCCGCACATCCACACCCGGAAGGAGAGCTCTGCAGCAGCACACACACACACAGAGGGTGAGGTCAAGTGTGTGTGTGTCCATAAATGACACAGTCTAAGCTGCAACATCCCATTACTGCCCCGGCCATGTTCACCTGCTACCATTTTTCCTGCAGCAGATGGCTGTGAGCTGTAAATCAGCAGTATGAAAGCCGTCTGAACGGATCATTTACTGCTCCGCTGCCTCACAAATTCCAAGGACACAAGTGGCATTTTTCATAGAGAGCGAACCGACGAGCGTCTGCAGCATCAGCGAGCATCTGCAGCCGATCGGAGCCAAACACGCCAAAACAAGACTATAAACAACGTGTCAAACTCCAATTTGCATTCTTATTTCCGTGCTTAGTGTCATGACACTTGTGTCATTGGAAAGAGCAAATTAGCACAACAGTCAGCAAGAAGAGCAGGTTTTTTTTTTCACCTGCTGATGTTCATCCAGGTAAACACACAAAACTCCTTATTTATTAACAGGTAACAGAAATAAAAGGCTGTTTTTATCCCAAAGGGTGCAAGTGTGTTGCAACAAGGTGAGATCTATTACCTTAACTGAGATAAATCAGCACTTTACAGGGTTTTTTTTAAAATATTAAAACTCAGCTTCCTTTGTATAATGAGTTTCTAATCAAATGTCAATCAACACTTCCTGTTTTTTATAATAAATCTGGGCCTAAAAGAATCAGAATTTATTGAAACAATCAGGATTATTTGCAGTTTTTCAGTGTGACAGATCTTCTCAGTCAGAGTAGAATAAAACTTTGTGCTTATTTTACGACATTTTGATGCCTTATTAATAAAAAGTTATTATTCTGACTCAAGTTCAACTCAAATTGAAAATCATCAGTGAGCTCACCAAAGTTCTCCCCTCCCCAGATGTCCATGTGGGTGTCATACTGGCCCAGGTGGTTGAACCAGCTCTTGTCCATGACGAAAATCCCACCAGCAATGACGGGCGTCCTGCAGAGAAGACAGGAAGTTACATGTTACATTACATTTTCTGCAAAGTCTATAAAACAGAGTGTGCAGAGAGCAGGAGGAGCAGTCAGTCACAGTAAAAAAAGGAGCCCGGCAGCTGAGTTTTGCTCTGATTTCGGGCCCCATGCAGGTTAATCCTGCAGTTGGCAAAGCAGTTTAATCTGAAATATCTCAAATATTCCAGAAAACAGGCAGGCGGATCAAGTTTTATACTGATGAACAAGAAACAGAGAATAGATTGACCTTTCAAAGTAAACTCAGTGAGCAGAAAAATACCAAAAATGGCAAGTATGTTGTTTGTATTTTGCATATTTAAGTGTTAAAACTGAATTTACACAGTTTGCATCGTCTTTACTTTGATGAATTAATGCACATCCACAACATTTCATACAATATATAGATTTGCAATGAACTTTCTCTGGTTTGAAATAAAAAAATGTGGCACTAAAGATTTCTACACCATAAAGGAAGAGGAGGAGGGATGAATGTGGACTCACCTGATTGGCTGCGTGGGGTCGCTCCTCGCCATTTTCTGCTCGATGGGGATCTGCTCCCACTTGAAGTGGAGACTCCAGTCAAATCCTGAGGAGAAAAAGGAGCAAAGCAGAGGGATAAAAAGTCAGAGGCAGCAGGTGAATTTACAACCACTTTGTCTAGACATCAGTTGACGAGAGCTTCCTGTTGGTTTCAAGTCTTTGCAGAAAATCGTTTCTTTAAAGTTCAAAGCTGTTGAATAAACACATTCCACCTCCATGTTTCTTTCCACAACGGCTTTAATCCGGTGAGGAATTTTAATCGCAGCTTTTTGAATCGATCTGGCAGGAGCTGTGACGTCATGTGAGGAGTGTTTTGGTAAAAAAAAAAAACAGGGTTTTTTTTCCAGCTGTGTGTTGTCAGCTGTTACTTGAAGTGATGTGTGTGTGTGTTGCGTCCTGACCTCCTCTCAGGTCAGCCGAGGCAGCCAAGTAGGCGAAGTTATCCAGGCTGATGACGTCAATGATGGGGCTGACCACTCGCGTATGGTCCTGCATGGGGGGAGAAGGACAGAAACACTTAGATATGATTGAAAATGTTTTATTTTTAACTCTTAAAAACTGTTTTTTAGCTGCAGTGTGTTGAAAAGAGTCACAACGAGCCGCAGAGGTGATGTGATGAACAGATCATCAACATAAACAGTCATATTTACTCGTGACAGCTGATCACGCCGCAGTCAACCAGTCAGTTTAACTTCATTTCAGCTTTATGTTTCTGTATAATCTGAATGGAAGCTTAAGGCTTTTTTTTTTTTTAAATGACAGACAAATTGCAGATTTGAGGTTTTTCTGGCACAACTTTAATTAATACCAAAGTGCACTGAGGGGAGGAATCAAGTCTAAAGAGGTCAAAACTCTTCTGTCAGGAGAAATGATGTAACTAATCCTGCTGCGAGACATCTCAGAGAAGTGAAGCGTCACATCTGACTTCTGTTTCTCTGCGGCTGTTTGAGTGATGAATCCCGGCCGAGGAAAACAGAGTTTTTATCAGTGTTTTATAAGCTCTTTAATACATATCAGCAACTCCTGAGTTCAGCCTTTTTTAAGACTTTAAATGTCCTAATGAGTTTTTAAAACCACTTACAAACTGTTTTAACTCGTCTGTATAAGATTTGCACGTGAACATATTTGTTTTAATCACAGTTTCAGATGCTTTATAAGGGGAGTTTTAAGTGTTTAAGGAAAAAAGGAATAAATATAAATATATCTGCTCACAGCTGCATCATGTGACATCTGTCGTGATAATATAAGATTTATTTGAGGCTTTTGTCTTTAAATGCTTAACAGTTGAGTTAAAACAACAAGTTACAACATGCTTTTGTTTAAAAAAGTTGTTTAAATCATGTGTTTTTATAATGTTACTGACTATTATTCTCTTTTAATCTCTTTATTTCTCTGTCTTGTGTTGTACGATGACTGATGAAACTGTAACAAGTTCATCTTTTAAATTAAAAAGCTTCTTCGTGCCACAAACGTTACAAAAGTTGTTACAAAATTCCCATTATGGTATTTAATCAGTGAGGCCTTTACTGCACGCTGACCTCAGTCCTCCCTCTTGTTTCTGCACTGGATGGGATTTTTATTACATCAGAAACTTCTAAGCTTGTGCAACTGAAACTTTCCTTTTGGAAAAAACAATGTTTGAATCACACACAGTCTGAATCTTCAGTCTGGATCGAGAGAAACTTCTGCAGAGTGATTAAGTTTCTTATGTGTGAATGCGTTAAATGTTAAATGTCAGATTCTGCTTTTGGGAAAAACATGTGACTGGAGGTTTGATGATAACAACCCACCTCCCTCTTATTATTATTTTTTATTTGACCTTTATTTAACCAGGAAGTCCCATTGAGATTCAAAATCTCTTTCACAAGAGAGACCTATGACAAGGTAGCAGCCAATCACAACATCTTAAGATTCAACAAATACAACAAAAAGAAACAAACGTAGAAAATTCCACAATAAAACAACAATAACAACTATTAAAACACAGCGGACCTCTCAGGAAAAACAAGCACATTTCTCTGTCACCACATTCTTTATGATGCCCCTAAATTTATTAATTGATATGAATGTTTCTAATCTAAGATCTTTCTGCAGATTATTCCAAACCCATGGGGCAAAGTAGGAAAATGCAGTTTTTCCCAAATCAGTTAAAACCCGGGGTACGTTGCAGAGTAACCACTCGTCCTCGTGGACTTGAACTCGTCAGTCTTCTGTGCACAAACACACTCACGCAGACTTTCACCCTCCTCTCGTTCCAGTTGTGTGATGTTGTTTCGTTCTGTTCTGTTTTATTGATATTTTCCGTGGATGTTGTGCAGAACATGAGCACCTCTCCAACGTGCCAAACCTCCGTGTTCTTCCCACAGTCGACGATGAATCCATGACGGATAAACTGACAATAATGAGCCGTAAAACGACGTCCTGCCGGAGACGTAACATGATCCGCACAGCAAACACACTGGAGAACTGTCCATCATGTGTGTGTGTGTGTGTGTGTGTGTGTGTGTGTGTGTGTGTGCATCTGTCTGTGAATGTGTGTCAGTGCCAACACTGCTGTTTGCCCACAAGCCAGCTGTGTGTGTGTGTGTGTGTGTGTTCATGTGTGTGTGTGTGTAGTGAAATAGGCAATCCAAATGACTGTTTTCAATTAGAGCCATCCCTCTCGTTGCTCAGAGATTGAACCTCGTGTGAACTTTGGGTTCATTGCATTAAAGCACCGGGTGTGTGTGTGTTCATGTGTGTGTGTGTGTGTGTGTGTGTGTGTGTGTTTGAACTGCCACTCTGCCAGAGAGCAATTTTTTGGAAAGTGATGCTCTCAACAGCTTTAAGCGATAGACATTTATTGGGCCTTTTGATGAGCCCTTGTGATTTCCGTAATGCACAGAGAGGTCGCACTTCCACAGAGGAAGTCACTGATGGTCTCTCATTATCTCCTCCCCTGTTTTTGTTCCTCCTCTCTGTGTCTGAATTTACAGCCGTGTCACAGTGCTGTCATTCTGTCACTACATCTGGCTGCTGCTCACAATGTGAGCTCCAGTCCTGCAGGCTGCTCACAGAAAAAAACATCTCCATGCAGGATTGATTATCATCTATGTGTAAATAACATAAAGTAGTAGTAAAACTGTCAATCTTAGTGTCCCTGAATGCAACACATGAAGCGTTTACATGTCATACACCATGGTGACCCTCAAGAGAAGAAAAGTTGAAGCAGAATGTTGAGCTTTTCGAGACAAAATGGACAAATGTTATCTTTTTATCGAAGAAAAAGTCAAATAGTTTGCCTATGTTAGTTTGCAGGGATGAAAAAAGACAATATGGAGCCTCATCACAGCTCGAAAGAAGCTAAACTGAATAAGTTTCAAGGACAAAAGCTTGTGGATAAAGTTTAACACTCTTCAGCGATGTTTTGCAGGTTTTTAAAGTCTGTATTCTGACAGAAATAATGTCATGTAGGCAGGTTTTGTGGCGCTAATAGCTAAAAAGCTGAAGCTTCACTCAGAGGGAAGATTGCAAAGCTGCTTGCACGAGTGAAATTGTTTCAAAGAGTCAGTTGTCTGAAGGAAATCATTAGGATGAAGAGAAAAAACCTTCAGCTCAGTGACAGTGAGCAGCTGTGTGGTGAACATCACCAAGTTCCTCTCACAGCTGAAACTCAACCAGCTTCTCATGGAAAGTAAACAAGAAGGAGCTGAAGGTTTCTGCATTTGTAAGCAGCTGATGTGTTTGACAACCTGCAACCTGCCGACTGAAACGAACCTGGAGAACCAGCTGCAGGTAACCATCACCATCACCACCACCATCACCACCATCACCATCACCACCATCACCTGACAGCAGAAACCTCCACAAAGAGAAGCAGTTGCAGCCGTCACATGCAGGGTCAGTGTGATGTACGTATGTGTTTAATAATTCACAACGACCTCTGAAGGATGGTTTAAAAATAAAACGGGATGATAGGAGAAAGGTTCCCCACTCCACAAAGAGCAAAGAGGAAACGTGTTTTACTTAAATATGAACTGCAGAAAGGAATAAAATGAAACAGGAAAATGAGTTTTGTGCTCGCTGAGTTTCACAATCTCAAAATGACGCTTGACTTTATTGCTTCGCCTCCTTCGATAAAGTCGCGTCGGCCTCCGTGTTGGAGATCAGCAGAGGAGACTCAGTCCAGACGTCTGGTTTCCTGCTTTGAATCATGAACACGCTCATCGTTTTCACACTGTGAGCAGATTTTCTTCTCTGTTTGCGGCACAAAATTAAACCTCCGACAGAAATATTCTCTGTGGATAAAATTACACATGTTCTCTCTTGTGTTGTTATAAGTAAACAACATAATAAATTCAAAATACTTGTCACAGTGAGAAGTTATTCAGCTAATTACTGTATTTATATCCTCGTTCACACTGAACAAAAAGTACCAACGACACTTCAGAACAAACAAAGCTGAGAAAACTTAATTTAATGCAACTGTCTTCACTGAATTAGTGAGTTTAAAGATAAACTCAAACTATTAAACTTTGAAATATGATTAAAAAAGCTTCACAAGCTTCTGATACTTTACTTTTCTTCTTTACAAAAACATAAATCTTTCAGTTTTGGAAATTAAAAATAATATTTCTGGTATAATTGAATTCTAAAAAAGCAGCAAATGTGAAAAAAAGAATTCAAGTGAATAACATTTAAAAATTTTAGATATTTAAAGGCAACCATTTAATTTTCAAGCACCACAAAACACAAATTAGATTCACATTTCACCGTTTCTTTATGACAGAAATTTAGTCTCTAAAACAAAGATTTTATAATTATTCCATTAAACGTAAGAGGTAGGAAACTTCTTTTTAGTTGGTTTGACTTAAACTTGAAATTTTAGTGGAGACAAAACCTTTTTTTGTGTGTTAAAATACTATCGAACATCTGGCTGTTGTGTTCAGTGTAAATGGGAACAAACAGCACTTGTTTCCAGGTCAGATGACTCGGCACTAACAGATTATTTATCGGCTCCAGCTCTGATCGCCAGCGACAGAAACATGGCACCCGGGTGGATCGTAAATGTCCACCCCTTTTTTTTCCGGTGGGATCCTCCAACAACATGAACAGCAGCTTTCATCGAGGAGACAGAAGATGTTCGTCTCCTTCTGCACAAATTCTCCATCGAACGTTGCCGAAGAGATAAAAAAAATAAAATAAAAAACTCTTGTAGGAAAATTTCCCTCAGCACATTACAATTATTCTCCACGGTCTAACAAAACGAATGACTTAAGAGAGATAAAGTCACCTAATAGGTATTACAGTAAATGTCAGCCTCAGATAATGACCACACCGGACTGAGTGCAGTGATGGAGTGCCGCCATACCTTCGCTGAGCTTAAATCTCCCATAATCCCTCATTACTGATACCTTATTACTAATTAAATTCAGGCACTTTCAATTGTTGCCTTAAATCAGCCAATGAAAACTGTCATTACGCTGCATTAAAGACGCCGCTGAGCAGCGATCCTTCATCACCGGAGGCCTTTATGAAGCACGGCCGCGGCCTCAGGAAGACTAATGAATCCAGACCGGAGCTGGTGCGTTGTCGCCGAGCGCGGCGCTCTCATGAACGCCACACTGAGGGATTGTAATGCAAGCTGGATGAGTCACAGCTGCCCAGAGCCAAAGATGAGTGTACGATGTGCACGCACTCACAGCGTGTCGAGTCTTCTGAGGGAAAACACATCAAACGAGTCCAGTGTGACCGAGAAGGAGTGTTTTTTTAGTTTTTTTAATCACAAGTTTTCGTTGAACGTGCAGTTTGTGAATGAGTGTGTTTCAGTTACGGTTGTCTCGCCTTCTTTCAACTTAACACCTCTGGTGCTCAGCAAAGAACAGCTTATTCTTTATGCTGTAAATACAAAATCACACTTCTTTTGCAGGAAAAAGGTCATAAAGAAAACAGTTTGGGAGGTTTACTGACTTTGCAGTTTGTGACTTTAAAGAACATGGTGGCAGAAAAAGAGGGTGACGCGTTACACAGCAGCTTTACAGTGTTTAACATTATGTGTAAATTCTGTGTAGATTCTCATTCATCCAGGTCATGATTATCTTGAAGAATCATTAAAATAACATACAAAACAAAACAACATATTCCAGTTGCCTTGTTTTAATGACTCTTCAAGATTATGTGTAACATCATTTTATTTGTCTGTATTTGTAAACTAGCAGCAGAAATTAAACATAATACTAATAAGTTGGTTCTTATTGGTTTCTAATCACCTAAAAATAAGAATCACTGTGTTTTCTTCAGCTTAAAATCGATTTTACATCCACTGAGGCAGCAGGTCTTCTTCTGCAGTCAGCCATGTTGTTTCTACAGCAACTTTGGACAAACCAACAATTGCCATTTAACTTTACTACAACTCTCATAATGATGTAGATTCTTCTACATGTAAGAAGAGGAGGCTGAATAAGGGATAATCGGTTGGGTGCAATCTGCAATTTCACCACTAGATGCCACTAAATCTCACACACTGCGCCTTCGATTAGTGAGTGTGACAGGCTAGCAGTTTGCCGTAGCTAAGCTAAGACAACCAGCTGCTGAATCCAGCTACATTTTCACCGTTTAGAGATGAAAGTGGCATCAATCCTCCATCGTCTGACTTTGGCAACAAATTAAAGTTTGTTCCTCAAAAATGTCAAACTGTTCCTTTAATTTAATGTGGACTTGGGGAGGAATTTGAGCTGCTAAAATGCAGCAAAAAGCAGAGGAGGAAAAAGTAGATATGAGATCTCAGTGTTTGTGAATAAAGCTGTAATAGTGTCTCCTGGATAAATAATACAGCAAGTCGAGACTGTTGAGACTGATGGAGCGCTTCCTTAAAACCAAGGTGAGGGTGAAGAAATGAGTCACACTGGAAGCGGTTCATCCTGAGTGTCAGACAAGTAATTACTGTGAAAAATATGAAATGAAACGGCTCCTGCTGCAGAGTCAATGAGCCTGTTTGTCTCTGAAAGGGGATTGGCAGAGGATTTGGGGAGCAGCTGTGCTGGTTAGAGTCCAGTCGCAGGTTAGTAATGTCAGTAATGTCAGGGGAGGGAGGAAACAGCCAGCAAACAGTCTCCTACTCATTAGTTGGTGATAAACATCTCTTTCCACGGCCACATCTCTCTTCGTCACAATACCAGACACTCCCGTCTCGGAGAGTGAACAGATTCATCTCTGCAGACGCTTACGTCTCTCTAAATCATATATTTCCATTCTGCGCTCGTGTGAATTTATGAAAGTGATACAGAGAAGCTTGGACTTGGACTGAAACAGCGAGGGCTCACAGCCAAAATGCCCTTGAAGGTTCCCCCTGATAAGGGAAAAGCGGCCGGTTTTGCATTTCATCCTGTTCGCATTCTTCGTTTTTTGAATTGCAAAACATTTACGTGTGGATGCGACGGCAGGGTCCCCGGTGGGCTGCATAATTTCATTTGCAGGATGCAGCGAATGGGGACACTCTTCCCATATCGCTGCACTGAAAAAGACTTGTTTTTTTGAGCAGGAAGAAAAAAAAAACCCAGCATGCAGCTTGAAGCATGAGCAAACAGAGTCACCACGCACAAAACACACACAACCGCAGCGACACAAAACAGAGCGACTGACAGCGAAAACACTCGAGAGACAAGTGGAAAACGGATTGGATGGGGGAAAAAAAATGGCGCTGTGGTCTTTCCAGCAGTGGCAGAGCGGAGTGTGAAATGTGGTAAAGCATGACTTAAAACTTAGCTGAACAAATTAAGTGTTTATTTAACTCAACGCAGTGCCAACGTGTTACGTCAGAGCCAATAAAACCTGCAATGAAAAGGAGCAAAAATCCCCTGAAGCGTTACAGCACAGGGGCGAAAAAAGAGCAAATGTTCCACCTCCAGCATGCACAAGTGTGTGTGAGTGTGTGTGAGAGTGTGAGAGTGTGTGTGTGAGAAAGTGTGTGTGCTGGCATGTGACCTGCATGTATTAAGTGTCTAATTGGAGGGTGTGAATGACGGCAGACTGTGAGCCTGTAGGTTCGTACCTCCTTGACTCTCTGGATCATCGGCTGCAGCCAATCGGTGTTGACCTCACAATGGCTGTCCAGGAAGGTCAAGATGGAGGCCGAGGCCGTGTTCGCTCCACGCACACGTGATCGGATCAGACCTGAGGGAAGAAGAGGAAAGACGTGACATTAAAGCCTGAAACCCATCAAAGAGAAAGCCATTAAAAAGCCGACCCACCTGTTTACAGACGCTTTTTGTCTTATTTTTACTTTTGTCTCTTTAGGTTAGTTTGACATTTCTTCTGTATTTTATTTTCTCTTTAATTTTTCATCATGAAGCACTTTTGTATACATGGATGGGTTACATTATGGATCTGATCCCAAGTTGGAAAAATACACAGACTTTTGAAGCTGTTTCTCTTATAAAACTTTTCATTTATAATGAGGCCAGGCAGGGAAGGGCCCTGTTGTAATTTAACTGTTTCTTTCTTTTGCTTTTTCTTCTTATTGTTACGTCTCTTTTAACCTTAATTTGACCCCCTGAACAGGCTCAAAAACTCACCAAATTTGGCACACATTTCAGCACTGGCGAAAAATTTAATAAAATGGAAAAACTGACCCCCAAGGTGCAAAAATGTGCTCTCTAGCGCCACCTAGGCACACAAAAACACCCACTGCTGCCCACAAGAATGTCATAGAGAGACGGAACAGGCCTCTGCAGTAAAGTGTTAAAGCTGTGCTGATGGCCGATGGGCTGTATATGTGCTGTGACGTACAGTGGGTCATGTGTTTATGTCTTTAGCTGACAAAAATCCAGACTTTAATGTTGACTGATTTCACCTGCCAGACACCAACATTTATCACCGCTGGTTAACAGAACAGGCCTGTCATGGTCAGAAAAATATGGTTTCATGTTGTGATTTTATGAAATATTGAAAAGTTGTTTAATTTTAAACTCTTCCTCGTACACAAAAATCATTTACTGGTTAGTTTTAGCAATTTTTGAGAGGTCCGTGAAAATTGTCGCTTGGTCTCGTAGCTGGCTTATTGAGAAGTCTGGTGTGCGATATTGTTTCATGTTGTGATTTAATGAAATATTGAAAAGTTACTATGCGAGTTGCTTAATTTTAAACTCTTTCTTGTGCACAAAAATCAATTACTAGTTAGTTTTAGCAATTTTCAAGAGCTGGCTTATTGAAAAGTCTGATGTGCAGACGCTGTCGTGTGTGCGGAGGCAGCCTAATTAGCAATGCAGCTCCTGTATATATATTTTTTTTCATTAAATGGGACTTTGTGGCTTTGTTCAGGTGCTGAGAGAAGAGCTTGAAGGCATCGCAGGACACGCCCCCCTGGCTCCTGATCTGGCCGGATCGGACAAAGAAAATTTTCTCTCCTGTCACATTTTTGTGACCTGTTGCGCTGCAACAGCCAGTTTGCTTTTAGGTCATGTGAAGTGCATCATGCAGGCAGAAAACATGCTTTTATTTAAATGCTATTTCTGAACGATAAAGTAGAATAATTTTCCTTCTACAGTCTTGACTTGAACGGTTTCTAGAAGTCAGGATGGGCTGAATCATTATCCATCTGATGATCATTATTTATTTCTTCTTTCATGCACCGGTTTTTGTCAATAGTTCAATTAGCAACTTGACTTTAATAACTGGACAACAATAATTGCGTTGCATTGCATTATGGTTCACTGAGGCAACTTTTTGACAGAAAACATCAGTCTCTCCGCCTCTGTTATGGATTTTTATCCTATTTTTTTTTTCTTGAACATCCTAAAACAGAGAGAGGTTGTTGGTCTTTGATTAAAAGTGACTCACAACATGTTTACAAGAGACGTTCAAAGCTGCAGACTCTCTGCTGTCAAACTTCATCCAAACTGCATTCAGAAGGTTTTCACGGGTCAAATCTGTTTCATATACATCAAACAGAGAAGTTACGTCTCCAGGCTTCTTGCTCAGTGTCTATTTTCCTTTTGAAGTTTGACTATTTGCTCGTCAAATAAGTGTTTTTTTTGTCTTTGTTTCTGTGATATTTACATTTAACATTCAGGCTGGAAAAACTTCCACAAAACAAACGACCTTTTGAAATGAAACTGGTTTTGCCTGAAGCAGATATCTCACTTTTTGCAACAACAAACCACTTTAAACTTTATTATAAATGAGAAAAAAAAAGTATTAATTTGAATCTGACAGTTGGATCTATTTATAAGGAGACCAGGTTGGAAACAGATCTGCTGCAGGCGGAGGAGGAAAAGCAACAAAGGTGTCGTTCTTCATTTGCACTCGACTCGGAGAAGTGTGGAGGAGGTTAATTATATTTTTTTTCTGCAGCATTTACAGTTAATTAAACTTAATATGCATCTTTTTATCTAAAGAGTTTTTGCACCACAGTCAAAGATCATCAGTCTTTAAAAAAATATATGAAAAGATAATTACACGTTTTCAAAAGGAGGACAGAAAACTTCAGAGTCGACCCTTTAAGATGATTATTAGAACCTGATTTATCTGTATTGAGCTCGATGTTTAATGAGGAGGTCGTGATTCTCAGATTAATTAAATTACAGCTTCTTCACTTGAACGTGTCGCAACATCAGAAAGGGATGATACAAAGTGTATTTGTGCTGCATAGAAATATGAATCAAAGAGAAACAGGGATGATTGTCTCCATATTTTTTTAAACTCGTAGACTGAAGCACTTTGCAGGGAAGCAGTCTTTACTCAGCCTTTAGAAACAAGCACAGACAAGCAGATTTAAATGGATTTTTACAGAAACTGGTGCAAAGGAGGTTTGCTCAGCGGACCTCCAATGCAGTTCGGTATCATGCAGCACATTTTTTAAACAACTCAGATTAACCAAAAACGCTCTTGTCCTGCACCAGGGATTCACTTTGCAAAAATATTCCTAATCCTAAATAAAATGTAAAAACTTTTGTGAGTTAAAAGGTAATATGATCAATCTATCTGCATGTAATTAGTGCTAAGTGACTGATAAGTGGTGATTTAGTTTCGGTAATGTCTTGAGCTATAATGTCAAACATTTCCCGCTCCCGGCTTATTAAATGTAATCAATCGAGGGATCTTTCTCAGAAGGCGACAACAACATCAAGCAAAGCAGACCGTCCACTTTCTGAGAGCCGGGGAGAAGCTTCAACAGCAGGGGGACTCCTGCCACAGCTGAAGGTGGACCTAGGGAAACAATTGAAACTCCCTGAGATCATCGCAGTGACCACACTCAGGCCCGACATGGTCCTGGTGGTCCTGCTGGAGCTTACTGTTCCCTGGGAAGACCGGATGGAGGAGGCGTTTGAAAGGAAGAGGGCCAAATATGAGGAGCTGGCAGACGAATGCCGACGCAAGGTGGAAGACCCAGTGCAGCCTGATCGAGGTTGGATGCAGAAGGTTCACAGACCAAGCACTCAGCAAGGCCCTCAAGCTGCCTGAGGGCTACATGGCAAGAAAGCCATCAAGAACATCAGTGATGCTGCTGAGAAGACGTCAAGATGGCTGTGGATCAGAAGGGGCCACACAAGTTACCTTGATACAAGCCGGGGTCTGCTCACCCCCGGCCGGGTCGCCTGATGTCTGATGTTGAAAGATCCAAAACACCCGATGACCGCAGGTTACATCACTGATGATGGGTAGGTATGGCTAGGTAAACACTGCAGAGTGTGTTTTAAAACCGATGCTCTGGCTTATTGAGTCATGGATTATTATTTATTAAATGTCTTTAGATTAAATCTTGTTGGTTGAACAGAACAAAATTTGTCGACTTCGTCTTGAGCACAAGGATGTTGTGAGAAGCATTTTCAAAAATTTATTAATGTAAAAATTCAGTGACTAATTACAAAAATAAAGTAATAAATAATAAGCCAAAATAGAAAAGAACAAATTAATCAAAAAGTACAGTTCTGTTTTTTCATAAAGTGACTGTGGTCTTTATTTACAACTTCATTTGCCTTTATATAAATCAGGCTTACATCGTAGTCTGGCTTTCATTTTAAATTCCCTCAGTTTGACAAGTGCATATGTAGTTATTAGGACTTTATCGCGTTAATTATGATTAATTAATTACAGAAAAAATAACACGACAAAAAAAAGAACGCATTTAATCGCAATTTATTTTTGCACTGCAAACAGTGCATATCGTTTCTCATTGCACGAGTTCCCGGAGTAGCTCAGTCGGTAAGTCGGGCGTCCCACGTACGGAAGCTTCGTTCTCCACGGAGTTCGACTTCAGCTCCAATCATTTGCTGCATGTATATAAAATATGAAATTAAATTTAAAAAAAGAGAAAAAAAAGACGAGAAGTCGTTGCTCGGTTTGTTGGAAAACAATTATCGGTGTAAATCTGGATGTGTGCACAAATTGTCCAGGAAAGAATTTGCCTATCCGGAGCTCCTCAAACCTCCGTTACCACTTCAATGCCAAACATGTTGCAGCTAGCACAGACAACAAAATGAAAAAAAATGTTGCTTCTCGTGTCAAATATTGATATGTGATTAATTGAGGTTAATTAATTACAAAGCCTCTAATTAATTAGACTAAGTTTTTTAATCAAGTCCCACCACTAGTAGTTATATTATTGCATGAAGCCTAATCAAGATTTTGCATTATGCTCTTTAATGCTATAAAACATGTTTTGAGCTGGAACATTAACAAACATAAACCTGTGTTAAAAATAACATGTTTATATTGTTAAAGTTAATTAAATTAAGTGATGGAAATGTGCATTATGTATATCTGGCAGTCAGACTGTATGATAGGAAGAAGGAGGTTGTTTTCATCTGGCCTTTATTTGGGACTGGCTGTTATTTGTTTGAGTATCCACGACCTTGGCTATTATTTATTATTAAGAACCTGTTTTATATGAGGGAATATAATCACTACTTGTAGCTCTAATATTCAAGAATTCAAGTTATTTAAACAGAATCCTAAAACAAAACAAACCAAAAGACTTAAAAAAAACACACTGAAATCCTTAAAAACCTCTCTTAAAGCTGCAATAATATGAGTCGGACACCTTCAAGCCACATTAAAAAAGGTGACTTATGAGCAGTTTCTCAGCAGAGTTCACAGATGTTGCATGTCAGATATTCGCTCTCGGTTTATTCCACAGCTCTTATCTACTTTTCTATTCTATCAACAAAAGCCTCCTTGTGCCTGTTTGTTTTAACTGTGTGTGTTTAATGCTCCAGCGCTCGATGACCTCAGGCAGCAGCGTGACACATTACAGCGGAGGAAAAAACCAGCGACGCCTGAAGATGTGAGGCCATTAAGAGCTGTGAACGCGGAGATAAAATCATCAATTCTTTACATGGCAGGAAGAGGGCGGCTCCTCTACGAGAAACACCAGCGATTTAATTGTTTGGTTGTTATTTTTTCACCTCACACGAGCTTACAAAGTGGTTTAAATTAAACTTAATTCTTTCTTAACTCTGACGTGAACTTTTTAGTTTCTTTTTTAGACGAACTTGAGCTCACTGCAGCTCGTGCGCTTTGGACGCCAGGCGGGAAACGTTCGCCTAAATCCAGTGTGTGTTTTGTCAGCATGTGGTTCATAAGCCCAAACAAAGTCTGCAGTCTGAGCAGCAACACAGGCAGCAAATCACATATGAGGGATTATTGTTAGAAATCCAAACAAACCAGTGCGACTGCTTCTTTGGGTTTGGCTGAATTGTCTTGTTTGTAGAGGATTTTAATGGATAAAAGGGGAAAAAAATGACAGAAACTTTGTGGAGTTTCTCATGTCAGGTTGGTGCATCTGTCCAATCCCAACATACTTTATAGCTTCTGTACTTGGATTTAAATACATACTGGTCACTTTTCATCAAGTAGGAATATCAAACACTCTCTTCTTTTGTCTTAAAATGTGACGATTTGCTGCTTTTCTTTGTTAATTTAACATTTTTAGGGTGTTGTTCAGACAGATCGAGTTACCCAAAGACGTCACTGTGAGCTTGTGATGTGTGTTTTAATGAAAATGATGAATTAACTTTTTCCTCTAGGAGCTGCCCTCAAACTACAAATATGTCTATTATGTTAATTTATCTAAGTAATAAAGGCTTTTATTTTTCTCCTCGTTATGTTTTTAAAAGCCGTTTTGATGCATTTCTTTACCTGATGTAAGGTGGTTTAAGTAGCTTCTTTGTTGTTAGAATAAACTTTCATTTTTGCCACATTTTCTTCTCTATGAAACAGTTTTTAGTCCATGTTAGGTAGCTTAAAAACACACCAGAAACAGCACCTGTAAGCACCGTTTCTTTTCCATTAAGTCAATTTGTCTCCTCACCCGTCTCCCCCTGTCTCCCCCCACACTCACCCTCTCTCCTCCCGTTCCTCAGGCAGCGCACTTTAGGGATCTGAGTGAGCAGCTGGCAGTCCTCAGCTGGAGGAGAGAGAGCACAGGAGATGGGATGTTATGGTGAAAGCAGAACACACACCGAGAAAAAGTATACCTCCCCATCACACACACACACTCACACACACACACACACTGCTGCCGTTCACACTTGGACGCACATAAACACAGATATACATCCTCAGAAAAAGAAAAAAAAAAAAGGGCCACTTAAGCCAAATACGACCCTTAAACGCATCACATCCATCAGCGCTTCCATCACAGTCCGGTAAATAATTAGAAACACATAAACACGAAGAGGCGCAGAGTGACTGAGTGCTCAAACAAAAGAGCTTCATTTCACTGGATAATTAAATTTAAAATCCCTTTTCCTGCAAACAAATCCAGCCAGCAGCCCATTCCCATCATCCACTCCCTTTTCTTCTACATTAGCAAATCTCTGATGCAGACCTTTTGTTGATGCCTCACGGACGGACTTTATTACAAACAAAGTGCAAACACAGGTACGCACACACACATAAGCGCACACACAATCTTGAGAGGATTAGCATTAGCAGCAGAGAGTAAGTGTGATCTTGCTAAGGGATTGTGGGTGGATAAAGCAGACCCCCTCCCCAGCAGCGATACAGCTTTATGTCGACAGAAACAAGCATGACAAGTTGTAATCCGCCCGTGATTAAATTTGCTGTGTGTACAAACCTGTTTGTTTTGTGTTTAAGCCATCGAACCACAGGGGACGTGTGTGTGTTGTGAGAGCAGGAGTGTATTAATATTGTTGCTCATAAGGAGGGGACAGCTGGTGTGTGTGTGTGTGTGTGTGTGTGTGTGTGTGTGTGTGTGTGTGGAGGGTGAAGAGGAAGGGGGGCTTTAGACGCTCAGGGAAGGAGAGCAGAAAGTCACAGATCACACCCACTGAGCAGATGTTATATACTTTTAGCCAGATTGTGAGTGCGTGTGTGTGTGTGTGTGTGTGTGTGTGTGTGTGTGTGCTCTTGCATGAGTCACATACAGTCGCATGAACACAGCTGCATACTTTAAGCCACCTTTATCCATGTTTTTATACATTTCATGCAGGAAAAATGACTAAATACAGTATAACTTTACAGGCCAAACTTAATGCAAAAATTGACTAATTTAAGATTTGCATTGATGAGAGCTATTTTCCCATAATGCATTGCTTCTGGAAATTAAAACAAACAAAAAACAAACGCTCATAAACACATGAACTAAATTTGATAAAGCAGATTTTAAAATCAGCCTCGGTGGTCTCAAGGTGGTGTTTGACTCCTGTAATCTGCGCCACACCGTGCACAATTTCCAACACACAGTAAAGACCATTAATCTTGCCCTCTAAGTGCCACAACATACTTTATAACAGCTCGTATTGTTTACATGGTGCTCGACACTATTGGAGTCACATGCTGCCGTCTGGACCCGCGGTAAAGATCACTGTCCTTGATTGAGGACGGTGTCCTTATGATTAAAGCGAGCCTTAATAGGATTACTCTCAGGCAGGCCGATCCCTCCCCTCCCTGCTGCTGCTGCTGACTGACAACACCCCCACCACCACCTCGGCCAGCCGTCTGCCCGCCGGCTCGCGTCTGCAGGCCGGCTAACACTCTCACTGCCCTTCTTAGCAGAGGCCGAACGGCACAAGTGGCCAATATTCATCACACCACAAGCGAAGGATTAACATTACATCCACTCAGGGTGAGTTCTTAGTTGGTAAAGGTCATATAGGCAACAATTGCATGTAGTCAATTATTTTTCAAAAAAAGTAATTCATCCATAGATTTTTTAAAAAGGCGCAGAATTAAAGTCTATATTTTCCTGAAAAAAAAAATTAAAGAGATAAAATAATTATTTAAAAGTTTTTAACGGGTCCAAAATGACCATAATTATTACATTATAGCGAGTTTACTAACACGGCCTGATACAGCCGAAGGATCTCTGAGCCAATAGCGTAACTACGTTGATGTCACCTGTCGTCATTGACCTATGAGGCTTAGGAGTTAGCGTTAATGTATAACAGGTTACTTAACGCTAGCTAAAAACTAGGGATGCACCGATATGGAAATTTTGGCCGATACCGATATCCGATATTAATATTGCTGTTATGGCTGATAGCCGATATTTACCGATATCGATATGTTTTGGTTTTTTTTAAGTTTCAGAGATGATAAAATTCTGTACAGACTGAGAATCATGCAAACTGAATTTTTGAATCTCTTCCT
>JAQMCX010000015.1:5107800-5125609 GCA_029814765.1 Acanthurus leucopareius
ACTGAACTTCTCAGCCAGCAGAGTGACGGAGCAGAAAGGAAGAGCCTCTGCGATGCAGACAGCAGAGGAGAAGCCGATCACACCACCTCCAACCACTGCAACCCTGACGCTCTTCATTCTGCACAGGCTCGTGTCTCAAACTGGAGGTAAACTGGGGTGCAGAACTGTTATAAATCCAGCCAGACAACTTATTTGGGAAAGTTAATTCATAACTAGCATATGCATTCACTGCACAAGTCCAAGGATCAGTTACAGAGAGGCCAATCCAGGTGCTTGTCTTTGTTTAAAGAACCTGTTACACAACAAACTGGACTCAAGCCACCTGGATCCAGTTTTTTAATCTTACATGATTTAAAGTTTTGATAGTTTTCTTTTGTGTAAAATTTTACTAATGTTTTTTACTCAGCTGTTATCCTTATCCCTTAGAGAACGCCTTGACTTGTTTTTTCTTGCATACTGTTGGAATATTGTAGATGTTAAAATGCCATAAGGCCAGTGGTTAGAAAAGTGTGCAGATTTTATTGCCCAATAATGTATTTTTAATTTATAATTAAATATCAAATAATAGCACTTTTTTGAAGATTACCACGAGCTGCTGAGTTACAGAAGGTAAACAATGTAATGTAGGATCAAACCAGGAGGGAAATAAGTATTGTTTTTTTATTATTACCACTATGTAAAGGAAAATTTGAATATTAAAAAGCCAACACACTCTTTTGTGATTTTGAAATACACTTTATACTTCAAAATATGTTTTTGATCATAATTTTAGTAGATCATTTAAAAGTTTTAAGGCCCATGTGGAAACCCCTAAACCCAGGGCCCGGGATGACTGGCCCGGTGCCAACAGCACTGCAGGTCCTCAGTCTCACCAGCAATGAAGACAATTATTTTATTGTATTTATTTATTTATCTTCGTCTATTGTATGAAGAAAATCGGAATAGGCTTTATGGGCCAAATAGCCAACGTGTAGCCTAAACATACGAGATATATGACTCCGGATTTACATTATTCCTAGTTACACAAAATTTGATGTGCAGCCAAGATCAAGGACAAGATTCAGTGAAAAAGAGTTTAATAATAGTAGAAAATAAAAACTGTCTGCATTGTGACAGGACTGCACTGTAAAAGTATGTTTAAAAAAAAAAAGTAGATATAGGCTATATAAACTAAAATGTCTTATGATAAACACCCTAAAAAAACACAAGTCTGTACACAAGTCAGAAGTACTGTATGTTGTAGCATGTGATGGAAGTATTACAAGGCGGGGAAGGATTTAAAGAAATGTACCCTACGTTATAAATATCGAGCGTGCAGGGTTTACATTGTCATTTCATCGCATCATATTTATAAAAAGTGCAGTCTGTACGGTTGATTCCCCTTAAAATATTTCTAAATGTTTCCAAACTTTTTAATCTAACATCTAAAGGAAAAGGAGATCGCTGTTTCAAGCAGTGAATGGTTGATCTATAAAACATCCGGCGTTGTGCGTCAGTTTACATGCAGATGGAAGGAGCTCGTGCGTCCACAGCAGCTCAGCGGATCGTGGATCTCGTCGGAACCAAAACTCTCGCGAGAAGTATTTCCACATTCACGCCCTCCGTCCAACGGTAGTAGAAGGTAAGGTCCTTAAAGCTCACTATTTTAAAATACATGGCGGTTTGTGTAGTTTTGCTGTTTAGGTCCTGATACAAAACAATATTACTGTAACGTAGTTTGTTTATCACATTATTTAAGCTGCTATTTCTGCTCGTTATGGCCTGTTTTTGACTAGCAGCGGATGCATTGTTTGAGACGATGCAAGTTAGCTTGTTTGCTAACATCCAAGTTGTTCACGTCAGTGCAGATTTATGTGAAGTTTTGACAACAAACCTTAGAAACTTTCTATAAACCACACAAAATACCAAATGCCATACTGTTCTGGGGGTGATTAAATATGTGTATGGTAACGAGTACAATCACTTTAAAGACTGATCATCCGAATTGTAGATGGCTGATTTATCAATTAAGTCATTATTAGAGAAAATAAAATGCCTAACACACTCTTGTTTCCGGCACGTGAAGATTTATTTTTCCTGGTCTTATATTAATGATTTAGGGTTTCTAACTGTTAATATGAGCAGCTTAAAAACATCAACTCGAGAACAAAAAAAAAGTTTTAATTTTGACATTCGTAAACTACAGCATTTTATTTTTCAATTAATAACACGGCTATTTCTTTAATTAATCGACCATCTAGTGTACTAAACTAGTGCACTAAACTACAGATTGATTAATGCTGAAATTTTTTGGTTTCTTTTTGCATTAGAACAAAATTATTTACTTTCTTTTTCGGCTTTTCCTTGGAAAAACATTGCACTTATTAGATTGAAATTTCAAATTGCATTTTTAATGCACACTTGCAGAGATAAAAGATGTACTTTACCACTGTTTAATTTCCTCAGTCTTGTGCACTGGAACTCTGTTTTAAAAAGGTTTCATTTCATTGCTTCAGGGACCTTGTTTGAAATGTCTCAGAAGGAAGCAACCAGGACGTCATCGCTCATGGCTCTTTATTCAGATTCACATAAGCAGAGCATCCTGAGCAAATTTGACAAGCTGAGGAAAATGGACCTACTGTGTGACATCACTCTTGTTGTGGGAGACATGCACTTCAAGGCGCACAAAGCCCTGCTGGCAGCAAGCAGTGAATTCTTCTCCGTCATGTTCACAGCAGAGGATCAGATCAGTCAGCCGACCTACAGGCTGAACGGCATGGCAGCTGAGATGTTTGCAGCAGTGCTGGAGTTTATCTACAGTGCTCAGGTGTTTGTGGAGGAGAGCGCCACAGAGCAGCTCCTGGCCACGGCTCGTCTCATGAAGGTCAATGACCTTGTCAAGGTGCTCACTGAACTCACACACTCTGCTGCAGGGATCAGAGCTGAGGAGGTGAAGGCAGACACAGCCGAGGCGCCTGATCTGTCGAAACGCAAGAGGGGACGACCAAAGAAAATCATGATCGTGGCGGCAGCAGAGCAGGAGAAGAGAAGTTCACAATGCTCAGAGGAGATGCAGGTTGGAAATGAGGACTGTGAGGATGCAGAAACTGAGTTGCTACCTGAAGACGATGCAGATTATAACCTGGTATCCAGTCAGAGACGGCAGAGCAAACGCAAAATCAGGCCACCAGTTAAGTACAAGGGCTACAAGGTGGATTGTGAAGCGCCAGTGAGCAAAGAGCCTGGGAAAAGAGGCAGGAAAAGTAAATATCCCAACACTGAAGCTCGATGTGAGGACTGCGGCAAAGTGTTCAAAAAGCACCTCTTTTTGAAGATTCACCAAAGGACTCATACAGGTAATCTGCCTTATGAGTTAGGACTTTAGGGATGTTTTAGGGGATAAAAGGCAGGAGGTTTGAATCCCAAATAATGAAAAACGCTTTTCCCTAAAGGAGCATTCCAGTTCATTACAATTTTGAGCTTATATCCACAGCTTTACTCCTTATAACTAATAAACTAATAATTATCTTTTGACACAAATAGCTGAGGTGCTCAGAGGACAAATGCTCTCAGATACAAACATTTCTTGGTAGCTGCATAGTGTAAAAGAAGAAATAGCCACAGTAGTGATGGAAGCTCTCAAGTGAAAAGTAAATATCTAAAATGTGTTATAAATTCTTATTGTTGAAAAATGACGAAGATGCTTAATTAGGGTTGATATGAATTTAATAAACACACAGGTAGAATCCATTACAGATGTTTAACTTAATGTGGAAAAGGAAGAAGTGTTGTTAGAGCATCTGTCCCTTTACAGTGATCAAATAAACTTCAAATAAACTGTACCTGCTGTCATAACTGTCTCCCAGGAGAGAAGCCCTTTCGCTGCCTGGCTTGTGGAAGGGGTTTTACCCAGAAGCACGCTCTGCTAGCTCACCAGCGCATCCACACAGGAGAAAAACCTTTTGTTTGCTCGGTCTGCTCCAAAGCGCTCTCCAGCAAACACTCTCTACAGGAGCACATGAACCTCCATAAAGGTAAATCTGACGGGGTTTTGTGATATCAGCTTTTTATTTGCTCAACTTTGGCTTCATTCTTCTCCTCACCTGCATCCACAGATGAGAAGTCGTTCAGCTGTGACAAATGTGGGAAGACCTTCACTCAGAGGAGGCAACTTAAAACCCATTACAAACTTCATACAGGTGAGAATCACATCCCTTCGACAGCAGCGGGTCAGTTATAATATGGTCCCTCCTGAAGGCTGACTAATGTGTTTTTATTCTTTTTATTTAAAGGCAAGTTGTTACCAGAATGTGCTCAGTGCCATCACAAGTTTACAGACACGGCTCAGCTGAAAAAGCACCTGAGAACTCATACAGGTAAGGTCACCATGCTTCAGTAGATCTGTGAATCGTGAGAGAGCTTTAAAAACTAATATTACTGTGAAACTGATAATGACAACATGCAGAGGAACCGCAGCTGCAAACTAATGACGTTAATAACATCTAATAACATCCTTCCAGGTGAGAAGCCGTTCACTTGTGAGATTTGTGGGAAGTGTTTTACAGCCAAGAGCACACTGCAGACTCATGTCAGGATTCACAAGTAAGAAATATATAATATGTATGATCTGATGTTTGAGTACAACCAAGATTCCCCCCCAAAAATGAGGACGCTGTGTAAAACTGAAATACAGCAGAAAATAAGCTTGCTATTCTTTTTTTTACATTAACTTGGTTAAAACATAATACAAGGACAGTACATGGAATATTGAACCTCATCATCTTCATTGATTTTGGTAATTATTTGTTTATTTTTAATTCATTCCAAGCATCTTGTTTCAGACAAGTTGGGATGGGGACAACAAATGCATAAAAAACCACCTGTTTTAGAACATTTCCCAGGTAAAACGGGTTCATTGGTAACAAGTGGTGCTATCATGATGACTGAGTATGAAAGGATTCCTCAAAAGGCTCAGTTGTTTAAAAGCAGGGATGATTTAAGGTTCACCATTTTTTAAAACATATGATTGTGTTAAGGGTATTACTACTATAAGGAACACTGAGTGAAACTGCTGTTTGTAAGACTTTCTTACTCTTTTCACAGCGTCCAAACTGTTTCAGAATCAGGGTTTTTTTAAGAAAAAACAGAATTATAGCTGCTGTAAAATTACAAACAAACTTAATTTAATCAAAGTTTTCTTTTCCAGAGGCGAGAAACCGTACAACTGCAGCATCTGCAACAAATTGTTCTCAGACCCCAGTGCGAGACGCCGACACGTCACCTCCCACTCAGGGAACAAACCCTTCACCTGCTCCTTCTGCAACCTCTCTTTCACCCGCTTGGACAATCTGAGAACACACACCAAATCCCACAATAAGGAGAGAGCCACAACAGCAGAACCCTCTTTGGATGCAGCGGCGGCAGCACCGCCGGAGGAAGTGCGAAACATCCTGCAGCTGCAGCCGTACCAGCTGCCCTCCAGCTCCGAACAGGAGATCCAGCTGGTGGTGACGGGAGACGTGAACAACATCAACTTCGTGCCGACACAGGACCAGGAGATCAGCATCATCACCACAGAGGGGGAGACGACAGGAGCGGCCCACCCCAGACTGACCCTCCTCACTCAGCCGTCAGGAAACATGCAGAACGTGGCTCTGGTCACTCAGGGCGGCGTGGTGGACCAAAGCCCTCAGATCCAGACCATCAGTATGCTGGAGGGTCAGATGACACACCAGGCCGAGCAGATGCACGTTATCACTCTGAGCAAAGAGGCGATGGAGCACCTACAGGCCCAACATGGTGCCCCGCAGCCCCTCCAGATAACACAACGAGCCGGCCAGCAGCTGCAGGTGATGCACCAGCCGATCCAGCAGCTGGCCGTCACTCAGGAGGTCTCGCAGGGGCCAGCGAGCAGGGAGCAACACAGCCAGGCCATCCACATCAGCAGCCAGAGCGGCCAGCCCATCTCCATCAGCCAGACCAGCGAGCAGATCTCCAGCCACCACATCCAGGGACAGACGTTTCAGATCCAGGCAGGAACCGTCTCCTACCTGTACACGACCACAGGGCTGCCGCAGGAGAGCTGAGTCTACGCTGGATCTATATTGTGAACGCTGCTCCGTCACACAGCAACAACTGATGGACAAATGTATCTTCACGGGGCAAGAAGGTTTTATAAGGAGCAAGTTTTAGTGTTAATTCTTTTTAAATTACCTGAAAACCAGTTTCTAAACCACGACATGATAATTCTCTGACATACCAGCACACCGCTGGTTTCACCTCATGTCGACACACAGCGACAGAACGCTAATTTACAGCAGAGCCTGACAGATAATGGACTTTTTAGGCTGACAATGATATTTATGAGTTTAAAAAATCTGATTACATTGCCTAATATTTGTTTTACATTAACACATAATGTATGCAAGTATTTTAAAATTTTAGGAACTGTGACAAAAACATTAGAAGAACATTTTAAAGTTCAAAAATAAACTTTGGCACCTTTGAACTGACACTGAATCATCTTCAGTCAGCTACATCAGTCTGGTTCTTCAACATACAAACATCAGCAATTAAAAAAACACAAAGTTGGTCACATTCTGATTAAAAATGTCCAGTTTAACCACAAACTCGCATGTTTGATGATTGAGCTTCTTTCAAGTGTTTGAATGATGGATGAATTCATCTAGAGACCTGCGGGAGATTAGACATGAGAGAAAAAAGTCAATATTTCTTGATCAAATTCATTGACTGACACATCAGAGTTATTTAAAGACTAATTACAATTTTATTATACCACTTGATAAAAATTATAACACACAATTACTTGGTTATACATGAAGAAGAAGTGTAATGTGTGACTTAAGTAGGACCACGGTACTTCACTGGGTTTTGAAGGGAAGACTCATTTAAATGAGATGAATGATGTTTTAAAATGATCATGTGTTTAACTTCAACTTCAATTTTTGTTTTAGCTCTGAAAACAAAAAAACTTATGGCAGAAAACTCAGGCATGAACTAGAGATTCAAGTTAAGCAAACATCCACTTGTTCAACAAGTTAGTGTTTCTTCGGTGATACCTTGGGGTGAATGTCACAGCTGTGGCAGTGTGGCCTCAGCAGCCAGGACAGGCAGGCGAGTCGGACTCTGAAAGGACAACAGAGGCTGAATGTTAGAAGGAAGAGAACAGAGCACATCTTCTGAAAATATAAATTAACGAAACCTGTATTCAAAAAAATCCTATTAGGTGCTCTTTGGTGCAGAGGTGATAAAGTGTGAAGCCAAAACAGAGAGTGACCACGGCACTCATGATGAAAAGCTATTAGAAAGCTTTTATTGGTGAGGCTGATGCATGGCAAAGTTTTAAAAACACCCCTATGCATTGCAGCACAAAGGCCTTCATTCACCCTGATGGAGGCCGGTGTGCCGAAATGTACAGAATATTTATGATAAGTGGCAAAATCCATCTGCTGACAACAATCTGTTGATATTAACATGAATACCAAAACTAAAATAAAGAGGCTGGTCATTTTACTCAGTTTTGACAGTCAGATAAAACCAGAAATGTGTTAAATCTGATGTTTTGTAGCTGCGAGAAACAAGAAAAACTCCATTTAACATGCGATAATTAAATAACAGGAGTCTTAGATGTTATTTTATCTCATTATTATATCAGATTTAGTTAACAGATTTAGTGTGGGTCTATTGCACTTGGAGCAGAAGTTGCCCTCTTCCTCAAACTTAACTACATCTCTGAAAGGTGCTTAAACTTTGGTTGAACTTTTAAAAATACACCCTTCTGTTTTTCTCAGGTTCACTCACTGCTTTCAGTCTGTCTGTTCTCGTGTCAGATCGGCTCCTGGCTGTTTCTGCTCCCTGCCGTCTTGGCTCTGAAGCAAACTCCTGAAGTGTAGCGTAGTTTGTGAGGCTGCCAAGCCGCAGGGCCGACCGCTGATGCTGCCGACTGGCCCTGTGTAGGCCTGAGACAGAAATAGAACAAATAGAAGAGAGACTTGAGTTTTTAAGTCGACACGTACACAGGTATTTTTTTTAAAATGAGTGTTTTCAATGCAAACTCCCATCAACACAAACACAATTTTAAATAAATAACTAAAATGCTGTCAGAAACATAATACAGCAACAGGTGCAACCAGAACCCCAAAGCCATATTGGCCAATCAGGAAGCTAAAAATAGCCGATTAGTCAAACTGCAACCAGAGCTTTGAACTTATGAAGCTCATAAAGTGTTTTCTGTAGTTCATCCTGACACCTCTGTTCCTCAATACAGTGAAAAAGTAACTGTAACATTTATGTTTGAACATGTTGAAAGTTCTGCTTGCCAGGTCAACGTTAGTACCATGTCACCTCACGTAAACAAAGGAGATAAGAGTGAACAACATGTGGCAACAGGCCACAGGTCACCATGTAAACAGAGTGTTTGCATTTATTCACCCTGGTCAGAGTTTTCAAAACGATCTGTTTTCAATTTGATCTGTGATGGAGTCTTTATCCTTGTCCTTGTCGTTACAGAAAGATACGAGTATCTGGATAACATGATGGCTTTAATTTTACTCCTGAACCGCATGAGCAGCTGCACACTAAAGTATATCTCACTAGATATGAGTTTTTGGCAGATTATCACCTCACTGCTCTGAGATGAAGGTAAGATGAAGGTGCAGTTACCTGCTGAGGGACTTCCAGTGCTCAATCTGCTGACTGACAGCCTGTAACAAGGCCGACTTTGCACTGTGACAGAACAGATACAGAGGAAAATATGAGTAAAATGTAAAGTCTGATCATGAGAAATGGAGAAACTTTTGAAAGGTGGAGGCTCCGTTATACTCTGTATATTTCTGTGGATGTTACCTGCTGTAGAGGTGCACCTGGAGAAAGCTGCTTCCACGTCGTTCAGCTGGTTCTGCAGTTTGTCCACTCGCTGAAAGGCTTCCTGTTTGAGGCTGAGCTCCTGCTGGAGCTGCCGCCTCACCTACAAACACACAACAGGAAAACAAAGTCAGAAAAATCTTCTTATTTTGTCCCTGTGAAGTTTATTTTTTCCTGTTTTTCCTTAGTTTATCCACCAAACAGGAGGAATCCCACCGGCTGTGACCTCTGACATTTCCTGTTGCACCACCATGAAGCTGACATTTGTAGTTTGTGTCGTCTCACTAACAGTTGCATAGCTTGCCTTAAATTTAATATCCACATTCATGTTTTTTAAGGATGAATTGTAAAGATTTTGTGACTTTTTATGTGGCGCCACCATCAGGGCAAACTTCCATGTTTCAGAACAAATCAAATTTTGGGCAAATAGCACATTTTTCATAACTTATGTGTAATTTATCAGAAAACGACACACACTCTTCTGTTTTTTACATCAACGCTCACACAGAAGTGTAGATGTGAACGTTTGCAGACCTGTCGGATCTCCGTGGCGCTGCGTTGTCTGTGTAGCCGGTTCATCCTGCTGCCTCGGTCCAGCTGCTCGCCGAGCGACCGGAGCTGCTTCTCTCTGTCCTCCACGTCCACTCGCATTTGTTCCAGCCTCTGCACTCGATAGCTGTCCAGCTCCTGCCTGCTGCGAGCCTCCTGTGCAGACTGATACCTGGACACCTGCAGCTCCTCCGTCTGAGAATCAGGGAGGATCAAGTCAACACATCCGACACATCCAGGCTGCAACTTCACAGCCCCACACTTTCAAAAAGTCTCAGAGTTTCATAGTGATAAAATACTTGAACTTGAAGTATTTTCACTCCCCATTTAATGCAGGCTGAATAGAGCTGGTATTGGCTGATTTACAGAAAATGAATCAACAACAATTGTGATGATACATCAAAAGTTTTGCAAATATTCTGTTTCCAGCTTCTTATATGTAAGAATTGTTTTGGTTTATGTTACTCTCCCATGATTTTACACCAAATACATATGCAATTCAGACAACAGACATCACTATGAGCCTTGATAAAATATGATAAAAACTTTTTTACTGATCAAAGACTAATCGATTAAACTTTAAAATACTCAGTAGATCAATCAATAATGAAAAGAATCATTTGTTGCAGCCATACAGTTATAAACACAGCTCATTTTACTTCTTTCTAGGACCATTTCAAAGATATCGTTTCTGCCTCAGCACTCTAAAGTGCCCCTGAACTTCATTTCAGCTGTTAATAAGCTAAAACGTAATACAATTTCCAGTAAAGATGGAAAAAAGGAGTCAGGATCCTTCACAATAAGACTCAGGAATGGTATATTTTATGTAAGATACTGATACTAAACTCATTAAGGTCAGATGAGGAAAAACTGTGATCATCAGTTATACTTCATCTCCTATATGTGTAAAGAGTTTGGTGTTTTAATACATTTTGCAAGATTTATTCAAATTTTACAAGCAACATTATATGAGTGAAGTTCAGGTGAGTTTTAACTATTTTTTTAGACTTATATTTAAATTAAAAAAATGTAACTGTGTGTATTTTTCCACAGTCGATGTCTGTGCAGCAGTGAAGTGTTGATGAGACCTCGTACCTTCCTGCTGAGCAGCTTCTTGGTGCTGCTGCACTCGGCCTGACAGCAGACCAACGTCCTCCTGACGGCCTCCAGCTCCTCCTGCAGGAAAATCACCTCCTCCTCTGACGTCATCTTCACCCTGAGGGCCTCAGCGCGACAGGTGATCTCCCTCTGCATGACATGAAACATGCTCTCATCTTTATCTCGATCGCTATGAGACTATGATCACTTTCCCAAACTGTTTCAACAAAGTTTTTCAAGAAAAGACAGAAGAAGGTCGAAGTCATTCTTTATCTCAGAGTGCTGACTTGCAATTTTCAAGTATCTGAAGTTAGTTCCTTCAAACTCTCTGCTTCATCAAACTTCTCCTGCAGGCAAGAGCTGCACAACTCATCTGATCATTAAGCAATAACTTTATCAATAACCCCTTATTATATTATATTTGGGGGAGGAATGTAGAGCAACGAATATTACAAATCAGTTTTGTGTCAAATAAATAAGGAAGTAAAACAGTTAAGTATTTTAAGCAAACTTACTATAAAATATATAAGCAACATAAAAAATAAACATCTTGGTTATAAAACATGAATTACATTATTAGCTTAAGTGTCATTGGGCTGCGAAAATAATAAAAGTGCAAAGTTTAAAAAGAAAAAAATACAGAAAAAATGGAAAATATAAAGCTTGTTTTAATCAATAAAGCACATTTTGCTGTAAAACCTGTTTATGTCTTTCAGTGATACTGACGAGATAGAAATGAAAATAAAAACTTGAGCTTTGGACTCAGTGTTTCTCTGCTCTCCTCTCGTCGTCCTGCTGTGATTCCTTTGATTTGTGATCATTGATTATTCTGCTGCCGACCTGCTGACACTGAAGCAGCTGTCGGCGAAGCTTCTCCTGGTCGACCAGCTGCTTCCAGCTGTTCAGAGCCTTCAGCTTGCACAGGAGGACAGACAGCCGGCTGCTCTTCAGATGCAGCTCATGGACTTCTTCTCTCTGACAAACACAGGCAGGACACACTGGTGTGTTTACTGAAGTTTGCTGTTATTTTGTCATAATGATGGAACATGAACCAAGACGAGATATTAAGTGAGTTATTTTGTGTTTTTAAGCTTCATTCTTCTCTAAGTTCAGACTCTCAGTTTGTCTTTGTCGTACCTTCATCTGTGTGGTTGTGAGTTCATCGTTGTCTTTGGTGCAGCCGTTCTTCTTCTTGAGTTTAATTATTCTCTCCACTCCTTCACCTCTTACTTTGTTCACCATCTCCCTCACATCCTGCTCCATCTGCTGATGGGACTCATCAAGCCGAGCCTGAGGAACCAAACAGGCACGGAGGTCAAATTATTTGTTCATGTCTCAAACTGTTGATAATTCCTTCGTTTATAAGGGTTTTATAACACAGAGTCCATCCTGACACACAACACTGCTCATTTATCCAGACCCTTAGGAGCACGCTGATGTTATGTGTTTTCCCCAAAAACATTTAAAGCTCTAAATGCCAATTTAACACAATGAGGAGAAAATACAGCAGCTTCAACTGAAGGCCCAAGACAACACACAGAGAGCTACTAAAGGATCACAATATTTAAGATGTGAAGATGAAAACAGAATTTAAGTTTCACAAATTTTTACATTTACACTATAAATCAGAGCTGTAAAATCCCTCTGACAGAAGATAACTGAATAAGATGACAAAATATTATTGACATACCAGCACCCATACCCATTATTTGGATAAGATGCCTTCATATATTCAAGTTGAAACTTCTCACGTTTAGCCGGATGCAGGTGGAGACCAGATGTCGCACCAAAGGGTCGTAGCGTTCCTTGTATCTGAGGCGAAGCTGCTCCTCCAGAGAACTTTTCTCATGTTCCAGCTGGGCGACTTTGGCCTGCAGAGCCGAGATCCTCAGCATCATCCCACGACACACAGCGGCCGCCTGTCGCACAGCAACACGACACAAAAACACAGTTTATTTTTTAGGAACAGACTCGTTTATCCTGATCTCAAAGTGTAATTATGGCAGTGAGCAATTTCTTGTCCCAGCTGCCTCTGTGGAGCTGCTTTCTGGCAAACAGCAGCAGAAACGCACATCTGTGAGCAGCACACTTAAGATGAGGATTTAAGTTTGTTTTGTTCTCAAAATTCTTGCTAAAAATGACCCAGAAAATCATCACAGTGAAGTAATCAGAGTAGTTACCTCTTTGTGACAGTTTCTGCTCTCTGAGTCCTTAAGATTCTTTACATCCTGAAGTAAAACATAAAGAAGAAATCATGTTAAAAAACAAAACAGTCAACAATCTGTGAGCCACAAATCTATTAAAATGGTTCCATGTGCTTCTTAAAACATCTGGCGGGTCACACAGGAGAAAATAACATTTTGTTAAAGTGAGTTTGGACACAAAGTTAATAAATTTTCATTAAAGTGAGCCGTGTCGTGTCTCATGTGCCTGTTCTCGCTGGTACAGGAGCTGAGTCTCCTGCTGCAGGATCTGCTCATAAAACTGAGAGTACAGCAGGAAGCTGCTTCGCTCTCGCTCCATCAGAGAGCAGCCGAGGTGAGCGAGGCACCGCTGGAGGTGATCCTGAGAGAGCGTCAGCTGAAACAAGAGACACCCTGCATGTAAACGGTCTGTGATCTGCAAGCAGAGGACGTTTTATTTCATGTTTCAGCACATTATGAGTTTGTGTTTGCAGGAACACGTGATGTACTTTTCCTTCAGCCTCTTCAGCTCCGTCCATCAGCTGCTGGATGAACGTCTCCACCATCTGCGGACGTTCAGGAGTCAAACTGTACTTCCAAGAGGCTTTTTTCCAAAGTTCTGAACACACAGAACAGTTTTGTTATCAGTTATTATTCTCAATCTGTATTCATTCAGTGCTTAAATGCAGATTATAGTTTTTTTTGGGGGGGGGGAACCTGTAGGAAGGCGTCCGTCCTGCTGAAGTCGCTCTGAAACCACCAGAGTCGTCTCTCTGTTAATCCTCCTCTGCACCGTTCGGATCATCTCACACTCGATGCTCTCCAGCAGTTTGTGAATCTTAAAGGAAGACAGTGTAGTTTAAAAAGTACAAATACACGAGATTATAATGCAGCTAGTAGTTTTATTATTATACCTGCCAGACTTTGACATCCACCTCTGAAGCTCCTGGTGGAGGAACGAGAACCTGACTGCCAGAAATTAAAACCTCGTATTCCTGCTTCTTACCCAGGTGTTGAGCCAGATCTCTCATACTGGGGTAAAAGATTTCAGCTCTGTGAAGCAAAAACAGACAAATAAAATTCTTTTTTTATACACCAGAGGTTTTAAATTTGACTATTTCAATTAAAAAAAATGCTGAAGGATTTAAGAAACTATTATATAGTGAAATAGCCGCCAAAACAGATGAATGATTGGAAGGAGATAAAATACCTCTGTAGGTTTTACATTATAACAGGTGGTTGATAAATTTGTGACCCAAAGCAGAAATAGATGAGTAATACAGCTCTTCTTACATGCACATGCAGTTTAAGTCTTTTGTGAATCTGCAGAAACTTTTACATTAATAACTTTTTTGGTATTTTGAGTTTTCAAATGATTAAAAAATGCAAGTCAGCAATGTTTGAAAATGAACATCTGCCTTCACGCAGTCTGAACTGCAAGTGCTTGTAACAAGAGCTCTGTAACTTATTATTATATTCTGTTTGTTGTTGATAACACTGACTTTTTTCTGTTTGACATTTGATAAAATCTACATGTCAAACTGTCTAAATGTAATAAAATCCTCCCTGTTTCAGTACCTGTAGAGTTTCACAAACTCCTGATACAAAGCCGGCGTCCTGAATGTTTCATCTCCCAGATGTTTTCGAGCCCAGATCTCCTTGAACACCTGAAGCTGTTTGGTCAGCAGGAGGAAACCTTTCAACGCAGACTGAACTCTGATTGGATCCTGAGGAGAAACACTGGAGTCTGACGCACAAGTCTCTTCTGCTTCAGCTTCCAACGAGAGTTTATTCCCCTAAAACGAAGTCAAAACAAGGAAAACATGACAAAATGTGACAGACTGATGGAACTGAATGGACCTCCAGTCATTGATGCTGTAAATTATTTATTTTTTGTATTATGGATTCAAACTGTCCTGTTAAACCATGAACTGCTTTACAACTTTACTCACTTTGAGTTTCTCATCCTCCTCCAGGTTGTCTGTGTTGCCATGGAGACGAACAGGCTCCGCCTCCCCTCCACCTCTCATGATGTCCTCGTCGGGCAGCGACATGCTGAGCATCGCCGCGTTGGCCTGAAGTCTGCTGCGACCGCTCAGACCACTGAAACACAGCTGCAGACAAAAACAACCCGTCTGAATTTAGCTGCAGAAGACTTTGGTTTGTTTGTGTTTTTTCGGTCTCTATAAAAAGAGACGCAGTCACTCAGAGGTGTTTTATCTTCACTCTAATTCACCTTCTAATAAAAGCAGCTCTCGGTTTGAGCAGCGGTGGAGGAAACATTCAGATCTGTTACTCACATAAAAGAAAGTCCACTAAAAGTAAAAGTCCTGCAGTGAAATATTGCCAACATAGTTTGATGTTTAATTAGGAAGAAATGCTTAAAGTATTTCAAGCATTTAAAAGAGAAAAATATCCTTTGTGACTGTTACACTGTTGTATTTGATATAATTAGACCATCACACACATATTAATGTAAAAGCAGGATTGTAACTGTTGTGTTTGGTTGAGGTGAAGCTCATTTTGGACCACGATTACATTTTCTTTAGGATTCCTCAGAGCTCAAAGCAACAGAGACGCTTCCATAGAGCTTCCTTTGTGCAACCAACAGTCCACAAGTCCAAATGATTAAAAATACATCATCATTATATATAATAAATAACTATTTTATCACAAAATCATTATGTAATTAAGATAGTTGCCAACTAATTTGTCAATCAGCTAATAGTTACAACCGTGCTACTTATATGTTCTTTTGTGTAGTTTAATTTATGACAAAACATCATTTTTTAGAGGTTTTGTGTGTGAAAATGTTAATTTGTAAAGTAACTAGGAACTAAAGCTGTCGAATAAATGCCGTTCTGCAGTTCAGTGCTGGAGGAATGTCTGACTGCACCTTCTGTCCTTCTGTTTGTATCTACTTTGAACCGATCTCAACAACAAAAACATGCAGGTAGGGCAAATTATAATAATCACAGAACAGCAGCTTTTATTCACAGTCTTCATCCTGTGAGTCAGATTATTGTTCTTTAGGAGTCTGTTCCTTAAATGTCACAATGCCACCCTGAGGCCACAACGTTTTCAGGCAAAAAAAACATATTAAACGTTGAACCTGCATGCAGTTTTCAATGGGAGGGACGTCCCAAACCCCCAGAGGGAAGAGTCCCTGACAGGCTGTGAAGCTTCTCCACGGATACATCCTCTGTGCCTGTAGGGGGGGAACAACATGTGTCAGATAAAATACAACCAGATGACCTGACATGTGGTTACATTACACTTTAAACCGACATGATATTTGGCCGCTGACATCGCATGAACCGACCCGACAGCCTCGAGTCTCCAGAGGTCGAGGGACAGGCAGCGTGAGACCGAACACGTCGGTCCGGATCCTGTCACTCAGCGGGGGGAGGGCGCTCACCATGTTGTCGCTCACACTCCGAGAGGAGGCGACATCACCGGAGGAGAGGAACAAATCCCTGAACACATGAGAGAAACATAACAAGAGAAGAAGACCATTTAATGCTTCATAAAAGAATCAGTGATGGTAAAGAGGTGCAACAACATCTGAACTCTAGTAAATATGATTATAAATTAAACTTGTATTTGATTGCTGATGACTGACCTCACGTTGTGTCTGACAGCCACGTCAAACTGCAGCAGACGGACCTGCCGGTGCAGCTGCAGCAGCCGGCTCACACACTCCGGGCTGCTGCGGTCTGACAGGCGGTCGAGCAGACGCCGGATCTGCAGCAGCTCTGCTCCTGTGCAACAAACGTTTACTGCATGTGCTGTTTATTTAAATAATGTAACTTGTTTAATTCTTCAGTTTTCCCTGTTTACCGATGAGTTCAGTGCCTCTCCGGTCAGCTGTGAGCGAACCGGGTCTGTCCGGTTTTCTCCAGGAGTCTTCTGTGTTTCCGAGTCTGGAGAAACTAACCAAGTACTGAAGGATGTCATGAAGAGCTGAAGCTATCAGCAGAGTGTGATGGAGAGCTGCTGAACACGCCTGTTCCAATCACAACAACAGGAAAGACACGAGAAAACAGAAAAGCTCAGAGCCCGTAAATGTTTGTGAAAATAGTAGTTTTGACAGAATTATTTATGGTTTTCAGAAAAACATTAAATAAAAACCGCCACTTTTATTGCTGTATTTAAAGTCTAACGATAAGTTTAAGCTTCTCACCGACATGTTCAGCGTTTTGAACATGTGAAGCACTTGTGAGAAGTTTGGGATGAACCACAAGTTGAGGAGAGTTTTTCCGTCTGCAGACAGAAGCTGCTGACACTGAGACGTCCTGTCAGGAAGGAAGGTTTGATGAACAGATCATCAGGTTTTTCTGCATTTGCATGTTAATGACACCTTCATACCAACTCTGAAGCACAATGTGTGAAGGATGGAGATTAAATCATCAAGTGAATAAAACTTGAACATTTCTGCCTGAGTCGGTCAGTTAGATTTTCATTTGAATTGTGGCTGTTTAACAATGAAATAAACAAATCCCATAATTCCACAACACATCACAGAAAAACATCAAACTAAGTTTTTCCTTTTCATAGTTTTGATTCAGAGAACTCTGTCTAATGTCCTAACTCACTCTGTACCACTTATCAAGTGTTAATAGCAGAATTTTTATATCTAACAGAAAAACATGGTTTCTTTTCTTACTTGATCAGAAAAAAATAATAAAAACGGCAAAAATCTAACAGAATTATTCTCTGTTTAATCAGACTTGTGGTCTGGAGTCAGTGTGCAGGGATTCCTCTCTTTCTAAATGTTTAAATGTGATGTGAATACATTTATTCTTCTATTATTCACATGAATAATAACATAAAAGTGGAGCTGGTTGTACCTGTGTTCAGAGCAAAGTTCAGCTCCAGGATCCAAACTGACTTGGCGCTCGTCTGCTCGGCCGATCATGAAGTGGGACAGACGGATGGACGGGACGTCGTCCAGGAGGGAAACCAGACTGTGGTAATATGCAACAATCTGCGCTCTCACACAGTGCTGAGAGATCTGTGAGCTGAATCTGTTTAAGGCCAGACAGACAGACAGACAGACAGACAGACAGACAGGCAGACAGACAGACAGGCAGACAGACAGACAGACAGACAGACAG
>JAQMCX010000015.1:5129163-5159226 GCA_029814765.1 Acanthurus leucopareius
TCTGTCTAATTCTGATTTGTGGCCTGTTTTCTGTTCTCACTCTTATATTTCTTGTGTGTAACTTAATTTTTTTTTTATACTAAGAATGTAAAATCAAATGCATAAATCCCCTCGCAGCCACCTCATCACCCAGGTGCGAGTGTTACTGAACTGTGCCAGATGTGCCGTCTCCGAGGCCGACTCCAGCAGACGGTGGCGGATGGTGACGAGCTCCAGCAGTGTGGAGAAAGTTTCCACGGCATACAGCTGTTTCTCTCTCCCCTGCATCACGTCCTTCTCCTCTGCAGACCGTATCAACGACAGAACCACCTCCTGAACCGAAACCGGATCCTCAAAAAACACGTCTGAAAACAACTGACAGCCCACAAAAAGAGGTGAGACTCACAGTATCTGCTTCATCTTGTTATGTGAATTGATTTGAATGAACTCTAAAAGCTCAGAAAACCCACATCCTTCTGTATCTGAGGGCTGTAGGAAGCTCCGGGTGCGGCCATGTTGTCCCAGCTCTGCAGGGCCTGCTGCAGGAGCTTCTGTCTCAGGCTGAGTCTGTCGGAGATGCTGGTGGCTCGGTGCAGCTGGCAGAGCTCCGCGTGAGCCTGAACTAAACCCTGATAGACGGCAGACGCCAGACAGAGCGACGGATGAACCTCCAGGAGGAAAACGTTCATCAGTGCAGGGCTGCAAACACAACGCAGGAAGGTAAGAATGATTTCAGAAGACACCAAACCCAGGGAAGTTCAACCTCTGGCTTCACTTACCTGCTGCCTCCAAGTGAGACCAGATGTTTGGGACAGCAGTTCGGTGGAAGGCCGAAGTCACGAGCCGAGCCTTTGCAGCTGTTTCTCCAGATGTGCTGAAGATACTGCCGCTGTTTTTCAATCTGAGGAGACGAATAACAATCTGTCACAGCGTGAAAGCCTCAGATTTCAGCTAAAGGACATACAAGGCAAGACAGAGCTAAATAAGAAGCACAGGGCTGCAACATCTGGATTAACAGACCAATTTTTTTTAATTCACGAAAGGTCAAAATTAGTAAAAAAAATGGCGACTAAATTCCCAGGTGAATAAAATCATCTGCAGACTTTTCACCTGGTTGTTCAGAATGTCTCTGATCAGCTGCTGGTGGCTTCTCAAGCAGTCTGTCTCAGCTCTGTAGGCCTGAGCAAAGTAACCCAGGTTCAGGTCCAGATGTGGCCTGATGTGCATGATGTCAGTGATGACGCGAGCCAATGAAAACCTCTCCTCCGCTCCTGCTGCATGCTGGTAGGCCTCAAAGTAACAGTTCAAGAGCTGCAGAACAAGAAGGAAGCAGTTAAAGTCCTGAAACAGCCTGTTTGTGTCCATGAACCTGACTGAGTTTGGAAAACAATAAATCAAACAGACACAACAGATCTTCAGAGATGTGAAGGAAAAATTAAAAATCATTCTGTGAAATTATTTCTTCCCATATTTGGTCTTTTAGAATCAAACTGAAGTCACTTAAAGTGATTAAAAGCTCATAATTTACTGGTGTTTCAGGAATTACATGAATCCTGTGATGTTTAAAGCAAATGAAACATCATCAGGTCTTATCTTCCACTCTACCTGCACTTTGTTCTCCAAAAACTCCGTCTCACACGTCCACAAGTCAAGAAGCACAGCGACATGGTCCACATCTGTCCTGGTCCAGGTGTGGACATCTGCTGACGATGTGGTGGATCTCATCGTCTTCATCCTGCTCTTCTGGATGAAACACGAGCCGACCAGAAGAAGCTCCTCCTCCAGATCCTCCAGGTCCTTCAGAGCTGCGTCGTACACAATGTAAAAACCTCTCTGGTCCTGAGTGTGAACGAAACGTCCCTCTGAGCTGTAGAAATCATGAAGGTTCTCCACCTCAGCAAACTCCATGAACTCTGAGCAACGGACCTGGAATAAGAAGAAGTTTGAACTGTTTTCATGCAAACAGGAGAGATCTTAATGCACAGGAAGCCTTCTGAGTGCGACGTCCTGTTTTTAACATGAAATCCTTTCGATTAAGATTAATTATATTCACATTTCATTGATATTCTGATTTATTTTATGTAGTTGTTGTAGTTCTACCTTGTCTCATGTTGTGCTATCCTTATAAAGCAGTTATTTCCTAAAAATAAAAATCATCTCGATCCACACCAAAGCTTTACTCTCCTCACAAAATCTTATTCAGATATTTTGGTAAATTAAAAAATCAGACAGAAACTAGAGGCATCTCAAGAAGTAAACAGGACTTCTCTACTGATCCTGCAGCTCCACTTCAGGCTGATAAAGCTGCTGCGCTTCAACACATAAATCATATTTACTGTGTGTTAAATAATTGGATTAAGAAAGAAAGAATTGTTATTGTCAAACGTGTTTCCTCTGTTTGTGAGGATTCATCTGCTGAAACTCTCTGACGTGTTCTCACCTTACAGTCAACAGGAGTGTTGTGGCTGAACTGCAGCGAGCCCAGACCTCCGGCCTCCCCACGTCCTCCTCTGGCCGCGTTCATCCAGCATGTTTCCTCTGCTGTGCTGCTCAGATCTTCTTCCTCCAGCTGCAGACCTGCGAGGTCAAAGGTCAGCGTCCTCTCCACAGAGCGCAGGTAGTTCAGCAGCCCGAGAGAGACGCGCTGTGGAGGAGACAAGCTGCAACTAATGTCCCCAAACAGGTCGACTTTTATTCAGCCATGTGGCATGAAGAAGCATCACATATCGAAGCATCCTCTGGTTTCTCCATCATAAGGTGGTGCCCTTTGCCTCACCTGAAGCTGCCTCAGTTTGAGATGACGCAGGTAGATCAGAGACAGGTAAGCACCTCTGGATACGATGGGATCTGATGTTCTTTCCTCCAAACTACCATCCAGACCCAACAGCTGCAGGCTGTCGTCCAAAGAGCATCTGTGACTTCACACAGGACTTAAAGTCACATGAAAAATGCTATTTTATAGAAAATTACAGTGTTTTATGCATCTAAAGTGATGAAAACTTGGTTGCTGCTGATGATTTAATCAAGAGGTCAGCAAAGAACGAGCCTGGAAATCAAATGAAATGGCAAAATCCTACATTTATCTTTGTTTTTCTCAAATTACAAACTAAAAATCTTAAGTAAGACACACCTTTCACTCGTGGAGCTTTGGCTTTCATCAGTCAAACTGTTCTTATCGAAGTCTCCTGATCCAGCTGTTTCCTAACAAGAAACATGTTTTTTTCTTAATATAACGTCTTTCAACAACGGCTGCACAACAAATAATCTGTGTTTTTTTTCATTCTCACGTCTCAAAGCAGAAAACCGGCTGATACATGCCTGAGTGAGCGAGGCAGAGCTGTAAACATTCATCCAGATCTCTGAGATCTCACGTCGTTCTGTTTTACTGCCGTGTGACACTGAAGAGGTCGGTTCAGATTTTAAATCATCAACACGAGCAGCTTGTTCTTTCAAAGCCGCGGCCACATGAAGCAGATCAGAGACCTGATGAGACGCAGAAGACGTGACACACAGCTCAAACATCACATGAAAATGTTAGAAAAACAGAAGAGGAAGCAGTTTATTTACAACTTTAAGGACAGAATCCAAACTTCCTGAGACGAGATACTGTAAACAAGTGCTTTATATGTTCTGATCTACTTAAAATAAACTCTATCTGAATATACTATAATGTAAATGACAGGTTTAATTAAACTAACACACTGATTCAGAGCAAACACGGCTGTTACCTGAAGAAACCTGCTGTGCATCTTCAGCAGCTCGTCAACGTTTTGCTTCTCTTTGAACTTCGTGACGAGTTTCTGCTGCTGAGGATCACGAGTGGGTTTCACCTACAGGACAGAGTACAGTGTGTGTCAGGCATCTACTGTCCTCCAACCTTCACAAATCATATTATTTCAAAAGATCATCATATTTTTAAATGCAAAGTCTTAATATATTAAGTTTATTTGAAAAGTACGTAAGCTGTCAAACTGTTGTAGTGAAGTAAAGTTACAGTATTCATCTCTGAATCAAGGTGTCATGAAAACAAAAGACTCAAGTAGTGTTTTGTATTTTGAAGTATTTTGAAGTTTGCTCAAGTACATTTACACTTTGTTACTCTGACAAACCCTAAACTACCCGGCTGCCCTGGAGAAACTTAAAAAAATATGTTTTTAGTGAGTCTGTTACATTATTTACAGTCAGACCTGAATGAAGGAGATCCAGTTGGCCTCCTTCTTCAGAGCAAAGTTCGCTCTCTTCCCTCCATACTGACTCTGCTTGGCCTCCGTGCCGTCGTACTGAGGAAACGTTTTCATCTGCTCCTGCCGTCTGAAAACCTTCCTGAACTCGCTCCACACCTGCAGAGACGGACTCACGTTCACTGACGCTGCTTTAAAGCTCAGACACTTTGTTTATGCAGCATCAGTCGTCCTTCAGACATCGTTACCGTGCTGAATAACTCCAGCTCGTCTGCTGTGGTCCTGAGGTTTTCAGCGTCGTAGGACAGGTGGAAGTGAGCGATCAAAGCCTGCAGCTCAGGTAGAAACTCCTCCAGGTGAGCAGAGCACAGAGGAACCGGATCAGCCAATCCTGAAACACCTGCAGCTCCTTATGATCAGGTGATAATATGTTGCATTAAACATCCTCAAAGGTAAAACTTATGTCTTATTTTCCCAGGTTTTATTTGCCTTTCCCTCCTTTTTCATCCTTTAGATCTGATATCGTAGCAAGTGTGGATGTACTTTAACAGTTTGTTCAGATATTATCATGTTGTTGTTTTTAAACTAGAAGTTTGGTCTGGATAAACATCACTTCCTCACAATTTTCAGTGTTAAAGTTCAGTTTTGACCCAGAAACTGGAGTTAAAACTATAATCTGACTACAACATTCATTCAACAGCTTGTTCTAAAGCTTCTGATCATATCACATGATCCTGAGTTTGCATAACTGTGAAGAAACTGTAGATATTCAGCTCATTTTCATTGTTGGTGAGATTATTTCATCCATAACCTCTTATGACATTCATGACTCCTTCGTACACTGTGGACCTTCCATGAGCTTTTTTTTGAGCACATTTTTATTTTCATGTTACTCATCCTCTCATCTTTCGTCTTTAGCCACTCGGCAACCTCAAAATTTTAAGCCCAGACACTGAAGGCAACACGAGGACATAAGAAAAACAGTCAGAATAGAAAACCATTCAGTGTGTTTTCAGTTTGGTTGCTTTTATAATTTTACAGTTAAAACAGTTTTAAACGTTCTGGTTTGTTTCTCACCATCAGTATGTTGAGTTTTATTCAAAGTTTCCTCATTAACTTTTGATTGTGGCTCTTGTTCTTTTCTTTCACAGGCTGGTGTGTAGTGCAGCACCTGTTACAGATGGATGGAAACTGGGAGATAAACACTGTAAACTAAAACATAAAAAGCCTCTGATAACAGAAGCATGAAACTGTCTGTGGATGTTTTACTCTGAGGAAGTTGTGAACGGTCTGAACGGAGTGCAGATGGCTGACGAGCCACCGCAGGTAGATGAGCACATCGTCCGGTGTGAGCAGGTCGGCAGGGTTTCCTCTGCCGCTCAGGATCTTCACTCTGCTCGCCGACAGCCTGCGAGATCTCTGAACGGCGTCTTCGTACTCACTCGTCAAATATGAAACCTGATCCTGAGAGGAAACAAGACTGATGTGATTTTCTGTCAATGAATCAGCTGAAAAACATCATGTAATAACATGTGTAAACATATCTGGAGAAGAGCTACAAAAGCTTTATAATCTTTATGCAGCAGTGAAGGTTTTGTTTCGTTTTCTTTTCTTGTCTTTTCATTTTTCATCATTAATCTGCTTTTCAATCCAGCAGAGTTTCAAGTACACTGAAGCAAAAATACAAAAAACACATTTCCTATTGTTGTGTTTGATATTGGATTTTCCTCATGTGGAAAGATTATTGAGTCTTTTCTTAAAAGACTGTTACTTAAATACTTAAATAATGTTCATTACTATTGTTTTTGTATATTTGTATGAACACTAATTAAGTCTGTGAGGTCCCTTTGTATAATTTATATGCACAATAACTTTGCTTAAGTCATGTATTTCATCTATTTGTGGAGCAGAAATAATCAACTGTATGTTAACAAAAATATGCCTGAAACTATTTTGATGTTTTCATTATTTTTAAAGACAGAATATCAAAAATGTTCCTGCTCCAGTTTTGTAAGCATTTCCTGTTTTATTTAAGTCATCACTTTGTGTTCTGGAAAGTTTTCTGACATTTGATACAAAAAACACCTGAGAGAATATTCTTCAGATTATCTAGCAATGAAAATAATGGTGACTTGCAACCTTTCTGTCTTAATTTAATAACTGTATAATAATCATCTTTCATCAGATTATTTATTTTGTCAGATTTTCTCCTTTTACTCTGCACATATAAAGTCAATAATGTGAGGAGAGTGAAGAACATCTTCTATCAGAAAGAGTCTTGTCGTATTAAAAGTTTTGTCTGAACGAGGCTCATGTTGTCACCTTGTAATGAGGATGAAGCTTCTCGATGACGCTGGTGTGGCGGCTGAACCTCCTCCACCTCAACATGAGCAGATGTTTGATCTGTGCCAGGTGATATGATCTGTCAGAGTAAAACTGCAGACAAATACACGAGAAGATCATTAGTTTTAATGCTCTTTCTCTCATTTCCATTGTATTCTTCTGTATATTAACTCTTCTTTTATGATCTTCTGTCCTCACCTGGTGCAGCAGAGGCGGCAGACTCTCGGGGGTGTACTCCAAACTCAAGCAGCTCTCCAGCTCTCTCTGCATGACGTCAGCCTGAGACTGAACCGGCAAAGCATCAGCCACCTGCAACCAGGAGCAGAGAGGAGCCCCGGAGGGTGGAGCATGTGAGAAAAAAACCCAAACCAGTTCAAGGTTAATCTGTAAGGTTAACATTAAAGTTATGTATCACTGCATCCAGAGGCTCTGAAGTTTTTAAAGACCTAAAAATGAACAAAGTTTCAGTAGCTTATGGTCTGTCCTTGATAAAAATAATGTCAGTCTCACCTGAAGTGCTCTCCTGAATGCATGTTCTCTCTCCACACGGAAGAAGGAAATGTCATTTGGAGGCTGAACAGACCTGAAATAAAACTAAAAATTAGCTTAAAAAAGGCTTTTTGACGGATAAAAACATTTGTTCTGTGTGTTGAATATTTAACCACCATTTCCTTTAAAATTTACTGTAAAGTCACAGAATCATCTTGTATGTTTTAAACTTAGATTTAAAGTGAGCAGACAGAAATTCTTCCATCTCAGCAGCTTAGTAAGAAAAAGATTTACCTACCTGGCAATCTGGACAGTTTCAAACAAAAACTAAAGAGTTATTTGCAGCTGTTTTAGGAGACTTTAAACCAAACTTTCATACCTGAAACATCCGTCTCCTTTGGGAAATCCATTCTCTTCGATCTCCGTCCTGAGAGCTGAGATTTGACGCGATAGCTCTGCCTCCATCTGCCTCACTTTCACAGAGGAGGAGACCCTGAATGCGTCACACATGGCGGACCTTCCCTCCGCTCAGGACCGACACACTCAGAAACAGGAGAATCCAAACCTTTCAGACATGAAGACACACACGGCTCGAGTCCTGCCAAATCCCTGCCTCCGCATGCTGGCTTGTTTTGTGTTGCCATGGAGACAAACATCCATGCAGCCCAGCTTCCTCTACCATTTCCTGTCCTCCGTGTAGAAACAGACAGTGACTGGGTTTGAACTGTAGGGGGCTCCACTGCTGCACTGATGTCCTCCTTTTGTTGGAAATCAATGATGTAAATGCTGTTTGGCTTTTTAGATACTTAACACTTCACACTTTAATTTATAGTTTATAGGCTTGATATATAAAATAATATGTAAATACAACATAAATTAGGCTTCATCAGTTGCTGAGCTGCACAAACCCTCAAGATCACACATCACACAAACCTTGACTTAACCTCAGAGGGTCCATTCTTCTCGGATACAGTGTGTGATTGGGTCTTAGCTCACGATGTGATTATCCAATAGAAAATCACCTCGGTGGTGACTGCAGAGTCAAGTCAGCCGCTGTGCAAAGTCTCTAGAGACGGAAATAAAAAAAAGGGGGAATATCAAAGAGACTCAGATTTTCAGTGGTTCTTTAAGCTTTATTTACATGCACCATCTCTGATACAACCAAGAAAAGGAAATGGAATTACAACTGGCAATGTCAGCTTGATGTCTATCCTTTTTTGTTTTTTTTGTAGGAGCAATAGGAAGAAATGTTTTTTTAAATATTGGCAGCGAGTGTTACTCAGAACTAATGTAGATAAAAACGAAGCTTCAAGTCAGTACCTTGTTGTTTTTTTTTTTTAAAAGACAAAATCATCCTCATAAAGCTACCAAAAGGGATATTTGGAAGCAAAAGTCATGCAGAATTTATTTTTGTAAAATAAAAGATGAAGCAGATGGGATTAATTTATCGTCGGATAAATTTAAAAAAGAGGGTGTAACATTTAGCTTTTCCTCTGTAACTCTAATGGAGGACACTATTTCAGGCCCCATTTGCCATTTGGTGTCAGTCGGGGGATCAATACATGATTGAAGCGGTCAAAATGTTGAGCAGACCATTAAAACAAAAGTGCTTTCACACAGCTCATAAGGAAAAAGCACAATGGATCGTATGTACATGTGGAAAACAAAAATAAATAAAACTTAAAAATTTAACAAGAAGACAAATTCAGTGAAAACCGACAAGTTTCCATCTGATAAAAATGTAAACTTTTTTAAAAAAAGTTCATCCTGCTGTTCCTACAAAAAAAAAAAACAGTCTAACATCGATTAATTCATTTATTTTGCCCTTATAGCACTGGCTCCTTATATTTTTTACACTGTATACCCTCTTATTTCCAACTTATTCAAATGCAGAAATATTTTGGCAATATTTAAAATACTGTGGTTTTTTTTTCCTTTCTCAAATGGCAAGAATAGCTCTAAGATACTACATGACCTCCTCTGACAGGGGCAGGAAACCCAGGTTTAGCCCAGCACCTGCTTTAGTGCTGATAGCAAAGGGGAGGCTACTAATGCAGCTCCATCTGCAGCCACTCCCTGCTATCTTCTTATTTATAGCACCAAGAACTCCTTTCAAATTAACAAACACCAAAATATTGTTGAGTGCTGTGGAGTCTCTACGGGTGGTTTGTTTGTTTTTTGTTTTTTTTAAATCCAAATAGTTCTAAGTGTTTGCTAATGTAAATGGTGTCGGCTAGAGCTAAATCACGTTGCTCGCTAAACATGGTCCTTAATTCTGTCCTAAAGTCTGTATACTGAGCATTTCTTTGAGTATTACTGTAAGTGGGAGACGAGGAGGAAGAGGAGGAGGAGGAGGAAGGGGAAGATGGTGGAAAGGGATCTGCGGCAGAAACACCATATTATCAAGACTTCAGTAATGCACCTCTTGAGAAGGAACAGAATTCACAGTAATGTCACTAAAATCACAGGGTAAAATTTCGCTAAATTAAAAAATAAAACATTACATACGAAAAAAACAAAAAAAACAAAAACAAAAACACACACAATGCAGATCAGTTCACATCTTGATAACATATTAACCTCTACAGATTGATATTTGGTGCGTGACTCAGTGCATCAATGGGGAGGGGGGGAGGAAAAAAAAAAAAAAAAGCTCTTCAGTAACACTTATTTGTAAATCTTTTTAGTCCGTTTAGGCTACGTCTCTCAAAGAAACTTTAAAAATACAAACAAAAATAAACAAAAAAGCTTGTCAAGTATCCTCCACTGGAACGTAATAATGTAACATTCTCTGCAGCTTTTTCTGTAAACAGGCTGTCACTCACAACAGGCTGACAGCTGGTTTGGCAAAAATGTTGGTTTAGGTATGAAAGGGTTGTGAGAGAGGAGAGAAAGCAGGGTGAAAACATAATTCATCCTCAGTTTTTTCACGCATCACTTTGTGATACTGTACGAGTGATTCCCTGAGACTAACACGAGTTGATGCTTTTTTTTCCGTATAGTTTTAAAACAAAAAAAAAAAAAGTCATGTACTTCAATTCCAGTCAATACTGTTGTTCACAACGCCCAGGCATTGATGTTTTTGAAGACGTTTCTTTTTTTTTTCATCCTGTGTGAAGACACTACTGTGTGTCTCAGACACTTAGAATACAGTACCGAACTTAATGCCTCACATTAAAAACAAACGGAGAAAAAAAAATACTACATGAATACACTTTTACACACTTTCTTCCCCCTAGTTGCACAATGCAGGACAATGAACCCCAATTTACATTTTCCCCACTCCTTTTTTTTTTTTTCTCTCCGCTCATGCTGAGCTCTAAAAGAGCTTCTCAGCTCGGTACCCAGCTGTGAGGTGAGGTCTGTTTCGAGCTGGAGAAGCTTCCTGAATTCCTGTTGCCGTTCTGGGCGGAGCTGAGGCGAGAGTCGAAGCTGAGGTCCAGGCAGTCCGCCTCCATCAGTTCGTTGCGGATGATGGAGTCCATGTCGCACTCGAGGCTGCCGTTGAACACGTCAAGGTCCAGATCGGCGGGAAAGCGGTCCTGGCCGGGCAAACCAGAGCCGAGCTGCATAGAGGCGTTCTTGCTGGGAGACTTCAGGTGCGGCTGCTTGGCGTCGTTGTGGCCGGCGTCGTTGTCAGAGGTTGACAAGCCAGCTTGCCAACCAGGCACTGAAGAGCTTTGGGCCTGACCCGCGCTGGTGTGGTTCACCAACATGTGGTCTTTGCGGAGCAGCATGGCGTTTCGGCGGGAGTTCTGCAGGGCGATGGCGGTGCTGGCCTGTGACATCAGCGGGTCAGACTGGGTGAGCATGACGTTGCTGTGGCTGTGGGAGTCGAGGCTGAGCAGATCCTGCAGGGTCTGGTGGTCACTGAAGTGCGAGATGCAGGAGAAGGTGGTCTGCTTGTTCTCCTGGATGGTCTGCATGGGCGACTGTCGCAGGCTCGTGATGGACGGAGGGCTAAAAAGAGGGTTAGGCCCGTAGCTGCCAGAGGGGCTACCCAGACTGCTTCCTGAGCAGCTGAAGGTAAACACTGAGCTCCCCTGACCGTTGGCTCCGTTGTCTTCCTCTCCAGGAGGAGGCTGCTGGGATGCTGTCAGGCTGATATTGTCCAAAAGGTCGTCCATCAGGTTGTCAGAGAGCCCGTCGTTGAGGTTCATGGTACCTGCCAGGTCAGAAAGCCCTGTGGGCCCCGTGGACGGCGACATGCTGCTGGGGCTGGAGTACAGCATTGGGGAAAGGGGCGAGTCATCGTCAGGCACCTCATCCAGCTCCAGGTTGGCCAGGATCGGGGACAGACGACCGCTGAGTGTGCTGGCGTTAGAATTGGTCCGGGAGCGAAAGTCTGTCCAGGCGTCCAGCTCGTCGCTGCTGCGGGAGGTGGGACTTCCTGTCCATTTGGAGAGACTGGAGGAGCTCTCAGAGCTGCCGTCTTGAGCTGCCTGCAGCGAGGCTTTCTTCTTGGTGGCGCGTCCTCGGGCTCCTTTGATGTACTTACTGTTGTCCATCGATACAGCCCGTCTCCGGGGAGCTTTGCCTCCTTTTCCACCTTCTGGGTTGACCATCCACCAGGAGCTTTTCCCTGTTCCTTCATTCTGGACTTTCACAAAACGACTATGCAGGGACAGATTGTGTCGGATGGAATTCTGTAATGAAAACAAATGGAAAAAAATTAAATACATGTTTAAAGATGATATGGAAAACATTTATACCTAGCATGTCGTCACTTGTGCTAACAAAGTTATTCAGGGATTGAACCTGATATTTCTCTAATTTTGACAATCTAACGGGCAACAACACTTTAGTTTAGACTGTAAGGACTTTGACTGCTGCTGGTTTTGATATGCTGAATTATTCTTAATACGTTATGATCAGACGTGTTAACTAAGAAACCCGTGCGCTAACCCTATGGCAGCTCCTTAGAGGCTGATGATGACACATGAGATCAACGTAGTTCTGCTATTCGCTCAGAGATCCTTCGGCCATATCAGGTCACGTCAGCTCACTAAAATGTAAATATTATAATCATTTTGGAATCATCAAAAACTTTACATAATTATTTTACCTCTATAGTTTCTTTAACAAAAATAAAGACTTTCATTCTGCACCTTTCTCAGAATTCTGTGGATGCGTTATGCTTTTTTAAATTATCGGTTTTCAAGCAATTGTTGTCTATATGACTTTTAATGCACATTCTTCCTGTAGAGCCAAACATACATCCACAGCTAAAATGCATGTGTGATACACAAATTAAAATACTGCATATTCCAAAACACTAATAATATTTAAAGACCCCCAGACAGTTAAATGGTCATTCAAGTTTAACTGGGTCTTATCTTTATGGTTTTTTAATTGCTTTCATAATACTGTTCTCATCAAAATCCTGAGATCAATGCAATAATCACTACAATGTAGCTGAACGATCAGCAATTTACATTATCACACCATTTTTTTTTGAAGGTCAAACAGAAGGCGAGTGAGTTATTGGTAATAATCCCTAATTTTACAGGAAAAAAACTACTGTTGCACAACTACGACAATTCCAGTAGGTCACCGTTAGAGCGGTCTATGAACTGGATGATGGATGTTCATGGTGGACAGTTTCAGTAATTGAGATTGAACGTTTTTTCTTGACCTTGGAAACAGAAGTAGTCACAACATTCAAACCACAAGTTCCATTCTGGATCAGAGTTGGAGCTTTCCATCGAACCACATAATCTTCCCCAGCGGATGGAGTTTGGCCAAAGACCTTCTAGACAGGTCTCGCCACTCGGCAGCCATCTTGGCAAAGCCCCCGGGCGGTTATTTAGGGCTAAAAAAAACAGACCCCCCTTTTCTAAGTGAATGTGGAGAAAGCCATAAGTTCACTTTCAATGGTATCTGGGACATAAAAACTTCAAGTATTGAATTACGAGTCAAATCTGGAGGAAAACGTTTAAAAAGTTTGGTGGCTCACGCACAAGCTCATACATCCATCATCTCTAACCTTAATGGACTTTTCTATTCAAAATGCTTCGAGTGGTTTGTCTCCTCTTTCATAACGGTTCTGGTTTGGCCGGCTGTCACAGCCTTGGAGATGTTTGCATTTCCATTTTGAAATGTGAACGAATTGTGAACTGTTAAAATTAACTTCCAATCTCATTTTTTAAGCAAACATGAGCAAAAAGTCCTTTTAAATTGATCAGAAAAGCGAAAATTTAACATGAACAACTCAACAACATCAAAGCTTCTGATGAGGAGGACCATTTGATTCGTTCAAGAGCTCAACAACAGCTACTGAATGGGTCATGTGTCATCTGAAAAATACTTTAAATGTTGACCTTTATTTTGGGGGGTTTGTCTGCTGGACCTTTTTGACAATGTCACAATGTTTCCAGGATTCTAATAATACCTTGGTGAGTACAATAGTAAGAGAGAAGGAATGAAATAAACAACAAAAATGAGACGCATCATCTACCAAACCACAATAATCCCTCAAGATATAACTGGTCTTTCTGTAACTCTTTGTATTTCATTGCTTCATCATTGTTCTGCCAGAGCAATGGTGACCCAAACTGAGGTCAGGACCCCTCAGGGGCTGTCAGATATTTATGACACACAAAGAAAAAGTATATTTTTTCCTCTAACTGTTGCATTTTCCCCCATGAAAATCGTGGATATTTTCAGAGAGGGAGGAAAATTCAGTCTTTGTTTGAACTGTTTGTTTGAATTCACATCAACAGTAAAGTCATAACCTGTGACGAGGGGCCAGAAGCAGACACTATTTTGAGGGGTCATAAGCTGAAAAGGTCTTTTATCACACAAGATTCAAAGCTGTAAGCCTCCAACAAAAGAGAATTTAAAGTTATTTTAAATAAGCTATGACAACCAAGTGCTGTGAACAATAGTAACACTGCAGTGTCTTCTAAGAGATACTTCTTCTTTGCACCTCACACTGCGACCTATTTCTGGCTGCTCAGAACGGTCTACAGGATTTCTCTGGAGATGTTCCCAACCATGTACAAAATTAAACAGCTGGAGCCGGCACGACCGACCCCCACTAAGTCACACTGCAGCAACAGAAGGAGAAAACTCTGCAGTGATCTCTGCAGCCCGGAGGCCAGCTTCACTGGGAGGGGGTCCAGCATAATTCTCTTAAGCTTGAATTAAGTTGAGTAAACCACGGTCCTGTTTAAATCCATCTCTCAGAAGATTAAACTAATCAAACACTAAAACAAGTTCAACACGTACACATACAGCTGGCCATGTCTTTCACAATAAGGATCCTACAAAAGGCAGCTGTGAAGGAAGTCGCCCTCCTGCTTTGTGATGACTGAGAGACCACGAATGTGCATTGGCCACAGCTTTTTTTCTCTTGAATGCAGTGAGTCAATGGAATGACCCACTGACATCAAACTTCCAGCAAAGTCCTTGCTTCAAGCCAATTAAAGGATTAGGGCAGCCAGCGCACACTTTCTTCACTTACAGCAACAAAGCACATGTGCATTCAGAAATAAAACCTATAGCATCTAATTTCTCTTTTTTTTTATTACCACCCATTACATGTTAGTATGTTATGTTCCCATGAAGTTTATGTACTGACTTAAAATGATAAGGATGATGTATTTTTATAGTTTTCATCTTGGCAATAAAGCCCATTAAAAAGACCAAAAGCAACAGCTTGCTAGTCTATCTCTCAATATTTTCCAACTTCCTACACTGTGGCATTCAGCCCTCAAATTTATTTTCTCATTAAATTCTTAAATTTTTAAATAGTTTAAATTTTTTCATGGGACTCATGTAAGAAGATTGATACAACTTTTATCTGTGCAGTGAATATAAAGCAACCAACAGTAGCCAGTTAGCTTAGCCTAGCTAACGCAAAACCTTGGAAAATGGGGAAAAATAGCTAGCCAGGCTATAACAAAATGAGCTTAGCAACTTCTACAAAGCTTACTTATTAACTTGTTCCTCATTTCTGTAATTTGTACAACGTAACAAGTTTCTAAATGACAACTTGTGGACAGAGCCAGGCTAGAGGTTCCCCATTTAGAGTTTTCATGCTAACGTTAGCACGGCGAAGCTAACCGAAATGCTCCATAGTTTCATATTAGCCAGACAGACATAAATACCGTCAGACAATGTAGTTTTTTTCCACACATTGTTACCTAAACACAAGTTATTTGTTTGGGAACCTTTTTTCAACCACAAAATATAAGGCATAAGCAATATTTTACCTTTGACTTTATATAAAGATGGACAACATGACAGGTTCCCCACAGTGAAGCTAAAACGTCTCAATCGCCCCCTAGTGGCTGATTGCAGTATGGGTCATAAATCCCACCTTCATTATAGCAGATGGGACATGGACCAAACTATAATTTAAACAAAATACTGTTTTAATGATTTTTTTCTCTGATTGTTTATGCAATTTTAAGCATTCTTATCATGCTTGTGTACTTTTCAGAGTTTATTTTCTGATTAGTTTGATTTAAACTGATGCTATTGAAAGGGTGATATATGCAACATAATTGACAGCTGCTTGTGGTTTATTTGCATCTTCATCTGCTTGTCACCACTGGTCCAAGAGGTTACTCTGGCTTCAAATGACATCACCAGTGCAAAATGAAAGCTCCTGTATCAGCTATATTTTGGTTAAATTTCTGTACACTGAGACAAAGTGAAGAAACATCATCCATCTTTTTATATCTCTGTTGTATTTCACAGCAGCGTGATGGTTTTTTGGGATAAATTCAAAATAAACTACACTGCCCAAGTTATTCTTAATGAACATGTCATCCAGTGAAACAGTGTGACTTGCTGATATTTTCTTGATAGCTGTTGGACAACAATGAAGCTCTATGGCACACAAACAACACCTGTTAGTACGATTGATTCACTGTTGGTTTTGGTCTTTTCGTTGGCAATGAGAAATAAAATCGGAAATCATCAGCCTTAACCTTTAACCTGACCTTTGATTCAAATCCTCCTCATTTCCTCATCAGTTGGAATGCGTCCATTTCCATTAGCCTGGCTTATTACCAGAGGGCTGGGTTGATAATTATTAATTGGACGGTGCCAAAAAGATGAAGATAGCAGCGCAGGTGCTAATAAAACACACAGTGGGAGCAATTCAGAGCGTGCAGACTCTGTTTCTGTTTGCCCTTTGTTTTGCTTTTGTTTAATTAAATGAAAAAGGGTAAATCAATGGTTTTTTTTCTCCAAAACAACCATGCATGATATCAAATATCATATTTGTCTTGCAGACCTGAAGACTGTTAGTCTGCAAATGCATAAATTTACAGACTTCGCATTTAAAAACTAAAATATTAGCAAAGTAAAGCAAACATTACATCACTCCATGACCTAAAGGAAGCAGATGCACTGAACATAACATCTCCCCTGTTGAGCCGATTGAGATCCAATACAACAGCCCTGCAACAAATAAATGAACCTTTGTGTCACTTCAGTTCTGGTTGAGCCTGTCAGGGAGGTTTTTACTCTCTGCTCATTCAGGAATGAGGCTTTAAGTTGTAAAGCTGCTGTATTGGATTGTGCTCTAACGCAGCAGGTGGACAAAACATCCGTCACGCTTCGCAACATGGCAAAATAAAACAAAGCCACAACCTCAAAAGATCTCTCCTCTCTGAGATTTTATGTCATAAGCAGCAGAGAGGCAGCTTATTCTACGCTCAACATGAGATGCTGCTATTGTGCCTTCCTCCTGTATGCAGCTAGCTAAGCTTTCCTGTTGTATAAGATGAATAGTGATCATGGACATTCCTGTTGTATTCTGGGTCTGTGTGACATGCAGCAGCTGAATCAACCAGCCTGCGTCCTGAAGAGAAAGACATGACGGACATTATTGTATCTTCACAGCCTTAAAGGGGCTTCAAATCGTCCGAATGCTGCACAGGTAGATACAGTGGGAGCCGTACAGCCGTTTAAAAGATAAATAACAAAGAGCAACTCCTGCCTGCCCCTCCCCCATGCAGTCATAGCAGCGCTGCAGCACCCTTTGAGCAAAGCCTCGTTCTGAGCGGGGACTGGAGCAATGCCAGTTTAGCCAGAGCCAGATCCAAAGAGAAACACTGAGCTCCTCTCACACTGCTACACATTGACCTACATAATTTATAGTCAGCTGATTGATTCTTGTGCCCGGGCCACATGAAAACACAGCGTGGCACACAGCGGGGTCGTGCAGCCGGGCTGGTCGTCCATACAGGAGCTGAGTGTTTTGTTTTGATTCGCAGGCAGAGAGGAAAATATGTGAATTTTTTTTAACCTCTCCTTTGTTGGAGCTGCAGCACAATGTTTGACATTGAATCTGATGTTTTCCTAATTGGCCCAATCAGATTGGTGTTGAGAAGTGTGACAGCTCTGGGTTTTACAACCTTTTTTAGTCCAACCTTTAACATGCTGAGGACATATTTGTTTTGTTTTTTTGCACATTGCCTCGTGCAGATCACCAAGCTGCTCGAGCTCGACTGCTGAATGCCACCAAGCTACAAAGCATCTCCTAGGAAATGCTGATGTCAGCACTTCTGCAACCCTTACATTAACCCTTTCATCTGCAAGCCTGCATGTGTCTGCAGCTGCTGGATGCATCTGGTAGCAAACAAGGCGACCAAATGTGAAAGAAAAACAACTGACGGCCATTTATGTGAAGTTTTACCAAACCAGCTCGATTCTGTGCCGATTATTGACCAGTTATTGGCATCAAACGTGTTTCCCTACATGCCGCTCATGTTTGACACTCTCACTGTCACCATTACTGTTATTGCTTAATAAAAGAAACCCCCCTGGAATCAGACTGCATCCCACATCCACAGTTGTGCAGGATTACGAACCTATTTCCAGAGTTTTTCTACCACCACCCCTCCTCACCCCCCCATCCCCTCCACCCCCCCACCCCCCTTCAACCATCTAAATCCTGCAAAGCTCAAAGCTTTCATCAGACTTGATTCCATGACAGATGAATTGGTTTTCCAGGCCGAACTAATCCTTAAAATCAAACAGAAACAGGGCCCGGCTGCAGCGCGTACGAAGCCCCTCCGCTGCAGTGTGAGCAGTTTTGTCTGAAAGTGAAATTAACTTTGCATTGCCTGTTTTTGACTCTCGACTTTCATACCCACTACATCGTTTTTTCACTCGAGTTTTGTGATTTGTTTTTTTTTTCTAGGTGCAGATCTAGTCAGATAGTGTGTGTGTGTGTGTAATTTGATGCACACGTTACACCAGCACAACTGTACCCTCATATTTTGACAGCAACTCATCATGTCATTCAACACCATGTGCTTGTGAGGCAAACAAACAAACAATCCCCCCCCAAAAAAAAATCCCTGCTGACTTCATACCATCACCTCAGTGTGTCCTATAATAAACCCATCACCTTAAATCATCCTATATGTGATGGTGTCTGCAGTGCACCCTCCTCCTCCTCCACCACCTCCTCCACCACCATCTCTACAGTAACATTGTTGTGTGTCTTTGCATGACCACACTATGGTCTTTTGTTATGATGACAGCACCAGCATCACCGCTCACCTTCCAGCCAGCAGAGCTGTTGCTGTCGCCTTTGTCCTTGAAATATGGCACAGACCTCACCATCCAGTCATAGATTTGGGACAAGGTCAGCCTCTTCTCGGGGGAGCTCTCGATGGCTTGGGTAATGAGGTCTGCATAGGAGTAGTTGCCCCAGGCGTTCCTGCGGGCGGAGGACTTCCTCAGCTGCTGGGAGGCAGAGCCGCCCAGAGCCGCGGCGGGGGTCTGCGCGGAGGAAGGCGAGCCGTCGGCGGCCTCCTCCTTGCAGGGGCCGCGCTGCACCTCCACGGGCTGGGAGACGGAGCTGCTGCCCGTCTCCCTGTGTTTGATATTGCTACCGCTGGCTTTCTGAGCATCGCCGCTCCCCGTGCTGCCACCCCCGTCATCCTCTTCCTCGGGGATTACGTCAGTGTCATTTGTCCCGGGCTTGCCCGCACCAGACTCCGGACGGGGAAGGGGCCAAGTGCAGGAGCGTGGCCGCTTCTGGGGCTCGAAATCCGGATCTATCTCGACGTTTGGGGGAGGCTCGTTGCTGTTGCGCGGCGCCTCGGCCATGTTAATCGCAATATCTCGGTCGTTGCACAAAGGGTTATAAAATCACTCAGGTCGCATTCCATCAATGTTGTGTGCGGGTTTCGGAGACAGTTTATTTACTATGCACGATATGCAAATGTCCAGCCTGCAGCACCGTCCCAGCACGTGTCCGTCTATCTATCTATCCTCCTGCAAAAGGCGTCTATCCGCAGCACGCACGGCCGATCGCGGTGACCAGCATTAACAAAACATTGCCTTCTCCCGTGCACAGCCCACACCCTGGCCAACATGCATTGCAATTTCGGCGAAACGTGGGGTTAAAGACGGGAAGGGTCGGCGGAGGATCTCAGAGGAATCCGCACGGCGTTCCTTCACGAGCGTCCGCGTCCTGCACCGCGATCCTGCGACGTGCATGCCAAAGAGCGAGAGAACTGCTGCACCTAATGCCACCACATCAGCTTTATCTCTCCGCACACAGCTGCCATCTTGACCATTTCCTTCTCCCAAGTTCTTTATCATCCGTGCAGAGAGCTGCCAGTCGCCCGAGCAGTGCGCCGCCGTCCAGATACCATCAAGGCGGAGATTGCTTTCTCGAGGCCCTGCAGCTTTTTTTCTTTCTTTTTTTTTTGTTAAAAAAAAAGGGGGCTAGTGGAGAAATGTGGCGAGGCTTGAATCCGCCCTCTCAAGAGCTAAAAAAAAAACATTATAATGCATTCTGGCTGTACATCTCTGGCATGTTGAAGAGGCCAGCACGGAGCCCTCCGTGTGGCCAGCAGCCTGCAAACACACTTCATTCAATCTGCTGCTGCTGCTGCTGCTGGTGGTGGTGGTGGTTGGCGCAAACACTCCGAGTCCAAGGGAAGAAAAAACACGCACGATCCTGCCCCCTGGACTGCGCTGAAATTAAAGTGACAGTGTGGAGATGTCCGCAGGCCAGTGACATCACTGTGTGCACCTCTGAATGTGACCACAGGATCCTCACAAGAGGGTCTCACATACTCAAAATACACCCACAGCTCAAGTTATTTGACCTAAATGTTCAATAACTGAAGGACAAAACAGCACCTACCTGTGTTTTTGTGCAGAATTTGCATAAAATGTGGTGTTGCAAGATAAAAATTTTCTTCCATGACAAGAATTTTTAGAAATATTAAGACATTTAACGTTGATTAGGCCCTCTAGAATATAATCATTCAATTTTTTAAAGTATGACAACTGAAAAATACATTTTTTATCCAGTTTATGTCTGTTTCAAATTCCAGAAATGTAATTGTACTTGAGAAATACTGTATTTTGTACATATTTATTGATCTGTTGTCCCAAAATTGGTTTAATTAAAAAAGAAATATGGCTTTAAAATACTTTAATATTCATTTTAAATACTCTCATGTGTTATTTTCTAAATTGTTTCATCTAAACTAATCTAAAATACTTAAAGAAATGTAGCTTTTAACATAAAGAATGCAAAATGTCAGCTGTTGTACCCCATCCATCCTGAATTGTAACTATATTCTGGCTTAAAGACGACAAAATCCTCAGAATCATAAGTTTTGATGACCTTAACTCTCCTCTGCTGCACACAAACACACAAAACAAATGGTGGGTTTTGACGGTTGATTCTGATGTTTACTGTTAAAATTTGATTGTTCTTTTTTCTAAAATATATTTAGAGAAATGAAATAAAATACATTTTGTATAAGTCTCTTCAGCATTATAGTGGCGGTACAGAGAGGGTTTTACATCAGCCTTTGGGGAAAAATTAAACTCTTCAAGTAAAACTAATTAAAAAAAAAACACAAATTATTTTAATAACCCAAATCTTTTTTTCATGGTTAGTCAAACATTTTTTTCGGGGCCACACAGGGGATTTGTATCTGATCCCTGTGTTTGTAAAATCCACACTGAAACACTGTCTGCAATAAAATGCACAAATTAAGAAGCTTTTCTAAAGATTTCCTGCTGCAGGGAAACAGATTTAAAGCCAATTCTGATGAAAACCAATTGATGAGACAAAAACAGCAAAATTAGAGCTTTGCTTTAAAAGTAAAGTAGCTGACTATGATACTTTTAGCATTTAAGTCAGAGTTAAAAACCACAGTTGTTCAGTTTCATTAAATAAAGGTGAAAATTTGGCAGTTTTCATGCTACACAATCTATCAGTCATTATGTTTTCCAAATTAATGTTTTCCTGTAAATTGTGATTCAAACAAGCAGAAACCTGGAAAATGAAGCCGACTCAGAAGTGTCAAAAAGTTGCGGCGAATCAAACCTCAAAGTCTCAAATTTAAACAAAACAAAAAAAAATGTTTTCTTTAAGTGATAACAGTCTTGAGGTGTCAGCTGGATGTCACACAGTCATTGGTAGCAATGTTGAACCTTTCCAGCTCCACCTGTTTGTCCAAATATCGTCATTTCTGGCTCCAAAATAGAGATAATGATGGCCATTATATTAATAATAAGAAAAATCCTCCTTATTAATGTAAATATATTGATTTCAGCCATATTGCTTATTGCTTAGTGAGATTACAAGCTACTATATTAGTGTTATATCACACCAAAGAGCTAACGGTCCAACAATAAAGAATATTGTACTGATGCTTGAGTCCTTTGTGGCAAATTTGTGGTTCTGGGCTGATAAAAATTAATAAAACTCCCCTGAACTAACAGAGTTTTGCCAATAACTCACTCAACAATGCTGTTGTTTTCATGTGAGCAGTAACTTTGATCAGAAATAATGTAGCTGTTATTATCTCTGTCACGGACGCTGTTCTGCTGTTGCAAGTTTAGACAAAAAAAAAACGTTATCTGAATTTGTGTAATTCACCGGTGGAGGCAGAAATGTCACAGAAGCCACTAAATAAAACGCCACCAAATGTCTCTCTGCACCAACAACACTCTTTTGTTTGCACAGAAGATAAACTTTCCAGTTTGTTTCTCACTTTTTCTGCCCACGCTACTCCGTTTCTGCAAGGCGGTGAGTATTACTAAGTGTTTAAATAAAGAAAAGATTTATGTAAATACCGACTCCGACACAAGAAAACTGCACCCTGAAAGTAACGTGCTCACAAAGTGAAACAACTCCTGTAATACATGATTGGTTTTCTCATTTATGTGCCAAATGAAAACACTGATAAATGAACTCAAATGTTATCGTTCAAAAGCACCTATTAAATATTCTGAGACAGGCTTCATCCACATAAATCACATCAGGAATAAACACACAGCTTTGAATCTGCGCTCTGATTGGCTGCCACTGTATTCATGTATATGTATTTGCATTAGAATCACATACAACTCATTGAGATGCATTGTATTGCATTTCCCTAAACCATTTGTAGCAAAAACTGATTAAAATATTCATCAAATCTTCCCAAAAGTCATCCAGCTCTTTCCCACAGATTTATAAAAGCAAATACAGTTGGACCACTTTATGACACCGAGTTAAAAGCATTATGACACCCTAAAGTTTATCTTAAAAACTATCCGTAAAGTGCAATGTCTCAATAAAGTCATAAAAGGCCTTTAGAGTTCAATAAATATTCTCTGTACAACGCTTGCGCACACATACAGTGGAGCGGTCCCTCCAGGTTTGTGCTGGATGGGATGAGTAGGAGTAGTGTGTTCAGTCTGGGCTGTTTCTTTTTTTTTTTTTTTTTTAAGTTGGCGGAGACGAGTGTTGCAGTTTTTGGAGTTTGTCGGTTGTGTAACATGTTTTCTCGAAATGTTACACCTATGACTTTGTGCTTCTGTCTCCTTCTGCCCAGTATTCTTCTGTCTGCATCTCTGTGAGTCGAGACACCGTCCTCTGAAAGGCGAATCTCTCCTCCTCGCCGCTGAAGATGGACAGACTGCTGGCTTCGTCCTGTCAAACCACAAACACGTTCGAATGACATTTAAGAGTTTAGTGAATCTCCGGATGAAAAATGAGTCAAATGGATTTAAATTCATTATTTCACCAGTTTTTATTCTTCAGTTTTAGACTAAAACCTCAGTGTGCACTAGAGAAATCTAACATTAAATCTGTATATAAAGCTGCTGTTGTACATTTTCTAAGACAGAGCTAACTTGCAATTTTTAATTACCCAAAACAGAAAAACCACTTAAGTTTTTAACCTAAAACTTTCTGCATAAACACTCAGAGTTGAACTGCAGGTGCATGTAACTCATCATCTTCTTCAGTCCAAAACCTTATGAATGCATCTTTTAACTTTTAGTCTTTATGCCGACATAAATCTTGCCTTTATTGCACTCAAGTTTTTATTTTATATGTGAGAGATTTTTTTGTCTGGATGCTTTTTATGTGTCTTATCAAGTTTAGTCATTTTTTTAACACTGAGATCCTGAAGAAAAAACTGTTCTTTGGTCATTTTATGCCTCACACTGAAAGTGCCAGTAGAGTGTCAACAGGAATTCAGGCCGAGATAAAACAAAGGTCACTGAACTCAGACTGGAGACGCTGCAGCTCATGTGTGGCTCATTGATGGGCCCCTGAAAAATGTTACCTGAACTGTATCTTTTAGTGTTAAAATAAAACATAAAGATGGGAAAATTACTGTTTTTAAGATGCTTTAAATCTGTGATCTCACCTTCAAATGCTGATTTTGATTAAAAACTGGAATCAAATTTTGCAGTGAGGAGATTTAACAGCAGTCTCTGAAAATTCACAATCTGCTACAATAAAAGTAAAGACATATGTCAAAATAAAGGGATATCTTTTTTTTTCTTCCTTAGTTAGCATTATATGCCAAAAATTTTAAAGAGTTTGATGGAAATGGAAGAAAAAAAATCTGTGGAACCACAGATTTATAAACACCCAGAGAATAATACACCCACTTTACATGAATAGGCAATAAATCCCATAAGTGTTCATCCTGTTTTTAACTGAATGCAGCTGATTTATAGCTTTAAAAAATACTCAGACCCAGTAACAGACTGACACGCTGGTTAAGATCAGATTTCATTGCATATCAGAGGGCGACTGACACACTTTCAGCCGTGCGTTTAAATTCCATTCTCTGACAGCCAGCAGCCTCGGCCGGCTTAATTATTTACATTTACGACCGAAAGGACAAACTCGACGTGAAAAACCGGTTCAGCTGTGAACGCACAGTCAGAGCTCTCACCCTTTTCAGCCCCAGATCGTCCATCAGGATGTGGCTCTCATCATGACCGTGATCTCCTTCATGTGTGAAAATGTCCTCCAGCGGATGATCTGCAAGAATCACCACCCGCACCTGAAACAAAGGTGATAACATCATAAATCTCCCACACAGGAAGCTTAAGTTTGGTGTGTTTTTTGTGGGTAAAGTGTGCATGCAGGCAGCAGCAGGGCACCTTGTGGTCGTAGAGGGCGTCCACGAGTGTTATGAGCCGCCTGGCTTGAGTTTTCTTGTTCAGCGTCAGCAGAGGAATGTGTCGAATAAAGATGGTGTCAAAGAGCCGGGACATCTCCAGGTAATCACTGGCCCCCAAAGGCTGAAACATTTACAATCAAACACACATCATGGCTGGTATTTATAAAGCCTCAAAGAACACTGGACCGGTTTACGCTGTTACACTTTTTCCCCTCAATAAAATACAAGTTTGTGTGAAAATGTGTGTTTAAATAAGTGCTGTGGCTTTCATTGTGTCCCTTTCTTTGGTTTGCTTCAGTCAACACAGAGCCACTTGTGAGTCATTTAAACACAAACAACAACTGTTCAAACCTGTTTGACTTTGATTTAAACTCTGATGAAGATCTCAGTGTTTTATCAGCCACCAAACAGGCAGAGGGTGGAAATAAAATCATAAATCTGGATTTTTATTTCTGACAAAACAGCAGCTGTAAACATTTATGAGTGTAATATTTCATTCAGTATTATGATGATACAGCTTAAGTGAAAGATACCAATAAACACATACAAGTGCGCAGTAGGTGACATGGTCATATTTTTGAGTCAGAAGTTTACAACTAAAGGGACTTTTCTAGGCAATGTCAGAGTTCATTTATAAGAACTTTATAAGTTTATAATAAAGCTCGATAATGGCAACAATATGTAGAAATAAAGTTATAGTACAAACCTAAAGAAGCACACATTTATTTTTGGTTGCAATCCAAAATTTTTTGGGAAAACCAAAGAAATCTGAGACTGCTGTAATGGTTTGTCTACTAAAACCACTGCTAAGACACTGTTATGTTGAAGAAAACCTTTTGATAAAACTGATTCCTGTTGCTCACTAACAACAATTTAAAGAAAAAAGCCAGATTTTTGTTGTAAAGAATGCCAAACTAAACCAATTTTTAATATATATCCATTGAACGATCTAATAGAGTTTTGTTTCATTTGTATCATCATATCCAGAATCCACAGTTGTGTCTGCAGCACTCACTCTGTCACACAGCTCCTCAAACGTACAGTCTGCAATGGTCCCGCAAGCTTTGTCAAGACGGACTTTCCTGTTGTGAACAATCAGAACTCTTGGACGTGTTACTGTGGAGAAAGACAGTGAGGTAAGTACACAACATGACACTAAATTAATAACTCTCAGCAGGTACGGAATTAAGTCAAATGTCATTGGAAAATCCACTTACTGTCATTTTGCTTAAAAGCCAGCTCATCAAACATCTTGTCTAGTGTCGCCTCAGCGTCAGGCTCACTGGAGCTGCAGGTACCCAAACAGGTAAACATTAAAAACACAAAAAACACATCAGGATCTGGTGTGCAAATACTCTTTGTGTAACTTTACAGATCTCTTACAGGAAGTAGAGTTTTCCAGCAGAGGGTCTGTTTCTTCTTCGATAATCTATCCCAGAATCCAGGCGAAGAGTTTGGCAATATTTCTGCACATGAGAAACATACGATTAACAACAGAAGTTTTTAAATGAAATGAAGACTTTTTCTCTCATTTCTTACCTGCAACACAGCAATAAAAGGCACGAAGTTCACCCTCTGCAGCCCGTTTTTATACAAATCTGAGGAAACAAAGAATGGAGAATAAGTTATTTTTACATTCTTGCTATTCAAACTTATAAAGTGATTTGAAAACTCAATATTTCAATCACAGATATCGCAGAAAAGCGGAAGTGACACACTAACTAAAATTAATTCTGCTCCTAAATTCTTAATTGATACATTTGGTTATAGAATTTTAAAAAATCAAGGACAAAATACTGAGATCAGTTCTGACAAAGCCAAGCAGTGAGTTCCTGAAGGCCTTTGGGTAAAAAAACACTCAGGATTTTTGATACAAAACTTGTTACTGACCTTCAGGGGGACGATTGGAAGTGGCCACAACAACAACACCTTTCAGGAACAGATTCTCAAAAAGCTGCTTGAGGATCATGGCATCAGCGATGTCAGTGACCTGAAATATGTTTTACAAATAAATGAATTTGAGAGAAAAGCATCAGAACATCACAGCTCAGGTTCAATGACACGTATATAAAATGTACTCTGATTCTGTCAGGCTCCTTTCAATGTCTCTGATGCAAAAAAGATCCAACCAACCACAGGTAAAGTCATTAAAAAGTTGTACCTGAAACTCATCGAAGCACAGAAGACAAGCCTCCTCACTGATCTCCTCAGCAACCGGAGCGATGGGGTCGTAGGATTTGGCCATTTTTCCTGCTTTCCTCTTCGGCATGCTCTGTTTCAGTCGATGGATCCCTAAAAACGTAAAAAGAGCATAGATTAGTCTTTGCTCTGCAGGATTAAAAGCACAAATGAACACATGAGACACTGCTGAGCTGAAGCTAACATGAACTCAAAGACACAAACCATTACATGAGATAAATGTTTAAGTTTGAAGTGAAGAAGTTTTGCATAAACTGAGAGTGATTTGTGATATTTTTCTGATTTTCAGACCCCAGGGTGGAAGCCTGGATGTTTACTGGACACATTTAAGTACTTTGTTAGCAGCATGTAAACATAACAAAACCGAAATAAGGTGACTCACACAGGATGCATACATTCAGGTTGACAACCACAGCACTGTGCTGTTCCACAGACGTGTCGGTTTCACACCAGTATTGGTGTGAAAGCATATGGTTTTAATAAAACGCAGTTCAACAAATTTCCTTCTTAGTGAAACATGTTTAATACTTTGCAAAGAAAGTGAGAGAGACTGGCTTTTTTTCTTGTAAATGTATTATGTTAAGTTTAAGATTGCTTTATTGTCTCCTGTGGGAGAAAACTGTCTTGGATCACAGGAACTCCTTCATCATCAGACATCACAAGACATTACAGTAAAAACTGACTAAATACACAGTATAAAACAATAAATAGGCACACACTTGCAGACATTACCCTGAAAGAAATTCACCTCAAGTAAATCTACAGCTGATGGAAAATGCACTGTGCTGTAAACCCCAAAATTAGCAAGGATGCAAAGTGTTAAAGCTGCAAATCAGCTTGCAAAGTGCTGCTGATTTTGTGGGTTTTCTGTAACCAGAGAATGATTGAACAATATAGGTTAAAAGACAGTGCCAGCCTCTGATGGAAGCATTTCTGCCTCAAAGGCAAAAAAGCTGCATAAGCTTTTATTAATGCTTAATTTTATTTTTTGACATTTTTGAAAAACAGGTTAACAGTAAAAACAAAAAGAAGAAATGCAACCATTCAAGAGGCTGAATTGGGAACAAAAGTCATCATCTCAACACAGTAACAAAGATACAGAACTCAGATGTTTCGATCTTGTTAACTGACAACGAGGAAAAAATTGAAAACCTTCTGTAATTTTTTTGGAGTGCATTTCCTGCTAATGCAGTGACATTTGTCCTAGCTGTTTTTCTTTGCTGCTGGAAGTGGAATTACCCCTTTTTAGATACAGAACACCTCATCTGTGTGAACATTTATCACTTATATATTCACCTCTGCCTTAACTCAAAGCTACATTTGCCACCTAGTGGCAATCAGGGGCAAAGAAAGTCAAAAAATGCCAACTTTGAACATTATTAACTCAACAAATGATAAACAACAAATGTTTTCCCCCAGTTTCTCTGACACTTTGCATCCTTGGAACAAACATTGATGAGACTCACTTTTATGTACGTCCAGCATAAAACCGTGGAAATGAACCCTCTTTTTCTTTTCGGTCTCAACGTATGAATAAAACATATCCATCACCATAGTTTTTCCTGTGCCTGAAAACATAAAGAGAATTTGATTAAGTGGAGAAAATGTCAAACACAAAATTATATTTTTGTTTGTAACTCTGTGGCTCATCTGTCTTACCAACATCCCCGTAGATGTAGTAACCTTTTGGAGGCTTTGGCTTTGTGAAAAACTGGAAGATATTAAGAAAAAATACAGAAATAACATGTTTAAAGCTTAATAAGACATTTTATTAAAATCTAGGCTCTGCTTAAACAAGTAATGGGTTTATACCTACAAGTACTTTAAGTAAACTAACAAAGATAATCATAAAAACACTTCATGCATTAAAAGCATATTAAATCATTTAAAACATCAGTGATGAGGGGTGTTTTTCTCCACCTTGGAGAAGATGGATGTCGGTGTGTTGCTGTATCCTCTGAGTGTCTTGTGGAGCTGGTCCAGCGTCTGCAGCACCGCTTTCTGATGCTCATCCTCCCGCAGCGTCCCGTCCCTGATCAGCCCTGTGTAGTGATCCAGCGGGCCGCTGAACCCGGCGGCGCCTCCCACGCTCTCCTCCGCCTCCTGCTGCGCTTTCGCCGAGTACCCTTTTCAAACGATAACAACACGGATGGTCACGACACGTTTTTGTCTCTTTTGTGTACATCTCAGACCTTCACAAAGAGGAGTTTACCGATGCGGAAAGTTACGATGATGTTGCTGCTGTGGACGGAGACCAAAGGTTAGCAAGTGACAAGCTAGTCTGACAGCTGTCAAAACCGGACACAACCGGTGAAAAAAAAACAAGGTAGGTTTGTTCAAAATGTCAAATATATGTTTTCATACCGAGGTGACTTTGATAAGACTATAAGGAAAAAAGGTTAATTCAAAGTAACGTTAGAGACAGGTCGACTTTAACGTAGAAATTAGCTTTAAACCACCGGATAAACACTATTAAACACGTTCACCGTGAACGCGACTCACCAAAAACTCGTCTCACCTCGTCTGCCGAGCACCGTCAAAGATTTAAGCAGCTTTCTGGGATAAATTTGCTGTGTCAAATAACACCTAAAGCCCAGTGAGGCTAAGGGTGACATCTTTAAAGACAGCGGTATGCACGCCGCCATCTTGGTTTCAAATTTCGTCAACGTAACTTTATTAACAAAGTCATAACGCACAAAACAAAGTGTCGATGTCAGCCAGCAGGGGGCGAAGTTTCATTAGATTCACGAGTCTTTATTTATGGTCATATTTATTATAAGAATTATTCAAATACAACACAAAAATGACTCAAAGAACTTGAACCTTTGTAGTTGTAACAGACTTTTTGTTGTTTCTTATATTCGAAAATCAAATGATCAATAATTAACAACATTACAAATAATTTTTTTATTCCACGCTTACAATACACACACTAGATGTGAATTAGCATAATGTAGATTTATGGCAGCACCCACAAGTATCTCCACTTAAACAACAAATTCTATCAAGAGGAAAACAAATGTCCAATGCTGTTGATTTAAGGCTAAATTTAAGCAAATTACCCAGTTATGAAATAGCAGAATGGTTACATTACAATGATTTATTGAGTTTAAGAATAGCAGCACAGCAAACTGCACAAATGCAAATCACCAAAATGAAAATACAGTGGTTACTGGAGAGAAAAAAAACGCTGCTGAGCATTCCCACTCACTACCCTGTGAATATTAAAGAGGCAGTGATAGAAAATAAACCAGTTACATCAACACATTAAAATGGAAATATTAGGTATAAAGGGTAAATACTGATTATAGATTAGCAAGAATTGTTATGCTGCTATGATAGAATATTTAGGGCTCTAATAGATAATAGTGATTATAAAATATAAAAAAAAAAGATTTTGTCATATATATGAGGTATATGTGTATATATAAAGTATATGTACGTATAAGGTAAGATCGGAA